>JAPPVO010000017.1:48296781-48742632 GCA_030407325.1 Camellia japonica
ACTGCCTTTCACAGCCCCCACTACCCTCTTATATACATAAGCCCCTGGGTGATGAATCACCTAGTCATAATGCCTCAAATTGGTGACTCACCTCCCCTAAGAGCTAGACGGCATAGGTGGCGCAATATCATTCTCTCCAGAAATTTGCCAATCTACTCATTAATTGCTTATTATTATATTATTATTATTATTATTATTATTTATTATTATTATTATTATTATTTCTTCTTATTATTATTATTAATATTCTTCCATATAGTTATTTTATTATTTGTTTATTTTTTTTTATTTTTTTTTTTGGAATAGCATGATGTTAATTAAATATTTAGAGTGTCACATATTTCTTGCCTGGCCACTGAATGGCCATTAGCTAGGTTGTCTTGCACTCCTTCGAGCCCACCATCCAATTCTTCTCCATCTTCAACCCTTTTCTTAGGTATTCAAAGACTCCGTGTTGTTTCTTCCTAGACATCACTTCAAATTAGACAAGTCCCACTGGGTGTACCAAAATATGTTAGTAAAAATCTAGTTTGGGTCAAATCGACAGAGGTGATTTGACAGAACAACAAAAGTTTCACAAACAACAACAAATTAAGCAATTGTGGTTTGATGTCCTATACCTTGACAGTTTCAAGGACTTCTTTGGAGGTTGTAATGTGAAGAAACAAATGTAAATAAACTAAATTTCGATTGAAAACAAGTAAACTTGCCACTTAATTATAAGAATTAAATTTTAAGTTCAATGTGCACCACAATCGACAGAAGAAAACTTAGCCAGAGAGGCTAAATTACAAACAGAAATACTCCTAAGTACAAAAGCTATTGCTAATTAAGTTATGCTACTCCTAATTCCACATGGGTTGTGAATGTTGTTGAAAAAAGTCCTCTTTACTTTGAATTTCCAGCCTTTATGCTGCTGGCCTTGCTACTTCTCTGCTGCCACGTGTCCCACCATGGAGCAAGTTATCTCCACTTCCTGTATAACTGCCCATGATCTCCATAACTGTTGGTAACTGCTTCTTTGCTGCAGCATTCTTTTTCTTTGCAAACAAGACACGTACCCTGCATCACTTGCACGCGTAACTTCATGGCTTGACACTTGGGCCACATTTGACCACATCCCACTGCACTATCAGATGAATCTACAGGAAAAACTGCGTCTGCCATATCTGCTCCTTTAACTGTTTCGCTTTTGTCACCTGCTTTGCATTCTGGAACCCATATCCCACTATAACTCGTGGTCTTCCCCCCTAGCATCCACTGGATCAACTCTCTGTATTGTGTTATGCTTATTTGATAGAGAAAAATAAATTTTAGTGCCAACAAGTTTACATGCCCAAAAAACATCTTCACAAAATTCACAATCGTTGGACCATAAACTAATTAGATACATCATTAAACTTATGTCTTTGACTAACTTCTCAAAATTACAATAAGACAACCCACCTTCACTTACACTATCTCTAGCCATTCTTGCAAACCTATCAATTGATTTTATAATTTCATCCCTCTCATCCTTCATCAAATCCCTCACCATTTTCTTAATCCTCAACCAACCCGACACATCGTTGTCGTTCATTCGAAGGCCAACCTCCACAAGTCACTTGAGCACCTAGCGTCGACCTCTTGGCCATCCAATTGTGGCCCGCAATTCGTAGGAACTCGAGCACATTCCATGATTGAGTTTCACCCACAATGGGTGAAAAACCTACTAATGGCCCAATGGGCCAGAACCTCCTCTTGCAGGGCCCAACCCACTATGCAGACCATTCTATCATATCTCAATTTAGTACTCTGCTGATATTGTGCTCATGCCATGTTTCTCCACTTGGGCCATGAAGTTGGGCCCTAAGGCCCATAAGAATGGTTTTTGACTTAACTCCGCAATCTAACATAGATGATTGAATCAGACGGCTTGGAATCGGGCCACATCATGCAAGTTTGATTTTGTTCCCATAACGTGCCTTGGATGGTGAAAAGTCTTAGATATGGGACTTCAAGAGAGAATGCAGAGGGCCAATGGTGTACATTTTGTAGAAGAGGGTAATGGAGGTTTCAAATTGATCAAAGGTATTAATAAGTATTAGAGCCGAAGCGCCAAGCATAGTTCAGGCTTTGATAGGCCTGAGTTGGGCCTCATTTTTGCTATGAAGATCTCGAAGTTGAACTTGTTTTCTAAGCCTGTAACTCCTACAATTATTTGAACAACAATGTCTCATTAGTATTTATTTCATGGTATAAATGGAGGTTTCAAATTGATCAAAGGTATTAAGTATTAGAGCCGAAGCGCCAAGCATAGCTGAGGCTTTGATGGGCCTGAGTTGGGCCTCATTAGCAATGTAGCCAAGTTCGATCACATGATTGCATAAACAAAATTTGGCCCCTTTTGATTTGCTGATCAGAAGATGGGATTTGATTGAATTTTCTAGAGGGGAAAAAAAAAATTATCCCATATTTAATTTAAACTTTATAATATGGAATAACTAATCTCAAAACTTTTACCGAGCATATGTGAGAGAATTTTATTCAAGGGGAGAAATGAAAATAATTATCTCAAAAGTAATTCTTTTAATGTAAATAGTAGTTTTTTTTAATTTATTTTTGTATGTAGTTTATATGAAGATAAAAGAACTATAATTATTTAAAAAAAGAGAAATGAGTGTTTTTTATTTCTGCTGATGAATAATTTTAACTCAGAAGAAACTGCATCAAACAAGTCAAAAGTTTAGAAATCCTTACATCACCTTGGTTTGTTTGGTCTCCAGCATCGTCTCATGCCCAAAAATTTTCGAAATTTGATGTTAAAAGTAAGTTTTGGCAAATCTTATATTCTTAATCATCATTATTATCACTGAATTGTTATGTCCTTTGTTTTGAAGACAACTTCATACTTAATGCAGAAGCCTTAGACCACAATCTTTGAACCTATTTTATCTATAGCTTTCAAATAAATTGATGACATCCTGGATGGAATTAGCTTTTAGGGGGAATTTTTCTATCTCAAAACATTATACATAATTAAATTACACAAAAAAAAAAACAAAAAACAAAAAAAATCAAGAATAAACATCAACAAGATAGGTTCTACTTTTGGGGGAAAAAATTCAATACAATATTATACGATATTATCATTTACACATGACATTACCATCTAATAACATATTACTATCACGAAGGCCAACAATGTATATGTTAAGTCATTAAATTATCTCTCAAAAATTATATGTGAATAGCGGAATTGATTATCTTATATGTAATTTTATTATTGATTGGTGATATCACATGTCAATAATGACGTAATATTGAATTTTTACTCTTACTTTTCTTAGAATTAATAAGAATACCAGCAAATAAAAATATATCTTATGGACATTTTTTTAGTACTTTTCAATAATTTAAGTATCTCTAAAGATTATATTATTCGATATGCTATCAATTAAAAATTTTAAAATGTGAGAGTAGAGTTTGAATTGGTGGAGTGAAACTTTAGCCAGTCAAAAGTGCCTTGTAATTTAAATAGAGTAGGTAAACTTTGGTATATAGGAAATAGTTTTCCAATTAATCTTATTGGATGTGTAGGAAATAGTGACTCCCTCAATGATTTCATGAAAGTGGGCTAAGTCATCCTATGGAATTGACTCGGCCCAAAGAAAATGCAAATGAAAAAAAAAAAAAATCAATTATGGTTTTACTTGTGCATATTACAAAAATAAATAAAAATATTAATGTACATTAAAATATGGAAAATAATACGCTTATAAAATTTTCATATAAAATGGTTGGTTGGAATTCAGTTGAATGGAAACTTCTTTTTTTTGCAAGTTTAATAATTTGATCTAAATCTTTTCAAATTTCATAATTTGATCAGACAAATCTAATGGAAAATTTTGAATGGCAAATTCTTTTTTTGTAAGTTTGATAAATTTAGATGCTTTATCTTCAAGCTAAAAAAAGTAAATCTCCATACACTGGCAAGCTTTAAAAAGAAGAATGACAAAGATATAAGAAGAGTCTTTCTATTATAAGTATTATTTTCTTTTTCTTTTTTTTCTTTTTCTTTTTTCTTTTTTTTTTCCTGTTTTACAAAGATATATTCTTTCTCCTTTAACAAAGGATGGATATATATCGCCTACAATCTTTGCTTATAATAAAGGGGCTATCAATGCATATAATAAGAAGAATGGAACACAAACAAAGCCTAAAAAAATTGAAATTTGAAAGATAATAAAGGGAAAATGATGGAAGAATCTCACAATTTTCAAGCGTGCTAGGATTTTCCCACACCTTTTGTAGTTTAGCCCCACCTTTGATTTTGAAGGCTTGAGCCTTCTCTCTATTTTTGTGTATATAAGATTGTAAGTAGGAAGGTTGGCAATTGGAGGTGGTTGTAAGCTTGTTAGAGGTGCGAGAAACTTGCCCTAGGTTGTTGGTGGTGGAGACCAGTGGTGGTGATGGGAGGTGGCTATTGTTTGAAGTAGGCGGTGGTGGTGGTCAGTGATAGTGATGGGTGATGACTAGTGTCTAAAGGAAGTAGTGGAGGAAAGAAAGAAAGAAAGAAAACTATTGAATCCGTTTGTTTGGTTCTGCTTTTCAAAAAGCAGTTTTTAAAAAATTCAACTTTTTTTTATTTTTGTATTTTAATGTTTTTAATGAATTTTTTTAATATTTTAAGCAAATATTTTAATTTTTTGAAACACTTAACATAATAAATACACTTAAAAAGTATAATATTTGTGATTTTTTTTAAAAAATACACTAAATACCAAAAAATACAAAAATATATATAAAAATTCAGTACATTTTTGGTATTTTTGTGTATTTATTAATTTTTAAAAATATTTTTTTTACAAATATTTTACTATTTAGATACATGTAAGTAAGGTGTATCTAAAAAAGTTAAAAAAAAATTACTTAAAATTTAAAAAATATTCACAAAAATAAGATAATACAGAAAATAAGAAACTCAATTTTCAGAAAATAAACTAAAAAACAAGTACAGTTTTTTTTTCTTATTTAAAATAAAAAAATTCATTTATTATAATTTATTAAATTTTGTAAATTGTTATATTTTTTTGGAAAAGAAATAAATACCACATAAGTTTTTTCATAATTTTCAAAAATTTAAAAATACCAAAAAAAAAAAAAACTGTAATGCCAATTAAAGGAAATGAATATGAGAGGCAAGAAGAGAACTTTCCAAGAATTCAAGAGATAAAGCATAGTGAAATGTTATATATATTTTTATTGATGTTTTATGATAATTTACCATTATATAAATATTTATGGTTGATTCTCTTATTTGAATATAATTATTACGCCATTCATAAAAATAAATAATTTAGCAACTACTCAATTAATATAAAACCGTTAAGAAAAAATTTAAATAATATATAACAATACTTTAAAACTTATTTTCAAGTAGGTCAGGTTTATTTTGAAAGATAGAAAGGAGATTGGATTAGTGGTGAGTCAGATCCACAAAAATCATGTTTGTTTGAAAATTTTCCTAGGATTAAGAGTCTTCTCGGATTATGAAACCCTTTCAAAGAGGCGATTAGCAACAATCACATGAGAAAGGAGAATTTAATCCCATGAGATTGAAGATGGAAAGATCATTTTGGGATAAATTACTAATAGGTCATTTTTTGAGATTTATTACCTATTAGTCTCTCTTATTTTTATGAATATATTTATAGTGATAAATTTATTAGTGAAGATCTATAGATAAATAAATCTAATTAATAGAACTAATTGTTAAGTGTCCCATTATTTTGTACCTTATTTTAACAAAATAACAAAAATCACATTATATATAAGAAGAGTTTTTACGTAATTTTATAAATTTAATCACAACTAATTAATATCATTATATAATACACAAATAGATATAATATATCTTACATTTCTAACTTAATACCATTATATTAATTATTTTCTCACTCAATTCACTCAAAGAAACAGGCCGTTAGCCTTAGTATTATCAAATGCATCAAGAATCATATCTACGAGTAGTAAATATTATAGTTAATGAAGAATGATGGAAGCTCGTCGCCAAGGATTTTAAATAACCATTTTCTCTTATTATATTTTCCAATTCATTATGATAAAATTCTTATTTTTAATTTCATATTATATTTAGGCTATGTTTGGTATGGATTTTTTTTGATTATTTTAACCATAAAAAGACGAAATAGACTAAAAAATAATAAGACAAAATGTTACATCTAAACTATAATTATTTCATTTTTTCTCTTACAAAATTCAAAAAAACAAAACAATCCATCTGAAACGAGACTTTTTAACCATAGGCTAAAATAGCCAAAAAACTAACACACATCCCAAATGAAGGCTTGAATTATTATATGTAAAATTTTGCTCTTTCTCTTAAATATAAATAGAGCGAAATTATTTCATTTTAAATTTAGTTTTTTTTTGGGGGGGTCAATCAATAGAAAAGTAATTATAAATATGAAAAATAATATATTATCACATTACTAACTCACAATATCACAAAATATATCAAACTCTTAATAAGAGTTGAAACCAAAACTCACACCATAAAAAAATATTACGCTTACACAACCATTCAGCCAAATGTGTTAATTATATAAACACAATATTTAATGGCTTTAGCATTTGTTTGTCTCAAGATATTGGAAATGAGATAGACCTAAAACATTAACATTCCAATTATTTATTTTGTAAAACATGTCAAATAGAATATTAATACAAAAGAAAAAGAAAAAAAAAAGTTAATTGAACATCTATAATTACATAGTTGAATTTTAAAAATTGGTTCAATTTTCAATTATTATTTTTAAGGTATATTACAAATACATCTCTTAAGATTTACTTAAAATAAAGATTGTTCCTTGTAATTTGAAAAATTATAAATACCTCCTTATCAAAAAAATTATTTAACAGAATTAATTGAAAAAATAAAATTCTCAACTGTTCTCCTATATAATGACAAAATTATTTATATTGTTAATTGAAATAAATTTTTAACACCATTAAAAATTATTAATTAACTTGATAATTTATTAATAAAATGAATCATTTATTATGAAATTAAAATTTTCACAAGACAAAATATAATTTTTTAAATTACATGAGATAAATTATATTTTAAACCAACTTCAAGTATATTTATAATTTACATATTTTTAATGTAAATAATATCAATAATGCTAGGTGACCTAAAATTTTACGACTCGAATGTCTTAAATGACGTCGAAAACAACGTCATTTTGACATATTCAAGCCATTCAAAACACACAAATTCGTATTACCAAATATTTTTCAAATAATTTTATAAAATCCGATCCAAAAAAAAAAATTTATAAAATGAATATCGGCAACTTGGGATTACGTGGGTTCATGATCGAAAGTGGTAATATTTACCGATTATCGCCACGTGGCGTCATATCATTGTTAAAAGAATTCCATTTTCAACTCATGTCCCATAACAATCGATCAAATAATTGGATATAATAGGACAAACAAACAAAACCTAAGGTCGCTATATTGAGAGACAGCCCAATAGACCCCAATTACGAGGCCCATTGGGTCCCACGTGTGCCTTTGGGATTCGCAGCAAAGAATTTGTTAGTATTTTTTGTTCACCCAATTGGGCCCACACTAATTCTCGTCCACCGCCCTATCTGATGTGATCCCCAAGCTCTCTCCATTAGGACTAGTTTGGTAATTGAAGTTTTTTAATAATTTTTTTAAAAAAAATTATGAAAAAATATATAAAAAATAATTAATAATTAATTTCTACTGTTTTTTTAATTACAAATTTTATTTTTCATATAATTTCTAATTATTCAATAATTTTAAAACATAATCAAGTGGTCTATCAAAAAAATTGTGATTAATAAAAAAAGTAAGGTCCACAATTTTATATTAAGATATAAAAAAATAACAAAACAAAATCAGAGATTAGGTCAAGTTTGGCAACCCAAAAATAATCTATCTTTTTATCTTTTTATTTTTTTTCATCACATCACCTTTCTACTTTTCTACACATCTTTTCATAAAAAGATAAAAAATACACTTATTTAGGTTATCCTAAACAACCCATAAGTACTAATAGAAACAAGTGACATTCTTAATCACCTAGTACTTTTTGCTCTCCACATCCCCATTCCTAATCCTCTGTTAATGTTAAGTTACAGGTACGATTTTATTTTGAAATATAATTCAACATTTTTTTTTCTCTTTTTTTTTTTTTTTTTTTTTGAGAATTACTATTCACACTTCATAATTTATTTCTCACACCTCACTTTTTTTAATCAATATTAATTAATCCAATAAAAATCGAAAAAAAATCAAAATTATCAATGGAAAATTATTTACAATCAATAATTATAGAAACTCAATAATTAATTCAATAAAGATCTTTCATAAAAGATAATAAACAGCTAGTCCAATAATCATTTAACAAAAAATTAAAATTGTCAATTATTACATTTAGTAAGAATTCACTCTTAAACTCCTAAATAAAAATATATGAAGGTGATCAACTGAGCTACAGCCAATTGATTCTCACACCTTACCTTGTGTCCTAGAAAAAGATAAACCATAGAGTGTATGAAGTCAAATGTGAAATAAGAATAGAGTTCCTATTTTTGGATGAATATGAGATAAATGAAAAATAAAACAATTACAAATTAATAAGGTATAAGTAAATGCAAGTGAAAATCATGCCATTTTCATATAATTTTTATTTGCATATCTCGCTTGTATTCAAATTTTTTTATTTCTCATTTGATATTTTTGGTTTTTATAAACAGAATCGATATACTCACTTTTACCTCCCAAAAAAATTAAAAATTTGTAAACAATGCATTTGTTAACAAACTTAGCCATTGTTTGAGAAGTGGGTTTGGGGCTAAAATAATTATAAAAAAACAAAATAAGTTTTTTAAGACAAAATATCACATTCAACCCATAATCATTATATTCTTTCTCTCACAAAAAAATCAAAAAAGCCAAAAGCCCTTCACAAACCAGGCTTTTTAGCCCTAGGCTAAAATAGCCAAAAAAGTCAAAAAGGTAAAAAGTCAACCCACTTCCCAAACCAAGCCTAAAATGATTGGGTATTTTTTATAATGTGTTTGCAATAAAGATGTGTAACAAATTTAAAAACTAATATTTTTGACACTTATCAATAAAAATCACATTTTCTATAATTGTAAATTTAAAAAATGTGATAATTTTATATCATTTAAAAGAGTGACCATCTCTTATTCACATTTAATTTTCAACAACGTTAGATTTTATGGAAAAATTTCACAAAAACCTTTCAAAAGCATTGTTGATCGACTAGTCAGTAAATACTTTTCATTGAAGTGGTCAACTAGCTCAAGTGGCACAACTTCAAAAAGATTTTTATTAAAAAAAAAAATTGGGTGATAGAAATTCTATAAAACACCTCAAAAAAGAAATGTATCATATGTTTTAATTACAATTGTATTATTAATTATAACGTAATTTTGACATTTTTTTGTTTGTTATGGGTAATACTCAAGTGGTATTTAATTATATAATCCCATTGTATTTTATAATTAAATTACTTTGATTATGTACAAAGTGAAATGGCATAATTTAGCTATCATATACTTATGTTTTAGGGTATTTATCGTAGATTCTCCCTAGACTTGCTTTGTTTGAGGGTGATTAGGCCTTATTTGGGAATATGTTATTTTAGTAATTTTTTAATTTTTTACAAAATAATGTATAAAAAAATAGAGAGAGTGATGTGTCAATTTATAGTGACTTTTTGACTTTTAACTAAAATATGTTTAAATTAATTAAAAAATCAAGAAATTATTATAAAAAGTCATTTCTGAAATGAATTTGTTTAATTTTTTAGTTTGGAAAATTCAAAAAATAGTTAAAAAGTTATCAAAAAAGTTAAAAAACTAAAGAATTATAGAAAAATGTCAACACGTAAAAAAACCGACAGCCAACACATAAAAAAGCCGTTCGAATCCCTTATGAAAATGAATCCTACTTTGAATCGTTTAAATGCTAGGTCGTTACCCTCAAGTAACGCGTTGCGCTTGCCTCCAGATGTTTCAAAAAGTGAGCAAGGGGGGCCGCATCGACGCCTGGGTGCGGTGAAAAATGGGTAAATGTTTCCGCATTTTTCTGGACGAGCGCGGGTAAAGAAGCTAGTTCAAGACTACAGGTTTAGGGTAGCCACTTGGAATATAGGAACCTTAACTGATAAGACGATGGAATTGGTAGATGTTATGATTAGAAGGAGAGTTAATATAGCTTGGATACAAGAAACTAAGTGAACGGGTGAGAAAGTTAGGGAAATTGAGGATACCGGTTTTAAACTGTATTATAGTGGTAAAGATAGATGCAGGAATGGGGTAGGAATCATAATTGCCAAGGGTCTAGTGGAGAATGTAGTGGCGGTCATTAGGAAAGGAGATAAGATTATGTTAGTTAAACTAATTATTGGTGGGAATATAGTGAACGTTATTAGTGCATACGCCCCTCAAGTAGGATTAGATGATCAGACTAAAAGGGATTTTTGGGAGCAAATAGATGAGATTTTACAGGAGATGCCCGTAGGAGAGAACTTGGTTATAGGTGGAGATTTTAATGGCCATGTAGGCATAGATAAACTAGGCTATGAAATGGTACATGATAGACAATACTATGTATAAGAAGAGAGAGGAGCATTTGATAACTTTTAAGAATGGGTCAGTTAAGAGCCAAATAGATTACTTCTTAGTGAGAAAAGTAAACTGCCTAAAATGCAATGATTGTAAGGTGATTCCTAGAGAGAGCCTGACCTCTCAACAAAGGATTTTGGTACTAGATTTATGTTTTAGAGGGCAATACCAAGCTAGGAAGGATGGTGGGTGTTGTAGGACGAGATGGTGGGACCTAAAAGGGGATAAACTAGAAATATTTAAGAATAAAATAGATAATAAAGGTACTTGGGACTTGGAAGATGATGCTAACACTATGTGGAACTCGATAGCCAATTGTATGAGGAGAATCTCAAGGGAAGTGCTTGGAGAGTCAAAAGGGACAGGACCCAGTGCTAGGGAAACTTGGTGGTAGAAGGAAGAGATTCAAGCGGTAGTTAAGGCAAAGAAAGAGTGCTTTAAAAAGTGGCAGAATGATAGAACTAAGGAAAACCTTAAGAGCTATAGATTGGCTAATAAGGAGGTCAAAAAAGTAGTGAGAGAGGCTAAGTTAAAAGCTTATGATGACCTATACACTAGACTAGATAGTAAAAAATGAGAGAAGAGGATATACAAACTTGCTAAGATACGGGAGAGGAAAACAAGAGATTTTAATCAAGTTAAGTGCATCAAAAGTGAGGATTCTAAGGTATTAGTGAAGGATGAAAAGATTAAGGAAAGACGGAAGAACTATTTTGAGAAACTATTAAATGAGGAACATGGAGGTACGGCAATAAGGAAAGAAATGGCTAGTAATACGATAAACCAAGACTATAGGTTTTATCGCAGGATTAGGAACTTTGAAGTGGAGATTGCGCTTAAGAAGATGAAATCAAATAAGGCTTTAGGACCTGATAATATCCCTATTGAAGCTTGGAAGTGCTTGGGTAAAAAGGGGGTTGCTTGGTTAACTAGGTTGTTTAGCAAAATTTTGTTGACTAGGAACATGCCAGATGAATGGAGGAAAAGTATTTTAGTGCCAATATATAAGAATAAATGAGATGTCCAGAATTGCAACAATTATAGAGGAATCAAGCTAATGTGCCATATAATGAAAGTGTGGGAGAGGGTGATGGAACGCCGATTGCGAGATATAACAGAGGTGTCAGAAAATCAATTTGGGTTTATGCCCGGCAAGTCAACAATGGAAGCGATTTATCTTTTGAGGAAAGTAATAGAAAAGTATAAAGAAAAGAAAAGAGACATTCATATGGTGTTTATCGACCTTGAGAAAACATATGATAGAGTACCACGAGATATAATATGGTGGGTATTAGAAAAGAAATGGGTGACAAAATGTTACATTGATGTGATTAGGGACATGTACGAAAGGCACCAAAATTTGATGGGTCGTTGAACACACCAAAAAATAAATCACTAAACTATACCAAATTCTTTTAGAATAATGGCAAGTCCAGGTATCGATCCACAGGGACAAATGTGAAATTAGATTAATTCAATCGCAAAATTCCTAAATTAATTTTGATTAAAAAGATAAGATTGATTTTATAACTAAACAGCAATTAAATAAAATTGAAGAATTATATTGACAATTAAGGGGTTGTTTGGGGTGTTCTAAATAAGTGTACTTTTTGTCTTTTTGGACTAAAAAATTAAGGAAAAAAATATAGATGTTTGGGTTAACTTTTTGACTTTTTATGAAAAAATGTGTATTACAAAATTATATAAAGAAGTGTATAGGAGAAGATGGTGTAGTACACAGTACGGAATTGGCAGCCAGCCGGCTTGGTATGACATGGGAAAATATTGCCTCATTTTCGAGCTTTCATTGGATAGTGTTGTTCGGCCTATGGGGGCCCACCACGGGTCCCGTTTTTCTAATCGAAACCATCAATATGTAGAACTCGTCGAGTACTATATACTTGTAAAAAATCACTTTGATTGGATATCTATAGCTATCTGATCGTGTTAATTTTTTTTGTCAACTGTTAACTATAACACCATTCAATTTTTATACAAAACTGATTTGATCATGTAGTTAGCGATATCCGATAGACGTAATTTTTTATAAGCATATAGTACTAGACAAGTTCTACATCTTGAACGGTTCGGATTATCAAAACATGACCCATAGTGTGCTCCCACGGGTCCAAATTTACCATTCAAATTGATTGAATGTACCCATGCAATTTTTTTCCCGTTTCCTTTTACTAAAGCTGGTCTAATGTGGCCTGACGTCACCTACATTGATTGAACAAAAACTTGATTTGTATTTAATATTTATATATTAATTTTTTTTTATATTTTTTTGATGAATAGTGATAACTTTTTAACTTTTTTGATAACTTTTTGACTTTTTTCTCACTTGCCAAACTTAGCCTAAAATTAGGGTTGGAGATATTAATTTTCGGGAAAAATCCTAAGGTAAAGAATTCACCACTAACCACATGAATGAGACTTAACATCAGCCATCAATCGCAATCCGGTTTGAACTACCAATATTGCACAACTACAAATTTGAAATATTAATCAAGAGAGTTGTCGCATTCAACGTACAAGCACGAATCATCTCGAGTAGTACAAGTCGTTTGCTCTAAACTATGTTAGCAAAACGACCCGTCTCTCATAGCATGACTCGTCTCGTACTTTGAATATAAACACAAAGAATACTAATGTATGGAAAGTATTAAACAATCACAGAGAATAAAATGCTTGAAGAGATGAACAAAACAATTATTAAAACTTCTAAATCATCCATACATTCATTCAAACCAATTTACAATTAAAGCTTATGAAAAATTCATTACATGGCTAGGTTTCATCAAAACCCTAGAAAAGACGACTAGCCACTCATGGAGAGTGAGAAGAGGAAGAAGATGAGGAAGAAACCCCCATGGAAGTGTCCTTCAAGCTTTGGTAGAATATCACCTCTTTGGAACCCTAGCCTCCCTCCTTTCTAAATTAATTTTTCGAATCCCAGGTTTGGCTATTTTTCTGTCTTTTATTCGCAGCAAAAACAGACCAAAAATTTTGTGCACGCGTCCCTAGGTGGGCCGCTCGAGCGGTGGTGGGCTGCACGTGCGGTAAATCTTGGCTGCACGTGCGGTAGTCTGCTGGCTCGGATCTTCACTTCTCGCACGGAGAATCTGTTTTCGCGCCCTTTTTTTTGAAGTTTCATATATCCTACCAAATCTGTACAAGTGCACGAAACACATCATCTCTATCAAATAAATAAAATTGAAAGACTAAAACTGTAACTTAAGTGGCCTCAATGTAGTACCTTTCGGCCAACATCAGTGGGTGTTAGAGAAGAAAGGGGTGACAAAATGTTACATTGATGTGATTAGGGACATGTATGAAAGGGTGGTGACCACTATTAGATCGCTTGCTAGATAAACAAATGAATTCCCTATCACTGTTGGGTTACACCAATGATCTACCTCAAGCCCTTATCTTTTTGCTTTAGTTATGGATGAGTTGACGAGAAATATTCAGGATGACGTGCCATGGTGTATGCTTTTTGCAGACGAATATCGTGCTAGTAGATGAGATTAGAGAAGGAGTTAATACAAAGTTGGAGATTTAGAGAAAGGCTCTTAAATCTAAATATTTCTGGATAAGCAAAATAAGACAGAGTACATGGAGTGTAAATTTAGTAACAGTAACAATGAAAGCAAAGGAGAAGTGAAGATTGAGAACCAAGAATTGTCTAAGAGTGAACATTTTCATTATTTAGGGTCGATTATCACAACAGCGGGAGAGATTGATGCGGATGTGGCCCATAGGATTAAGGCAGGATGGTGTAAGTGGAGAAGTGCGTCTGGAGTACTGTGCGATAAACGAATACCCATTAGACTAAAATGTAAGTTCTTTAAAATGGCTATTAGAGCAGCGATGTTGTATGGGACGGAGTGTTGGGCAACCAAGAAAAAAAATGTAGATAAGATGAGTGTGGCTGAGATGAGGATGCTAAGGTGAATGTGTGACAAGACTAGACAAGACAGAATTAGGAATGAGTGTATACGAGAATGGGTAGGAGTAGCACCGATATAAAAGATAAGTTGAGAGAGAATCGATTAAGATGGTTTGGTCACATTCAACAGAGACCAACAGAGGTAGTAGTGAAGAAGATGTGATACTGTAACGGTAGGGGGGAGTGTTAGGGGACGGGGTAGGCATAGATTAACGTTGGCTAACGTTGTAAATAGAGATATGGATCTACTTAATTTGACTAACGAAATGACCTTTAATAAGGCCGCATGGAGAAAAAGAATTCATATAACCGATCCCATTTGATGGGATTTAAGGCTTAGTTTGATTTGGTTTGGTTATTATTAAGGCCTCTTTTGATAATATCTAAAAAATTCAGCTTATTTGCTTATAGATCACATTACTTTCTTACTTTTTACACATCTTTTTATAAAAAATAAAAAAATTAACTTATAATTCATACTTAAATCATCCCTAAAATAGGAGAAATTATTCAATATTGCTTGAACAACCCTAAGTGATGCTCCAAATAAATAGTTATTAGTCTAAATCAAAAGACCTACCACATCTGTATTAGAATTTTATAAAACAAAATTTTAAATATCAACCCGTAAAAGCAATTGAATAACTTCTTCAAAAATAGTCTATTTCTAAACAAACATTAAAAATCTCCCAATGAATAAAAAAAGAGAAGCACATATAGGTGGGAGTTAAAAAAAAAAAATTACAGCCATATGAAAGTGCAAGTCTATTTACATAAAATGCATGCACCCGTTCATATATTGATAATTTTTTTTCCTAACTTCTACCTACAGGTCGGGTAATTATTCGATAATCCTGAAATATAGATACGTAGTATTTCATAATATTATAATTAGTAGAGAAGGTGGGTAGGTGAAATATTATATTGGATGATTGAAAAACATAAGAGGACATAT
This sequence comes from Camellia japonica, assembly GCA_030407325.1. NCBI lineage: Eukaryota > Viridiplantae > Streptophyta > Magnoliopsida > Ericales > Theaceae > Camellia > Camellia japonica. Next base: position 48,312,386 of record JAPPVO010000017.1, read on the forward strand.
TAAATGATAATTGATTAAGGAATATAGACATGTGATATTTTAAAATTATTTAATAATTTTCTGTACAAGTCCCCATAAAAAAAAAAGAGAAATACTATGAACCCCAAATAATTTATTAAATTTTTTAACAAATCTCTCACATTAGTATGAGACTCACACAAACCCACATACATATGAGTCTCACACTCATGTGAAAGGTTTGATAGAAAATTTGATAGATTATTGAGTAAATTACAAATATATTCCCTGAAGTTTGATAAAAATACGAATTGTCTCCGGTGATTTTGAAAATTACATTTCACCCCCTGAGGTTTCTTATTTCATAACAAATTGGTCATTTTATTAATAAATCATCACGTCCAACAATAGTTTTTAATAATATTAGAAATATCTTTCAATTAATAATTTAGGTAATTTTATTATTATATAGGAGAGTAATTATAAATTTCATTTTTTAGTTAATTCTATTAAATAAAAAATATTAATAAGGAAATATTTGTAATTTTTCAAACTACAGAAAACAATCTATACTTTAAGCAAACCTCAAGGGATATATTTGTAATTTATCCTGGATTATTTGGGATCCTACGTAGGGGTGCTTAGGAAGAAATTTTTTAAGTTTTTTTTGGCTAAAATAGTACTAAAAGATAAAATAGATTAAAATAATTAATAAGAGAAAATGTTATATCAAATTTATAATCATTTTATTTTTTCCCTCACAAATTTCACATCCAACTATAAAAAAAAGGACTTGGGGTCACTGTTGTGCCTTTGGCACAGCAGTGACTGTTGTGCCTTATTTTGAGATGCATTATGAGTTTATTTTTATGATCTGAATCGTTCATTTTGTAGGATTTGTTGAGTACTTCAAGCCTACCAAAAATCATATTAATCGGATATCAATAACTATATGATCGAATTGCATATTTTTATACTATTTTTCAAAAGAAAAACTTCTTGTTTATTTTTTTGATTAACAATCATATAGTTATTGGTATCCGATTAATATGATATTTGGTAGACATGAAATACTTAACAAACCTTAGAACATGAACGGTTCAGATTATAAAAATAAATCCATAATGCACCACAAGATGAGACACAACAGTGACCCCAATTCCTAAAAAAAATCATTTCTTTTTAAACATAAAAATTTTAACCTCGTAAAATAATTAAAAATTAAAATAATCTATTAAAATAACAATTTCACAGAAACCCAGATATTCCAAAACGAAACGCCTCTCTCTCAGACACACATCGTTGCAGTGAAACAAATTTCGCGGTCTCTCTCTCTCTCTCTCTCCTCTGTCTCTGTGCCTGTGTGGACTTCCTTCTTCTTCTTCGGCGCAATACGAATTCCAAGAACGATTACTTGGCTTCTTCTTCTTCTTCTTCTTTGGTTCTCTCTGCAATTCCTTTCTTTGCTTTCATTCTACGTTGTTCTTTTATTTCACTCTTACCTATTAACCCACTCTTGGGTAATGCATCCGAATCTTCATCGACATTTGAGTAGAGTTTTCCTCAATGCCTCTCCTCATCTCCATTTCTTGATTTCTTCTTCAAGTACGTCTTCTAACATTCTCTCTCTCTCTCTCTCTATGTTTCAATTTCAGTGCTCATTTGGTTTAGATCTGTTAGTTTCTTGGTGAATCTGAATCGTGTATGTACATTGTGGTGTAGTATTTGGGGTTAGTTTCAAGGTTTTCTTGGAACTCGTTTGTAGTTGGCCACTGTTCTTGATTTTGTTGCAGATTTGAAAAAAAAGGGTCTGGGAATTTCTCGAAAAAGTTGTGATCTCTATCAATATATGATTTGCTAATTGCTTTCTGTGGTTACAACTTTCTCTATATTTTGATTCAATTGATTTGATGGTAATGTGTTGGGCAAATTACATCAATAATCTCTACATTATACGTTTTACTTCAATTTTAGTTCTTGTAATTTTAATTAGTTCGATTGTGACTGTTAATTTTAGATTTTTCGTTAATTGAGTCCAATTCATAACGATGATTAGAATTTTTAAAGAAAAATGGTTAGGGAGTTGGTTGATGGTAACACATTAGTATGGCACATGTCATTCATGTGTTCATTTTCAATCAAAAACACTAACATTTTAATCAATTGGATCAAAATGAGATAAAAATCATAAATTTAGGATCAAAATTAAACCAATTGAAACTACATGGACCAAAATGGCACTAGGACGAATTATAGGGACTACCAATGTAATTTGTTCTAATGTGTTTGTGAAATGTCTATTGTTTCTAAAGTGTTTTCATTCTTGGATAGGCTATGTTGATAGATATCAGTCTTTTGAAACTATACATCTGATTTATGGACAGGAAAGTGTTTTCATATGCTTATGTGACTGAATCTTTTTTGCAATGTCCTGAACTTTATTCACTAATTTCACATGGACAACAGTGAAAATTTTACAATAGCTTACACAAACCTCTTAGCTTCTTTCTATGCTAAGGCATTTCACAGCTTGGTTGTGACTAGTGAACAACCAAAATATTATGCATTTTATATAGATCAATATGATTGTAAACTTGAAACTTGTGATATGTGATTTGTGTAGTTGACCCATATCGGGATTAGTTGTTGAGTTGAGTTAGGACTAAGGAGCTTGCACTTGCTGTAAGTCTTGAGATGATTACATAACACAGTGACCATAGTTGTCTGTCCAGGTGAATAGACGCTATTATGATCTTCCTGATGAGTGTCTTCATGAATGTGAAGAAAGGTTTACTAAAGTTGGTGAATGAGCTGGGGTAAGTTTGGAGGAAATTAGTCAAACATTGAAATGTTATGCAAAAAAAAAAAAAAAAACTAAAAAACAAAAAACAAAAAAAAGTGAGCCAAATAACTCAGAAATCAGGTTTATGCTTGAACAATGAAGCAAAGAATAGATGGAACATGTTAAAAATAGGACGACTCAAAAATGAATTATAAGGTCAGAACTTCTAATCGAAACAAAATTTGTTGAAAATTGATTGTGGCTTTGTACGAACCTATGTTACTTGGAACGTGGATCGTTTTGGTATGTGGAATGGAACATGCTCTAAATTGTGGTATGATAAGATTTGACTTATATATATTACATTTAAGAATTTGAGGTATTTTTAGAATAAATTTCTTTGAACTATTAGGCATCTAATAAATGTATTATTACTTTTTTTCACTTTTGATGTTTTTGTCTTGTCAAAACATAACTCACTTTAGATTTTAATTCATTATATTTGATTTTTTTTTCCTCCTAAGGTAACATTGAAGGAAATATATTGAAAAAAAAATTCGGGATCGTTTCGGATCACTAAATTTACCATTTTGGAACAGAAGTGTACCATGTTTCAAAATGTGCTTACCAATACGTACTTCGCTAGAGGATAGCGTTTTCTGGTAACACAAGTACAAACTTAGTTGAAAGATTTCATCTTGGTCATAAAAGTTTATATGATCAATATTTGTTTTAGTACTTCAGATGTGATGATGTCAAATAATCCAATGAAAATTCAATTCAGTGATAATTCCAATGGGCTGATTTATTAATTGAACAAAAATCCACGTAGTGTTTGAAGTCTAGATAAAAACCCACAAAAGCAGTTCACGTGGGTAAAAAATGCACCACTAGTAACTAAGATTAGGTTGTGAAATTTCAATACATAATATAGATTGCTCCTCCTTGTTGCATAATTGTCATCTGTGCTGAAATATTAACTTTTTTGTTAAAAAAATCATTCGCTGTTCGACTTTAGATGATCTCCATTCTTTTTCTTTCATTCCCCCTTCCCCTAATCCCCAAAGCACAAGAAGCATCCTTATTTGTATGAATTTTTCCAGGATGTGGTTTTGTCTTTCTAGATAACCTACTTGTGAGCAAGGCTTTTGATATGTCAAATCAAATGTAATTCCATGACATTTGAGATGGCATCAAGTAATCGATATTCAAGATCTGCTGCCGACATGGGGTTCAGTTTAGAAGTCAAAAGGAGTTCAAGGCCACGAGAAAGCTCAAAAGTTGTGAAGCAGAAGATCCCATCACCTCAAGCAAATCAAATTCTAGAGTCTCAAGACAAGCATAAGATGGAAAGTCCATTTGGTCATCCTTACCTTGATCTGTATCATGAATCAAGACGTAGTGCAGATGATGCGCTCTTGTCCCACCCAAAATCTTCCAGGAACTCTCAAAAGCCTTGGATTGGGAAGAAGGCAAATAAAGATGATGAACTCATTAAGCACATGTCAAATTTGCCTGGTTATCTCCAGCAAGTGGAGAAAGGAGAAAATTTCCAAGAGAAGGCTCTAAATTTTGGAGTTCTAGATTGGGAGCGTCTAGAAAAATGGAAGTACAACAAAAAACATTCACCAAGAGGCAACAATCATGCATCTTCAGCTGGCAGTAATTCCAGTACAGTTCAGAGCACGAGTCTTGCTCCTCACAAGAAGAAACTCCCATCACATTGTCCTCATCTTAATTCATATCACAAAGAAGGCTTTTCTCAAGATGTCAAACAGTCTCAAGGGAAGGCCATACAACAAGATTTTGAAATCACTCCAAAGAACACCTTGGATGCGCTGCCAAAACCGCATCAGACAGACAAGTCTTCTGGCAGGAATTATTCTGAGATAAAGCTTGAGAGGGGAATGAGGAAAGATGCAGATCAAAAGATCACAGTAGAAAAGGAAACTTCATTGTCAGGCCTGAGAAAACATGGGTTCTCACACGTTTCTAAGCGTGAGAAAAGAGCTCAGAGCAGTGTAGCAACCTATAGGGTAGAGGAGTTGCAAGAATCAGAATATTATCTTGGTAAAAAACACTCCCATGGAGAACACAAAAGCGTTGTTGTCCTTTTGCCCAAACATTCTCCCCAAAAAAGTTGCTCTGAGATAGTTCAACCTTCAGAACTGAAAGCACCATTTCACACAAAACCAAGGGAAGCAAATCGGGATAGCTTTCCAAATGGCTTTGCTACTGAGGTGGTTCACTCTGCAGAACTCTATCATCAGATTCCACGCTCTTGCCCATTGCCGCTTGGAGTAGAGACCAACTCTGAGTCTGGCATGAGGCCACACAGCTTGACCCATACTCAGAGCATGGAGCTTCCAAATGATGCTTGTCGCACATTCATGTGTCCAAATGAAACACCAGTCCTGTTATCCCAATGTAAATGCATAGATAAGAATGCATCAAGTGTGAATCCTTCAAATGCAAATGCAATTGATGCACCAAAGAGTTTGGATCATGAAGCTACTGAACCTGCAACTGTAAAGGGAAGTCATTCATCACCAAATCGTCAATTTAGCTTCAGCCTTAGTAAAATCAGAAAAAGTTTGAGTTTTAAAGAGAGGGAAGCTGTTCCACAGTTTAGTTCCACTTATGCTGAGAGCACAGACCTTCCTTATGATGCTTCTTGCACCTTCATATGTCCAAATGACTCACCAAACACACCATCCAGTGCAAATGCAATTAGGACTTCCAAGCATTTGGATCAAGAAACTACCGAACCAGCGGCTGTCAAAGGAAGCTATCCACCACCAAACCGTCGATTTAACTTCACCCTTGGTATGATGAGCAGAAGTTTCAGTTCTAAGGAAGGTTCAAGTGTTCCACAACTGAGTTCTACATATGCTACAGTCAAGTCTGGTCCAGTGAGATCCGAAGTGTCTGATTCTTTGGATAATGCAAGCAAAAGCAAAGCTAATACTCATAGTAGAACAAGGTCCAGCCCTCTAAGAAGGTTACTAGACCCTCTACTGAAAACCAGGGTAACAAGTCGACACCATTCTGCTGAGACCGTTCAGCAATTGACAAGAAATTTGAATTTGACATCTGAAGTTACCAGTAGTACTGAATCCGTTCAGGACAAAAGCCACGAGGGATCAACAGTCCAAGCTCTTGTGCAACTTACAATGAAGAATGGACTCCCTTTGTTCAAACTTGTTGTCAATAATGACAGTGACATTCTCTTTGCCACGAAAAAAATAAATTCACTGAGCAAGGATGATGCTGAATGGATTTACACATTCTACTCGGTCCATGAAATTAAGAAAAAGAGTGGCAGCTGGATAAGTCATGGGCATAAAGGAAAAGGTTATGACTATGGATATAACATCATGGGTCAGATGAAGATTTTGAGCTCTTGTTATCCTGATTTGATGGTACAGAGTTCCAAGGATCAATTTACAGTGAGAGAGTCTGTTTTGTATAGTGGGAATCTTCGACAGGTTGATGAGGGAACGCAAGAACTAATGCCAAATGGGGAGCTTGCTGCCATCATTGTCAAGATCCCAATTGGGAATTCATGTAATGATGGAGATCGGAGAAATAAGGGGAAAGAGTCAGTAGGGAAGAGATTACTGGACTGCTTACAGGAAGATGGAAACTCTTTTGAAAATGGGGAAACTGAGAATTTCAATAGTACTACGGTCATTCTTCCTGGTGGTGCTCATGGCTTGCCTAATAAAGGCGTTCCTTCTCCATTGATTGAGAGATGGAAATCCGGTGGGTCGTGTGATTGTGGAGGCTGGGATGTTGGTTGCAAACTAAGAATTCTTGCCAATGACCATCAGAGCTGTCAGTTTCCAGGACCATCCATATCGTTCTCCAATCCAGATCATTTTGATCTTTTCGATCAGGTACTACTTTTATTTCTCTGCCTCTAACATTGATGTCATTTAGTTTCGTTATGATTGTTAGTTAATGATTTACGTTCTGCGCAGGGAGGAGCTCAAGATGGTCAGCCAATCTTCAGCCTGGCACCATTCAAGGAGGGGATTTACTCAGTTGAATTCAGTTCATCGATTTCTTTGTTGCAAGCATTCTCAATTGTGTTGAGGTCATAAGTAGTCAGAAATCATTTGAATTCTCAGAAGTGAATAACCTCTCTGAAGCAAAACTTTTCCATGAATCAGCTTTTACTCGATCTGATAGGAGAAAGACTCCCACCAATGTCCGAGAAGTACCCACGAATTACGTCCCAGCCCCACCTCCATCTCCTGTTGGAAGAGTCTAGTTTCAAAAAAGGTATCAGCTCATTCAGCAAGGTATGGCATTTTGGGTCTCATCCTGGTGAGAAATCTTTCTTCATAGAAACAAGATTATCTAAGGAAGATCTTAGACTGTTGGTATACTTCACCCGGTCCTTAGTAGACTTCCCAAAGTCAGCCTAACAGGATACCTTTGGAAAGGCGCTAAAAAACAGGCTATAGGTTCGTCCTTATATTAGAAGTATAATTAGCTAATAAAGAGAGAATAAATGTACTGAAACTTGAAGGGAATGGGATCTTGAGTTGGGAAGACTTCATCGTTTGGTTTTGGCATCAAGTTAGTATATACAATTTGAAGTACAAGTGAATGAAATGATGGTTACGTAGCTCAGTTTGTATGGAAAGTAGAGATCTGAAAATGACATATTTAGAGCTGCTTGAAATTGTAATGAATTTTTTTGCAATTTCATCTGAAAGTAATAAGCCTCTTTCTGTAATAAGCACTTCAAAAATATTGAAATACTATTTACAGAGAAAATGTAGCACATAATGCACAAAAATTCTCAGGGTGAGTCTTACATGGGATGTGGGACCTCCCACCTCATGTGAGAGCTTCTGTGCACAGATTTTTTTTTGTGCATATAGCATTGCTCTTTTGAAAACTCATGGTTTAGGTCCAAACTTAATTTATCTAGTCGAAGACAACTGTGATGTACATGAATTTGTTTATTAAAGATGATGAAGGAATACTTTGAAGGATATATTTGCATATTAATGGCAAGGAAAATGATATTTGTTATTGGATGAAGTTCACTTTGTTCTTTTTGATCTCCTACGAGATTTTCACATGACAAATGTTGTGTACAAGAAAAATTTTCCAATAGTAATACCAAATCATCACCCACAAGTGTATGGCCATTCAATAATAAATTACTATGTAGACATAAACAAATCTCATTAGGTAGATGTGGCAGTTATTGATTGTCTTGTATGAGATAATTACATCTAAATAATGGTGTTCACCATTCCGTGTATTATTTTGTTATTAATTGCTAATATTATGTGTCAGTGTCAGTAATAACATGGTATCATCGTAATACTGAATGTGGAAGACCCACCATAGTTAAGATATGGTGAAAAAAATAGTTAATCATCCAGTACTAAATTGCTTTTGAACAAAGCTATCTATCAGATCCAAAATTATAGCTGCATTTGCCTATAGTTCTATGGAACGCAAGTACTACCACTTACAAACTGAAGCTGAATAACAATGTTTTTATCCAAATGCAACATTGTTTTGGAGATGCCCTGGCAAATATGATACCTAGTATGCCATCTTCACTGATTCTGCACAAAAAGAAAAAGAAGGGGAAGAGGAAGAAAAAGAAGAAGGAAGACAGCCAAGAGCTAATTTCAAGATAAGCCGAGTATGCAGTACATAAAGAAGTATACAAAATGAGTCGGGTATATCCATTGTACTCACTGTTGATATCATCGAACTGTTTATTACTTAATTTCCTAGAAACAGAAAATTTTCGAACTCCCGATACATGAATTACATAAAAAACCAGGTTTCCACTCATACAATCTAAAGACATCGCAACCAATTCGCATGACCATCAAACAGATAGTTAATTATCTATAAGATTCCACTACCCAATACACCACTTCACAAGTCAACGTGCGACGCGTGGTGAATACAGATAAACCATTGGCCATTAATCCTCTCGAACACATTAGTCGCAAACTGTCTTCCCCAGCTGCTACCCTTCGTCTTGACCAATTCGATACACGTAACATACCCTAAATCACCTCTAACATGAACTTGAACATCCTTGATCTCAATCTGTAGTGGGAATTCGTAGTCAGCCCATACAAATTCCCAGCTACCCATTACAAGGTCGTAACCAGATATGCCGCTCACACCAGGGTGGACGACACACACGTTGTCCTCTTTTGCCCAAAGGGCTTGCATGGAAGCAAGATCACCATTCTTGAATGAGTTGTAGAATCGAGCATTTGCTGCTAGTACAGAAGCTTTGCCATCCTCCTGGAGAACTCTGAGGCTGTCCCTGATTTTTGCAGCTTGTGCATAATTCTCTTCCCGAATGGCAATCTGTAGCTCTCGCTCTAATGTCTGTTGCTCGTCTAGAATGATGCTTTCACCGCTCATAGTTCCCTCTGAGTCCTCGCTTTTGACTTGACACGGTTTGAATGAATATGAACGAGAAGCTTTTTGGTGGGGGGCTGCACTGCAAAGGTACGAGGTTAGACCCACTTACATCTGAAGAACTAAACTGAAAGCCCAGATACCGTTGAACCAAATTAAGTTTTTCTAAAACTAAACATAAACCTTTTATATAATAAACTGTAATTTTTTTATTTTTTTATTTTTTGGGGGGGTGTGGGGGTGTTAGAGAGAAAAGGAGAGCCTTAATATAATTACAAAATACTGAATTGTAACATACGCAAGAAGATGTAAAATGTAATTTGTGGGACAATAAGCACAAAAAACAATAGCTGGGGGAAAAAATTATCTGTAATGATGGAAGTATCAAACATATCTTAACTCTTGCTGGGGAAAAAAATTATCTGTAATGATGGAAGTATCAAACGTCTTAACTCTTGCATTTAAATATCCCAAATAAGTTTCTTTGCTATGAAATTTAGTGCTCCTCTTCTTGAACTTGAAGAAACCACGTGAAGCATAGGAACTTGTTTATCAATATTATGAATGCTGTTATACAGGGTATCACTTGCAAGCTGAATTATGTTTGCAATACAGATTTCTCAAAAAGCTATGACTTCATGCCTAGATGCTTCAATAAACAGAGGCAGCCACATATGAACACACAGAAAGTAGGAAAAGAATCATATTTCGTTCAAGATAGAGGATAAGAGGAGGTCCATTCAAGTTTTCACATTCTGATCCTCTTCTACAGATAGGGAAAATGGCTTCTTCTCTCCTTTCAGCCTGAACAGCTCCGATGTCAATATGTTGCTTTGAGGATCAAATTTAAGTCCCAATATATCCCAATTAGAAGGGCATCTACAAAGTGTGAGCAGTTCTGCAGAAACTGTCTTGAAAAAGACAAGAGTTTTAGGATGTTATAGGAGGCAGGGCAGGGCCGAAGGAATAGACAAGAGATGAGCATTATAGTCAATAGGCGCAACTTCATGTCAGACATCAAGGCGATTCACATTCATACTCTAATTAATATGATGTTGTAGCTTGCAAAGAAAATTTCACAAGTATTCTGTTTCTGACATGTTGCCTTCTGTAAATATAACAGAGAATGGCATGGCAAAGAAAACTTACTGTATTTTGCAGTTCTCCAACTGCAATGGCGGTGATTAGGCAAGGCCCATTTCCCATTTTCTCGTCCAAAACTACCGACTAAAACTAAATTGTGTTGCTTCATACGTGGTGATGAGGGGTGATGAAGCACCCACGACTGATTAATGCATGGAAATGGAAAGGTACTAAAGTCCCTGATATAAGATACAGTTCCCTGCAAAAATAAAAAAATAAAATAATAATAATAAAATGAACCCTCAAGACACTACAAAGAAATGAACTCTAAATACATATTAAACACAACCAAAAAATAAAATAAAATAAAATAAAGAAAGAAAGATAATCAACAATATAAGTATTGTACTGATAGAAAACAGTGGCATGTTAGCTCTCTACCTTCAGAGTCAATATTTAAAAAACCATTTTCACAAGAAGAAAATTAATGTCTTGTGAAATGCATAATCAATCAAGGTGTCAATTAATGTTATGTGAACTTCACAATCAATCAAGCCGGTAATCATCCCATTATTGCATGAATTAATGAAAGTCTTATTTACTTTTACCATTTAATTACCCATAAAATGGAAAATTTACATTTGGTTGAGCCCCCTTTATTGCCCACTTAATACGCTTCTCTTACCAATCACACAACAAATGAGTAATGATTTGACCATCCCCTAATTTTGATGAAACACCAATAAAATGCTCAACATTAATTTGAATATAGTTCTTCAATAAATTTGAAATTCTGTATTCAACCTCGACTCAAACACCTGTTACAAAGCAAAATCAGTAGAATTTATGTTCAAGTTCTTCAAATTCTCTAATTGAGCAATCTCACACTTAGTTGATAAAATAAATAATTTTTTATTTTAGACATAAAAATTATATTGTTTATAATAAATTATATTATATATGATAAATATTATAATTTATAAATTAAAATATATATATATAATGATAAATTATATTATATAAAACAAAGTCAGATATGAAAAGGAGAGAGAGAGAGAGAGAGAGAGAGAGAGAAAACAGAATAGATCGAGAGAGAAGCAAGGGAAGCAAACAGATGAAGAGAGAGAGAAGCAAACAGAGACGAAGAGGAGATCATGAGTGAGAGAAAAGAGAGAAGCGATGACCTAGGGCTTCGAAGAGAGGGACGAAAACTAGGGCTTCAAAGGGGAAGTCAAAGGGCGAGATCGAAGTCGTCAAATAGATGATCGAAGCCAACGACCAAGTTCTCTCCTTGCCCTCTCAAGAGTGGTTCATTCTCGCATTAGATTCGCGTTTCCCTCTCCTCAGATTCGCGATTTTGCTGCAATTCTTCCTCAGAAGTGCAGAATCGCACTTCTTCCTCAAAGTCGTCACCATCTGAGACGATTCCTGCTACTGAGAGCTCACATATATAAGAGGTTCATTGTATGATAGGTGAACCCATACACTAAGGTGTATTGTGAGAGCATAGTTGTCAAATCGGGATTCGAATCGTGAATCGAAATGGTATTGTACGAATCGCGAATCGAATCGAATCGTGAATCGTAAAGATTCGGTCACCTTTTTTTTATATATAGAAAATATATCTACACACTTAGATATTAAATATATCTAATAAATATGAAATATTAGACACAAATCACCAAAATATTGTTTTAAATGGTGATCATGTGGTCCAGGTAAGAAGTTAACATTGATTCTAATGTTTACCACTTCACCTTTTTCCCTTTTAGATACTATTTATTATCAACCGTTCTTAATGAAGAAAGCAAACGAAGACAAACTTTCAATTTCCAAGTCACAATAACTCAAAAACAATGTTTTTAACTTTTTACAAGGTTAAAAAACCAAAATCTTCAAACTTCTTCAAAAATCTCACTTGATGCCTTCAAAAAATTCATTTTGTAAATGCAAGTATTTAGATAAAATTGAATATGTAAGCCTAGAATATTGTAGAGAGAGAAAGTTCTTTTCTTTTTTTTTTCTACTAAAGTTTGAGTATTTGAGAGTAAATAGGAAGGAAGAGAAAGTCAAAAGATGACATATAATAATTTTAGAGACCTTAAAAAGGTTGTATGAACCCTTTTCTAACAATAAAAGCTCAAAAAAGAAAGCCAAATATCGATTTTAGTGAATTGAATTGATTCACGATTCATCGATTCAATTCACCGATTCACCGATTCGATTCACCGATTCACCTACGATTCATAGCTATTTGCGATTCACACAACCTGTTCGAATCGCTTACCTACTGAATCGAATCAAATCGTACGATTCGAATCGCGAATCGTACGATTCTAATAACAGAGTGTGCGAGAATAAAATAGTATAAGGTTCCATCCATTGCATGTATAACTTTTGTGAATAATCTACCACCCACTTTTAAAGCATTTAACCTATGAAGCACGGACACCTCCCCAGAGGTCATGTATAGGTGTCTGACACGTGTCGGACATGGATACACACCGAACATGCTTCAGACATGTGTCAGATACGCTAGGACACTTTGAACACGCTACGGACACGTGGAGTACTATTTTTTTAACTATAAATTTGATAAAATTAAATATTTGACATAAAATACATATTAAATATTTAAAAATATACATACAATAAAAATATATGTTTTGAACGTGTCCTCAATGTGTCATATCCAACATTTTTTTAAAAATTTACGTGCCCATGTCGTGTCCGTGCTTCTTACCATTTAGCATAGTTGATTAGTCTATTTGCACAAGTGCACACACTCACGCATGCTAGAGAAGAAAGAAGGTAGTTGGATTCCCATGTAATGCACAAAAATTGATAAAGTTGAGCTTCCATCACAAATAGCTTGAAGATTGAATTATGGACATAAGCTATGAGCTTGATCATGATCATAATCATAATCTTGATTCTAAGAAATCTAGTTAAACAAACAATTTTAAGGCAGTGTTTGGATCATGGACTTTAGCAGTGTTTGAATCATGAATTTAGGTAGGGATTATATTACATTCACATTTCACACACCTTTTTCCTTTCTCTTTTCAAATCTCTATCAAAATCCATGATTTAAACATAGCCTAGTAGCTAAATTAGTACTGAATTTGAAAATTAAAGGTTCTCATAAGAATGAAACGGTGTGTTTTTCAAAAGTTCCTTTCGGACTGATATTTATTTTCAATGTACAGCTTCACAGCTTCAAAAAATCCAACCTCTATTTTGTAACTAAAATATAATATAACGTATCAAAGCTACATATTATAATGGTATTCAGTCACTAGTTAGCTTAACCAAAACACCAAGTGTTCATTTTAGGTAAACAAACCCCACTACCCTAACTATAAATTCGGCCACACGAATCCAATTCGCCATTCCACCAATTGTTTAATATGCATAGTTATTCTTCCTTCCAAACACATTCTTAAACTTTCTCTACATTCTATTAAATTCCAGATTATCCAAATCCTAATGACTCCCAAATCCCCAATTTTCCATTTGTCCCTACCACTACAATTACACATGAACTTAAACCCACAGACCAAAAACTCAATTTGTTTGGGAAACACAAACAAAAATTATACAAGCACATGAATTGCAAAGAATTTTACAATAAAAAAGACAACAAATACAAACAAAACTCACCTTGTAAGAGGAAATGGGTCGATTAAGCCAAGGTTTCACTGACGGCGCGTGGAAATTTGAAACCTCCATAGTTAAAGGAACCAAATTACAAAACCATCAATTGCATATGTGTGTGTGTGTGTGTGTGTGTGTGTTAGGGTTTTGTGGAGAGTTAAGGTTAGGGTTTTGTGACTTGCTTGACTTCGAATGTTCGAAGAAGCTCTGTCAGAGAGAGAGAAGAGAGAGAGAAGATAATGGAGAGAAAATAATTTGGGTCGACGCAACTTGAATATGGGTTGGGTCGAATGAGGGAAAGAAAATAATTTGGGCCCATGTAACTATCACTTGAATAAGAGGATATGGTGAACTCAATGATTCAGGGGGAAAAACATCATATGATTCAGGGTTAGCCGAACTCAACATCCTAGTTCAAGTTTCCAGATCCCTCACATCTCCCTTAACACAAAAACATAAAATAAAAATAAAAATAATTAAAAAAAATAAAGATTTTTACAATGAAACATTCTAATATACACACCGTTGAAAAGGTATACTATATGCACCCTTAGTTATGTAATTTCTTCTTTAATTATGATTAATTTTCTTCTTCAGTTATGATATTGTTTTAGGGCTGGTTTGGGATGTCCTAAAAAAGTGCACTTTTTGACTTATTGGTGGGTTTGGGTTGGGTTTGATATGGTGTATTAGAGAGGTGATGTGATTTAAATAAGATGATGTGACTTAAATAAGAGTATAGTGATTTTTGACTTTATTTAGGGGTTGTTTGGGGTGTCCTAAATAAGTGCACTTTTTATCTTTTTTGGACTATAAAAATTGAGGTTGAAAATATGATGTTGGGTTAACTTTTTGACTTTTTATGAAAAAATGTGTAATAAAAAATTATAAAATTGATTTGTAGGGTAAAATTCGAATTGGGGAGTTGTGCAGTCGTAATTGTTGACTTTTGATGAATAGTGTTAACTTTTTAACTTTTTGAGTAACTTTTTTGTCTTTTTGTCTTTTTTTGAAGGATCCCAAACTTTGCCCTTAGTACATGTCAAACTAGCCCTTAGTTATGATTCATATGTTTTAATTACATTTTACGTATTATGTTTAATTATGACATTTTTTAATTATAACTCATAAATTATAAAATTATAATATTTTATTATTCAGTTATAAGGTACATATGATACACACCTTTCATGAGTGTTTACCCTATAGTGTTTCCCTTTTACAATGCGAGCGGATCCTCTAGAGTAATCCTCTAGAGTGATCTCCTAAAGTGGATAATCGGACGGCTCTGCTTAGTCCTCACCAAAACGACGTCGTTTTGGTGAGGATTTTCAAAAAAAAAAAAAAAAAACACAACAACAACAACAGATTCGGGGATTTCAAACTTCCCCCCATATGTAGAACTATACAGACGGCGGGAATAAGCGAAACGAGAGAGCGAAGAAGAGTTAGAGAGGCCGATACCTGCATCCCCGTCGCCCCGCTGTCGCCGCCGTCGTGCCGTCGCCACTGTCCTGCAGCCGCCGTGGCCGTCGCCCCTGCTCTGCTCCAACCGATTGAAACGTATATAGGTATAATTCTTACATACAATGTTTAAATATATGTTTTAAGTTTGATTTTGTTTTTTTTTGGTCTCTTCTAAATCGAAGTTTCTGAATCTGAATCGAAGTTTCTCTTAGGCTAGAATTCATGTCTGTAAATTTAACAATCAATTCCATGTTTGAGTTCAGAAATCACTGTGGGTTTGTGTCTGAATCGAAGTTTCTCTTAGGCTAGAATTCATGTCTGTAAATTTAACAATCAATTCCATGTTTGAGTTCAGAAATCACTGGAGCAATAAGATGGTAACACATTTTTAATTGAAACATATTTAGATATTTTTAATTAAATTTAGGTAACATATTTTTAATTATATATTTAGAACAATAGTTTAGATATATATATATAGATTTGAATTCGATTCTCTTTCTGCTTCATTATTATTGAATTAATTGAAGTATCATTTTGTGCTTATCATTTACGGTGTCACATTAGTATGTTTACTGGAAGTAGGTATCTGGTTGATTCTAATGTGTGTGTGTGTGTGTACATGTATGGATGGAGTTATCATTTTCCAGTACATAACAATATAGTTGGAATTGGATGCTTCAAATTATTTTGAAAAATACTTGCTTAAAAAATAATTATTTCATACCCTAATTTTTCTTTTACAGTTCCTTGTTTGATAACTAAGAAGCAATGAGAGGGAGGCTCTATTCTGGTGGCACAACTAGATAACTTATCTAAAAGTTACATAACTTACTTATCTTAATTGCCACTATCATAGTTATGTTTTGATGTCTATTATTATTGTGGAGTTCTACATTTCAGTGTGTTCAGTATGTTGCAGAGACAGTTTTCTTTGAACTTTGTAATCCAATCAACAATAAAAATGAATAACAGGAGACATGCCCTCTCTCATTTTTGTTTCCATGCACTTTTAATTGCATTTTCTAAACCATTTCCTGATCAATAATGTTCCTTGTTTCTTTATATATATTCAGGTGGTACATTTGTTATTCGTTGATTATCTTATTCAGTTTGTATACAGTTTTTATGCTAATATTGAGCACTTCTTTATTTTTTAAGTGACTTGGCACATTGATATGGAACCTAACAATCATGAGAATGATGGGGGTGAGTGTGATTGGAAGCCTAGAGTTCGCATGACATTTGATACAGAACAAGAAGCATATGATTTCTATAATACTTATGGAGGAAGGTTGGGCTTTAGTATTAGAAGGGGTTATGTAAACAAGAGCAAAGAGGGTAAATCACTTCAAGGCAATTTGTTTGTAATAAGGAGGGATTTCGAGTTGTCGACAAGCGAGATCCATTAACAAAAAATCCTAGGCAGGAAGTGAGGACTGGTTGTCAAGCCCGACTTGTCATTAAGTGGGATAGGAATATGCAAAAAAAAATTGTTAGTGATTTTGTTGAACAACATAATCATATCTTTGTACCAACAGAATGTACGCATATGTTACCATCCCAAAGGAAGATATCTGCATCACAGGCAACCGAAATAGATTTAGCTGAAAAATCTGGAATCCGTCTTAATGCTGCATTTGAGCTCATGGGTAATGAAGTTGGTGGAAGGGAGTCGCTTGGGTTCACAAAACTGGACCAAAAAAATTATTTGAGAACGAAGAGGCAAAACAGTTTAGCATATGGGGAGGCAGGTAGCATTTTGCAATATTTTCGTGACAAATCATTGAAGAATCCATCTTTTTTTTACTCGGTCCAATTAGATAACGAGGAGCAGATTACAAACATATTTTGGGCCGATGCTCAGATGATCATGGATTATGGGCAATTTGGTGATGTTGTGACTTTCGACACTACTTACAAGTTAAATAGTGCACATAGACTATTTGCGTCTTTTGTTGGATTTAACCATCATAGGGAAACTGTGATATTTGGTGCAGCTTTGATGTATGATGAGACCGCCGATTCTTTTGTATGGCTTTTTAGAAGATTCTTGGAGGCAATGTCAAATAAGGCTCCAAAAATAATTTTTACGGATCAGGATGCTGCAATGGCTAAGGCCATATGTAGACGTCGCCGAACGCCCCGGGAGGGTTAAGTCCCGTTCCGTTCATATTGGGGTCACTACAGTTCGGACTCTAATTGTCACGGTTCTAAATCTGAACCAAAGAGTCCAAATCCGGCAAATCGTTTTTGAGAAATAGATTTTTGAAAAGAAGTGCCAAACATGGACTGCTTTGCCAGATACAAAGTCGCCACCTAAATATTTTTTAAATGGGAAATTTAGGAAACCCTGACTCGGTGCCGAAGGCCACGTGTCCGTCATCACCAAAGTTGTCTTGGCTCGGGAGCTTGGGTACGATCGGGGAAGGTCAGCTATGAGCACCCCCTTTCGCCCGGTCCGAAGACCGGCCTCTACTAACCATGATATCCGATTTTGAGAACGTTTATGTGTTCTTATACCAATTATTAGCCTAGAATTACTATGTTATGCGCACAGCAAACAAGTATAGACTAGATTGTCTAATTTGGAAACAAACATTGCATATCCGTTTGTTTTGAAAATGCTTTGGAATTTGCTACTCGTAAGTAGGCTAAAACACGGATTTCAACGAGTTTTTCCAACTCAAGCAATCCAACCTCCACCCACAGGCATTCAAACAGTTTATCTCATATAAGCATTTAGCCACATGGTAATCATGCTGTCATGTTAACACTCACACGCATGCGAGATGCTAAAGCATAAATACTTACATCGTACTCCGTGCTAAAACAATAAACTAGTTAGCAAACATGCATGATCCTAGTTCATGTTTGGTGTCTAATGCAACACAAGCAATGGTGCAATCTAGACAGGCTCGGCTATCCTAAGCATGGCATGTGAAATGCTACAAGTAACAAGTATTCAATTTGGAAATTGAAATACAATGCTATTTGCGTGATGTACCGAACCCGGTGCATGTAAGACAAATGTATGGATGCACGCATGCTATCATACTGTATGCTAAAATAAACGTGCCCTAATCTACCACCATAAGCAGGTAAATAAAAGGGAAGAAAGAAGCGGGGATTGGAAAACATGCACACACACGCACCCACACTTATTACAGATTTGCCCTCGCCCGGAGGGACTAAAAGAATATACAGTCCCAAATAGTACAGTCCAAATACAGAATAAATTATTACAAAAATTTCTAATTTAATAATTTAAATACAGAATAGAAAAGGTCGCAGCCCCGCCTCGGGATGCGCGAATGATGCATGCTCGAATCCGACTCGCCCGGAAAACCCGCACCATACCACTGCTGCCTCTATTTTCACTGCCCTGCTTCTCTGAAACTTGCCAAAGTCCCAGCAAATCTTCTATGCATGCTGCTGCACACTACCGGCGGGAGGAAACACCCACCGGCCATCCAAAATTTCCATCGGCTGCTCAGAAGTTTATCGGCCACCCATATAGTGCCGGCCGGCACTATATACTGCCGGTCGGCAGAAAATTCCTGCAGAAAACAGTTTTGACAGCAACAGCAGACAAGTAGTGCATGGTATGGGATTTTGAGCATGTGTAAGCATGGCCAATGCTCCCTATCATGTATGGGACTCAAGGGAGCATGACCCTTGGTTCTTGGGCCATCAATTATGCATCTTGGTGCATGATAGCCTAAGGAACCAAGATTGCATTTCAATGTCAATATGCATGCAACACACAAATGAGAACTAAGTCCCTATCATGTCAAGATCAAGGGCCTTAGTGACCAAGAGTTGAGACAAGTTGCATCACTTGTGGTATGAACTCCTCTCAACTCCCACACTTGGCTTGACACCCCAAACCAAGTAATGCAATGCATGTTATGCAAACATGGCTCAACAATGCAACCTAATGGTAAGATACAAACATGCCAAATGTAATGCAACATGCAAGGTGCAAATGCAATGCAAACATGGATGATTATGCAATGGAACTAGCAAGTGGCAAGACCATATTAATCAAACATGCAACCAACACTTAGACAAATGTGCAATGATGGACTTAAACCAAAATGGGGCAGCCCTTAAACCTCCCCAAAACAGTGGCAAAAAGTGCCCAAAATGATGGACAAATATTCAAGCAAACATGCAAGCTAATGGGCCTAAAGCCAAGGCACAAAGTGGAGCATCCCACTACCTACTAAGATGACCATTCATGGCACGTATTAGACAAGCAAAAAATAGAATTTTAGCATGCAAAATACACCCAAACCCTTTGATATGGCAACCCCAAAATACCTTAAACATATAAGCATGCACAAGGCCTATTCCTAGGCATAAAAGGACACATCCTCAAAGCATGAAATAGGTCACATATGCAAACATACAAACATGATTTATGGACTGAAATATGATCCTAAATGATGCCAAATCATGAGGATGGACTAAGGTGAGCGTGCTAGAGGCCAAAATACTCAAAGCTTGCAAGCCCAAAATGCACAACAACCACATCAAGCATGCCAAACATGGCAAAATCAGTGGCTCACAGCCCTTAAACATGACAAAGTGAGGCTAATATCTTCATGGAATTGTGCTAATACATGCAAGAATCATGGCTTAAACACAAGATACATTTCTATGCCAAATAGAGCAACGCAAAGCAAGTGTAATATGCATGAAAGAGGCCAACAAACCACCATTAGACAGAGGTAAAACATGTTCCAAAACATCCAAAAAAGTTCTGAAATGGCGCCAAAAACAAGCAAGCATGCATGTTCCCTTTTAAGCCAAAGACAAAGGCAAAAGAGGGACAAAGGGCAGAGGGTGGTCCCTCCCCTATACAAGACTATAAACCACCTTCCTCACCACTAAAAACCCACTGGTTTTCAGTGGTGAGAAGACAAAAACACCCAAGTAAACCAAGCCTCAAGAAAAGGCACCAAAAGGGCCAAAATAAGGCCTAAGAGGGTGAGTTTGCACTCAAACCACAAAATGACCTTAATGAGAGTTTTAGAGCAAGAAAAAATAAGACTTTTTTCAGTTATACACAAAGCTCAAAACACAAAGCAAGATAGGTAAAAACTTGTTGCAAAAATGGGAAATCTAAAGTAAAGTGCTCACCTTTGAAGAACACTTGAAGAACAGGTGGTGCAGCCCCCTTTTAATGATCAAAATCAGTCCAAAATCTCAACAAACAACCCTCCAAGTCCCTCAATCTCAAGCTAAGGTGTAATGGTGTGTGTATTAGTGCAAAAGTGAGGAAAACACACTATTTAGGCTTAAAACACACACAAGGATGAGAGGGAGAGAGATATAGAGAGAGAGTATAACACAGATATATAGATATAGAAGCTCTGGTTTTTGCTCAAAAATGGCTAACCCCCTTTCAATGGGAGAGGGGGGTGCTTATATAGGCCAAGACAAAGTCAAATAACTTAATGGCTAAGCAAAGAGAAAGATTCAAATGGGGCAAAAGAGTCTAGGCTTCTTGGAGAAGCTAAGACAGCTGGCCAAGCTTCTCCAAGAAGCTTGGCCAAAGGTTCAAGCTTCTAAAAGCTTAGAGGGTTCAAAGGTGCAAAGTGGTCACACTTATGCACGGGGGAATGTGATGGTGCATTCCAGCTGGCATGCACCAGGCTTGTAGGGTGCAAAGGGGTCACACCGGCCAGCCAAAAAGGTCACCGGCACAATAAAGTGCCGGTCGGCTAAATATAGTGCCGACCGGCCAAAGGTTTTTAAGAAACCATGGCCGGTGGTACACATATGCAGCCGGTGATGGTAGGGGAGGGCCGGTGGGGTGTAGGGATGGCTAATAAGCCATTCCCTGCCCTTCCAAGGCAAAACACAAGTGTTTGGTGCAAAACCATACACAAAACGGTCGAGTTCAGAGATCTTGAGGCAGGGCGCGTAGCCGAGACCTCCGGGAACTCCAAACGAACACAAACATGGATAATCACCGAGTGTTCAAACGGCGACGTCCAAGTCTTGAGGACGGTCAAAAATGGGGTGTCTACACCATACCTATTGTCATGCCTAACACAACCCACCACCTTTGCACTTGGCATTTGATGCAAAATGCATTAAGGCATGTAAATTCTATCTTCAAGGATAAGGCGATGAAGGATAAGGGGATCAAGAGTGTTTTATACACGTTTATGTACGACATTGAGGATGAGGAAGAGTTTATGTTAAAATTGGGAAAAATGCTTGACAAGTATGAAGTAAGAGATAATCATTGGTTGAAGTTAACATTTGGGGTCAAGGAAAAATGGGGTTGGCCATATGTTAGAAATGCATGGGGTGCGGGCATGAGTAGCACCCAACTTAGTGAATCTTTTAATGCTTTCTTGAAGGATTTCATTCAGTCTGATCATAACTTAATGCAATTTTTCATGCATTTTGATCGAGTTCTGTCTGAGAAAAGGTACAAAGAGTTACAAGCCGAATATGCTCTATGCCAAAAGTTGCCAAGGGTGAATATTAAAGTGAAAATTATGGAGCAAGCTGCAATGTTTACACAAATAAAATTTTTGAAGAATTTCAGGATGAGTATGTCAAGTCCCTTGAAGTCAACATTGAAGAAATTGAAAATGATGGTGAGAGTACCGTTTATACGGTTCTTGATAGTGATGGTATAAAGGTGAGGAAGGTGAGGTAGGAGTGTGATGATTCGGTCACTTGCAATTGTAGGAAGTTTGAAATGAAGGGCATTTTGTGTAGTCATTGTTTGAAGATCCTTAGAGAAAGACTCAAATTGAAAGAGATTCCTTCACAATATATTCTGAAGAGATGGACTAAAAAAGCAAGATCTGAAAATGTGAAAGATAGGTGTGGGCATGATATTCAGGTTGATGTAAGATTGCATCAAACTTCACGTTATAGGTCATTGATGGCAATATTCAGATCAGTAGCGTGTAGAGCTTCTAAAAGTGAGGAAACATATAATTTGACGGTCGAGAAAGCGGATGAATTAATTGCAGACATTGAAACCATGTTAAGCGCAAAATTCAATATTCCTTGTTCAGATACTATTCAATAAGAAAGCCCCCCCAACACATGCCCCGAAAGCTTTGAAGTGGATGGTGTAGCGGATAAAAATGTAGTCCAAGCAAAAGAACTCAAGAGAAAAGAGTGCACTAACAAGGAACGAAGGCAGACAAAAGGTGGTTTAGAGCTTGCGTTGGCAAAGAAAAATAAAACAAGTTCACATAATGCTTCTCAAACTTCCATGTCTGTTACTCCTCAAACTCCCCCCTTATTTTCGGCAAGTGCTTCTGAAGCACCTCCCTTATTTCCTGAGTCGGCTCCTTTATTTTCAAGTGCTCCTCAACTTCGTCCATTCTCGCCGAGTGTTCCTCAAGTTAGAGCTTCTTCGTCTCAATTTATGTATCCCGCCTATGATGTAAGTTGGTTTAATAAAAAGTTTTAGTAGGGATTTGTAGCTGACTATTATCATTTTAAATTGATATGTGTTTGTTATTGTTACAGCCAAGTTTTCTTCATCACAATATGCATTTTTCAATGCCATCGATGTATTCCGTCCATGGAACCTATCAAGCATTGCTTAACAATGCAAGCAGTTATCACTCGCAAGCTTCAAATAGTCCCGCATGTAGTGAAGTAATTTATTTTTCACCTTTCCTCTTTTATTTTGTCATTTATTCATTTAAAGTTCCATTTTATTTTATGGTTCCTTTGATGTAATATTATTTTATTTTTTTGTAGGTACTATATGGTCGTGGTCGTGGTCGTGGTCGTGGTCGTGGTCGTGGGGATGTGGATCACACGCCAACATCTTAGCGTTATTTTGTTTTGGGAATTTTGTAAATTTTTTGTTGGATATGTAATATTCAAAACCTTTCATTAAACTGTTGCTAAAAATTTGGTGATACCATCCCTGAAATGTTGCTGAAATTTGGGTTCAATTGTTGCTTAAATTTTGCTGAAATTTCTGTTCAAATGTTGCTTGAATAATGCTGAAATGTTGCTGAACAGTTGATGAAATGTTGCTGAAGTTATTTGCTGAAATTTTGAAATGCTGACATGTTGAAATGTTGCTGAATAATGCTGAATTTATGCTGAAATTCTGAATAATGCTGAATTTATGGTGAATAATGTTGCAACAATGTTGAAATGCTGAATTTATGCTGAATAATGCTGAAATGCTGAATTTATGCTGACTAATGTTGCTAAAGTTATGTTGCTGAATTTGTAGTTGAATAATGTTGAAATGTTGCTGGAATAATGCTGAAATTTCTGTTCAACCTGTTTCTATTGTAGGATTTGTATCTCTATTTATTTATAACATTCATGCCATGTAAGTAGCAGCTCCTTTTAGAGTCTACTTTAATTATATGAGATGGATGGGAAAACATCCATTGTGTTATATATTTGTATGTTGTTTATACATATATGTTCCAGAATTATATATAAAGTTGTTTGTTTATCTACTACGGTTGGTGGTTCTTTTTTCTTGTTCTTTTATTTGTTTCATGCTTGTTTTCATTTACTGTTTTGGATTTACACTCATGTTTAAACTAATCTCAGGCTCTAAGATTATATTCCATTAATGTAGTGGGTATTAATTTGGTGTAGCTCTGTGTCATTGTTTGCCAATCCTTGAAATACAGTTAAACTGTTGCAAATTTGCTAAAGTAGAGTTGAAATCCTGATTTTTTTGCCATGTTTCATCATGATATATGTTTGCCAATCCTTGATATTATACAACATTCAACATTTCAACAAAGGTGTTGACAACTTTTGTGAGAAAGGTACTTCAATGAACAACCTGAATTTAAGAAACCTATTATACAACATTGAACATTTCATATAATACAGCAACCTGTTATACAACATTCAATATTTCAACATTTTCAATAGATTTCAGAAACCTGTTATACAACATTTTCAACATTTCAACATTTCAACATTCAACATTATACAACATTTCAAAAACCTGTTATACAACATTCAACCTGAAGTAATAGATTTCACAAACTGTTCATTCAACATTTCATCTCAATCAAACGTGTTACACACTTGTTTTTGCAAACCATCAGATTTTTAAGCACCAAAAAAAAAATCCAAAACCTAAGAACTGAGTCATTTACATGATAAAATACAAAAATACACAAAATACAATGACATAAGTCATTGCCTTGAAAATCTTCTCAATCCTTTGAAGCCTTCTATCATGTTCACCAACCCTTCTTCTTAGATCATTCATTTATTCTGTTCTTGAATCTGTCGGAGGTCCAGTATTGGCATGGATTGATGAGGTAATGTCGTCGTCGTCGTCGTCGTCATCTGCGAACCACTTGAAGTAATTGCAGTGGTCGTTCGTAGTCTACAATGGACAAGAATCAGTTAATCAATAAAGGACAAATAAAATTTGTAAAAAGTAACAGATTCATTTATATAACAGGTACTTACATATTTTCTTGGGCAAACAAAATAGACACGTCCTTGATTTCCATTCGCATTGGTTTGTACAGTACGCACGGAAGCTATTCTTCCACAATTACAAAACCTTGGCTTGAATCTTAAGTTCGTATTATCAATAGAAGATGAAGCCATTTTTTTTTCTACATAAAAAATACCAACATATTTCTGAAATGTCAAGAATTAAAGGCTGCTGATTTGTCTGCATAAAAAATCAAAATAGATTTTTTTCTCAAGAATTAAAGGCTGCTGATTTATTTCTCAAGAATTCAGAAATGTCAAAACTTAGACATTCTACTTGAATTTTCTAGCGCCTATTCCTCTTCTTGTGATTACTTGTTTTGGTATACTTTTTTCACACTGGTTACTTAGTTTTGGTCCCTTTATTGCACACTGTTTAATGCATAGTAATCTCATTGAGTTGCTACTCAAGGACTCAGTTAATCAACTCATTACATATCTACATATACAATTTGAAGCATAATATAATCACATCAAACAACATTAAAGAAGGAACAGGATCATACAATTTGAAGCATAATATAATCACATTAAAGAATCCAATGCTACGGAGATCCTGTCTAGAGAGCATACTAGCTCTTAGTCTCAGAGGATGAAATATACATATAAGAGAAGGAATCTCAACTTACTGAAGTTGATTTTTGCTCTAGTTGAAATTATTACTCCTTGAGAATAGTTGAAACCTCCATTTCTAAAAGTAGATCAATAGCTGGAAAATTAAAGGAAGGGATACCATTCTGTAAGTCTTGCTTTCTCAAAATATGAATGGGGATGCTTTCAACGTTCCCAGTAAGTTCAGATGCCATGCTATAAATAATGGCAATAACAATTACGCGTGTAGATTTGTCGTAATACGCACAACCAGCTATGCTAATCATATATCATCTTCAGACCTTATCCATGGAGAAACCAAACTCCACTTCTTAAGAAAGTTTCAGTAAAAAGCCAATCTTAACTATCAATATGTTAACGATATGTTACAAATCAACTAATGAAGGAACAAGATCATACCACAACAGCAGAAAGTAGCCATTCAAACACCAAATAGAAAACAAAAATAGCAAACAAATAGCCATTCAACCATATATTGTTTGACAAAAAATATTTTTTGGGGATTGCATCCTTGTTCAGCCTCTTTAGAATCTTTTGCTGTTAGTATTGGAGAACTTCTGACTCATTGTACCCTTCTAGAATTTTTTTTTGCATCATTAGGAATATCATGGGCGTTCTCTGGTTAAATATATATAACAAACAATTATAAAATGTTAATCATTGGATTAAATAGACAACAGAGATAGGAACAACCACCTACATACTTATCTTCTACTACATAGGCTTTCATGTTAATCAATATGTAAATAAGTCCATGTGCAGGTTTAAATGTTATCTCAATACACAATTAACTCAACATTGATGTATTTATACACGCACTGTTCTAAGGTCATGTAGCAGAGGAAAAAGAAGTATGCTTTTCCATAAAGTGTTCCAACAAAACAAACTCGCTTAGTCTCAGTTTTTCCAAAAAAAATGGAGTATCATTTTAAATTAAAATTAACTACAAAAATCAAGGAAAACTTAGCTTACCGTCATATAAAATGCACCTCCACCATAGGAAACAAAAATAGCAAACAAAATCCAAACCCTAACACCAAATAGCAAACAACAGACCCTTATTTTGCTGAAATCTTCCTTATTTTGCTGAAATCCCAAACCCTAACACCGAATAGCAAACAAAATCCAACCCTAACTTTGCGATTTCAGGTTTACCTCAGATTCCCGTTCGTCCTCTGTCCTCCGTCGTGCTTCGTCGTCCTCCGTCCTCCGTCGTGCTTCGTCTGCCTCCGCCGCCGTTCGTCCTTTGAACCCCAAACACTTCTTTGAACTCCTTCGCACTCTCGCCCTCTCGCCGTCTGTAAACATATCAAAAGGAATTTTGAAATCCCTTTTGAAATCCCCGAATCTGTTGTTGTTTTTTTTTTTTTTTTGAAAATCCTCACCAAAACGACGTCGTTTTGGTGAGGACTAAGCAGAGCCGTCCGATTATCCACTTTAAGAGATCACTCTAGAGGATTACTCTAGAGGATAAAGTTTCTTTTACTATAATGTTATTCATAAGATTAGAGGACTCTCATAGGCCATTTGGGAACCCCAATGAAAAAGCTGCGTTTTTAGCAGCTTCTAAAACAGCCTCTACAGCTAAAAACGCCAAACATCATTTGAGAAGTGCAGAAACGCAATGTGTGACATTACTGCACTACCCTCCATGTTAATAAATAGCTAAAAATGAGCCACAAGGGTCAAAAAGTAAATTTCTTAAGTTAGGTGAGATATTTTGATCATTTTACGGTAAAGTGACATCATAAATAAATATTAACCCAAAAAATAAAAAAGTAATTTTTTACTAACTTTCTAAATCACTTTCTAAAAAAATCAAAAAGCTTGGTTCAAAGTCAAAAGCTAGCAAAAGCTAACTTTTAACCATCTTCCAAAACACCCTCCAAGAAACAAATAATTTAAACAATGTCCTTGCTAAATTCAAATAAATATATATATATATATATATATATATAATTGATAAATTTGAGTTAAACTGAAATTGAAGTAATTTCTTTAGAGTTATGCTAGGGATCTTAAATAATATATGAGTAATGATTGAGTCCTCCACCCCCATAAACCTTTATAAATCTAGATCACTTATGATGTGGAGCCCATATATATATGAGTGGACCCTACACATACATAGAGGACCAGGATCACTTTGGAGGTGTAGAGGTCATCTCCAAAGGGGGTCCTAAATATTTCCCACAATGTACTAAATTTTTTATCAAATCTCTCACATGGGTGTGGGACCCGCACACATGTAGATTTGTGTAGGTCACATACTCATGTGAGAGGTTTAGTAAAAAAATTGATAAATTATTTAGGACTCATAGTATTTTCCATTTCTTTAAGTAATTGTAGACTCATGTGAGACCTAACACAAATGTTGAATCTAAGGATAGGCGTCGTGTCATGTTAGATCGAAGACATATTTGTGTTGCGTCATCTCAGATTCGTGTTAGAATTGTCCCAACATGAACCCGACCCGTTTATTATTTTCGTGTTATCATATTGTGTCATTTGTTATCCGTGTCCGATTCATGTTATGTTAACGTGCTATGTGAAAAAATTTCACTATTAGCTAAAAATATCAAATGTATGAAAAAAATTTAAAAATTTCTTCACAAAATTAAATTCAATGAAACTAATCTCTGTTAAATGAAAATATTTATTAAAAATATTTGATTTCAACTTAATAATTTTATTTTCTTAATTTATAAATATTATATTTTATTATTATATTTTTTATTAGATTAACTCAAATAATAGACGAAAAAATATATATATTAAGTTCAATTAAAAGCAAAAAAAAAAAAATCTATATTAAAAATTGTATTTTACATGCTTTTTAATAAAGTTAGATGTAATTACATAAGAGATTAAAAAATACAATGATACTCTTTGATAGAAATAATATTAAATGTGTAACTAATTCTCAAGATACAAGCACTAACTCGACCTATTTAATATTCATGTTATCAAGTCGTGTTATATGCGTGTTTATGTTAGAAAATGGTCAATCATAACCCGCTAATTTTATGTATAGTTCAAGTCGTATTATCGTATCATGTCGCAAGTTCTCATTTCTAGTTGAATCACAGTAATTTTGTCACATCATTTGGTCATGTGAAGGGGTGTTTATGAGTAGGCTTTTTTTTTGTTAATCTATTGGATAAAATATTTTTAAAAAATTTAACATATTTAGGATGATTTTTTAATTTTTTACGAAAAATATGTAAAAAAAGAGATTGGATGAAAATAAGTATTTAACTTTTAAATTTTTTTAAGTTACTTTTTGACTTTTAAACTAAAATATAGAGTTTCCAAACCATCCCGAAGCGGCCTTGGAAGTACCAATTATTAAACTTTGGTACCTAATGTATTATTTTTAACTTAGAATCTATCTATATATTATATAAAGAAAAGAGAATTTTTAACACACAAATCTTGTGAGAGTTCCAATGTTCCAATCTTAATTTTTTAATTTTTTTAATTTAAAAAAAAAAAACTCGGTATTTATTGACTTCTCCCAACTCACAAGCATTTTTGTCTTCTTTCATACCTATTGCCGCATCATTTTCAACTTCTCCCATACACTATAATTAATGATGGAATTGTTAAATTATTTTTATAAAAAATCTAAAAAAATAATTTGTATATTAAAAAAATATCTAAAACAAATATAAATCTAATTAAAATAACATGTTGCAATTTCGAAAAAAAAAAAGAAAAAAATTACACTGTAAAAATAATTTGTATATTAAAAAATATCTAAAACAAATAAAATTTTATTAAAAAATAATAGGTTACAATTGCGAAAAAAAAAGAGAAAAAAAAAATCACACATACATTTCATTAAAAATCTAAAAAAAATAATTTCTATATTAAAAAAATTATCTAAAACAATATAAAATTTCTTATTAAAAAATTACAGGTTGCAATTGTCAAAAAAAAAAGAGAAAAAAATTACACTGTAAAAAATAATTTGTATATTAAAAAAATATCTAAAACAAATATAATTTTTTATTAAAAAATAATAGGTTGCAATTGCGGGAAAAAAAGAGAAAAAATTTATACTGTGCAAATGCTCAAAAAATGGGTCAAGTATTTTGTATAAAGGTTTGACACGTGTCCACTCTCAAATTATCAAGTGAATATAGATAAAACCAAAGAATTTATCTTTAATGACTAACAAATTTGAAAAGTCCGACCATTAAAACCTAATAATTATTAATTAATAAAATTCAGCAATTGGAAGGTCTCAAACCACATCTATTTGTCTTCTCAAATGTTCTCTTTTTTTGGTTCATACATTCATTTTAATATTGATAAAGAATTGGACGTGTGAAAGAGTGAGAGACATTAAAATTATATATTAAGTTATATAATAGTTGTGATAAAAATAAGGTTGTCTTCCTCTTCTGTGACAATTTATTTGGTTATATTTCCAATTAAAACGTCGGGTGTGCTTCTGCATCATCATTGAACGTTTTTTTTTCATTTTTTTTAGATATTTTGTCTCGCAATTGTTTGTATCTTGTGTTATGAAATTTATTACATTTGTGCTTGCTAAAGCTATTAGATAGACTTAATGCAAGAAGTGAAAATTATTTTAATGTCATTCTTAGGATTAAAAGTATAAAAAATATACACAAAAAGTATATGAATAGACAAGATTTTACAAAATTTGTTTGTGAATCTCACTTTTTAAAAATCTTATAATTTATTTATTTTTTATATTATGGCGGTGGTTGGGAAGTAAAGTGAGAGGCTATTTTAACCCCATTCAAGAAAAAAGCCAAATAGTCTCAACAGTACTTAAATCAATTATTTATATTTTTTTTTTAAAAAAAAAAGAGCAATCAGCAGTGGGCAACCTACATTGTTACATTGACAGTGTAGGCTCAGTGGATACATAGCCTAGTCCCATAGATAGGAAATGATAATTTTACCCTTTTAGACCAATTTTGGAAAAAGTGAGATTAGGGACAAATTTGTCATTTCAACCTCACATCATTTCAAACACATTTTTCAATATAACAACTTAAATAAAAATCCATCCCATCTTTCTAAACACAAAAACTAAAATAGTCAAAAAGCCAAATAACCTAAATAATAGCCACTTCCCAAACAGCCACTATATTTTATGTTTAGTTTCTGTAATTTTTTTTATATAGTTTTCTTTATTTTCTTTAAAAGTTTATTTTTAAAAATTAATTAATAAATAAATAAATCATTTTCTATTTCAAACAATTTCATTTTTATTTTTATTTTTTATTTTTTATTTTTATTTTTATTTTTTATTTTTTCTTAAAGTAGTTTTATTTTTGAGCAATTACTTTTTTTATATATATTGTAATTTTGTGCATTTTAAGTACATGACATTTTCACTAATACACTCGAAGATGCACTATGAAAGAAGTATCATATAAAAATCAAGTAAGAAGAAGAAAAATAAATAAAATAGGAAAATGATTTGGAGCCCTAAAAACACCCCCCCTAATCCCCCTAATTTCCATTCTGGGTAACTATTTCCTTGTTTTTTTTTTTTTTTTACTTGATATGGAAATTAGGGGGAGTAGGGGGGTGTTTTTAGGGGGATGTAGCAAGGTCCAATAAAATAATACGATGAATGTGCAGAAAAGATCAAATATCAAAACTCCCAAAGTAAGCAAGCAAGTAAGTAGAATAGAATGTTTAACAATAGACATTTGAAAATTTGTAACAAAATTTTATAACTTTCCTTTTTACTAAGAAAAATTTATTTGGTACTAGCTAAATAAAATACTTTTAAAATATATTTTTTTAAAATTTGAAATTAGAACTATAGTAAATTTATGTAAGCATAATTGCTAACCACATTTTTTTACTTAATTTATAATATTTATATTGACTACATTATTCAGGTTTGTTTTTTTAAGTATTTATATAGAAGTAAAAAAATGTCATTAGAAATAAATTTTTTCTTAATTTAGCTATAAATTTTGCCCATGCATTATTTTTAAATTTTAAATAAAAGCAAACATAAAATAATTGATTGAAAATATGCTACATTTGTTATATTCCTTTTTCTGTGTGATTTTTTTTTTAAAAAAAATCACAATTCACTTATATACAAATAATTGTAAACACAACCTGTACATAGCACAGGTAAAACACTAGTTGGTAAAGAAAGAAAATAAATATAAATAAATAAATAAAACAAAATATTGGACTTGGTAAAGAAAAGGGGAAAAACAAAGGAAAGTAATAGGAAATCAAACCAATGGTACCTACAAATAAAGGCATATGATTCTCTATTCTAATGTACTAACAATTATAAGATTATATATATTTTGACATTTTTGTGTCCCGAAATTGTAATACAATTTCTTAACTAACAATGCATTGTAGCCTAGGAGTACAGAATGAAAAAAGATTTGGATCGTTTTGATAATGGACTTTTTCAATAATTTTTTTGATTATTATACAAAAATGTATTAAAAAAATTAATGTTTTAATAGTTACCTTTTGATTTTTTATTTTACTAAAACTTGATATTCTCAAAATAAGCCTAAGTGAAGTATTCAACTTCTCTATGTAACTAGAGAGATTCAGTCGTATCCAATTGGACTTGTGAGCTCCATCACTAGCTTTACTCTTGAGAGGGTAATTTATATGTAAATTGGGCCGAGCTGGGTAATGGGCCATTCTGTGGGCCACAATAAGGACTGAGTAAAAGGGCCTTGAAGTTAGCCCGGTCCAAAGAGCTTTATAGTTAGCTCGGTCGGCATGGTCAAAGCGGCAACAGTTAGCTCGGTCAAACCATATTGAGCCGAGGTAATTTGGGCCTTTTCTGAGGACCTTGCTGTTGAATAGCTCGGTCTAGGCACGCTATGGATAGCACGGTCTCAAAAGGTGAAACCGGAGTACAAGTAACAGAGGAGAGAACCGAGCTAGCTAGAGCTCGATCATTTCAGCTAGTTTAGCATGGCTATTTTATCTCAGTCGTTTTGTCATACTACCAAGGTAAAACCATCTCATTTGGTTTATGCAGTGAGGGGGGTATGAAAGGATAAGCATTATTCTTGAGGAGTATGATTCCTAGAAGGACTCTATATGGAGGCGTGGGAGTCTTACAAGGATTGTGCCACGCGGAACCTATAAAAGCTCATAGCATCACCTATGGAGAGGTAACACAACTTTGATTCTCGAATACACAGAACTTTTGTCTATTTGCCTATTTTGCTGACTTAGGCATTGGAGAGGTATCCGGCACACACCCGCCGGCTAGCTCACGTTTGTGTTTTTAGGGAGTAAAGCGACGACATTTGGAGGAGCGCAGACTTGATCAACAGGATTATACAAGGACAATATTTCGTGCTCGTACAATTGGCACCGTCTGTAGGAAATCCAGAACGAACAAAACCTCTTGATCAAGTTTTTCTCGCTAGTTGAAAGCAATGGCGCACAATGAAGATTTGCCGCATTCCGCCATCGACGGTCAAACCCCAGAGGGGGGTGGGAGGCGCGAAGGTTTGCCTTCTATCCCTCCCATGGCAGATTTGGAGCCCCAGCGACAGAACCCCCGGAGGGATGCAAGGGGAAGGCGTACTAACAGCCCCCGTCGCTCCCAAAGTCTAGAAAGACAGAGGCGGAGGATCGATCCTCAAGTTCTGGAGGATCGCGTAAAAGAACAAGACGAGTTAATAAGGAAGATGGCGGCGGACATGGAGGCTATGAAACGCCAGATTAAAGGAAAATGGGTGGCGACAGGAGAGGGGCACAAAAGAACCACACCTCCTCGCCACTCAAAGATCGTGGTAGGCATACTACTCCGTCACAAGCAGAGAGTAGGAGCCTAAGAACAAGCAACACTCAATCAAGGAATACCAGGACTCGTTACTCCAGGTCTGAGAGAACGAGGACTGAGAGGTCATGTACTGAGGGAAGCACCTATCGACCCTCATGCATACACTAGACTGCATCTAGGCAAACAGAGTTGCCTAGATCGTCCGACCTACGGACTGTGCTTGAAGAAAAGGCACGATGGAAGGAGGATACCAGGGCACGCGACCCACGCAGAGTTTCAGCCCTTCAGCGGTTGGCTCCTCGGACGCATGGAAGCGTCGAGGTCGGAATGCCAATACCGCACCTGGCTTACGAACCAGCAGACAAGGTATTAGCCAGATTGCAAACCTCGCCGTTCATTCCGGCAATTGAGAACGCACCTCTACCTTCAGGCTTCAAGCAGCCTAAGTTCACTTATGAGGGAAGACAGACCCCTACATGCACGTAAGCCACTTTCGCCAGGTTATGGCGGTATACTGACGGAACGAAGCTTTAATGTGCATCCTATTCCCATCCAGCCTTGGCGACCTAGGTTTAACCTGGTTCGAAAGGCTACCAGAAGGCAGCATAGCCTCCTGGGCGCAATTGACAGAGGCGTTCGTGACAAGGTTCAGAACAAACACCAAGACGCCGGTGGAGATCGACCAACTATTCTCCATTAACATGGGCGACAAGGAGACGTTAAGGTCATACAACAGTCGCTATTGAGAGACCTTCAACCAGATAGGAGATTGCCCCACAAATCTCGCCATCTCACAGTACAAAAGAGGTCTTCCAGTCGGAAACAGGCTGAGGGACTCAATTACCATGACGCCCCCCCTCACAATGGAAGCCTTAATGGAGAGGGTACACCAGCACATTCGAGTGGAAGAGGATAGCGCCCGTGCTAAAACAAAGTCTGGTACAACCGCCATACCAGATAAAAAGACTTCGGCAAAAGTCAATGCGGTAGAACGTCTAAGCAGAAACGGGCGAGACAGGCGGGACAACGAAGAGGACCAAGATAAAAGGTGGTTGAGAGTCCGCACTGCCATTACCACAGTGTTCAAAAAATCGATCTATCGGATTCTCAGTGAGATACGTGATGAACCTTTCGTCAGGTGGCCAGCTAAGTTAGGAGAAGCGCAAAAGGACTATGACGAAAGATCTCGGTGCATCTTCCATAAGGAAAAAGGACACCGCACTGAAAATTGCACACCGTTGAGATAGCACCTGGAGGAATTAGTGGCAGCCGAGCGCTTGGACCAGTACATAGAAGGAGGGACACAGCCAGCCCCCTAGAACCACGATCACCCAGACGGAATACCGATCGACGCCCCACCTCAAGGCGTGATAAACGTAATATATGGGGTATTCGAACCTGAGTGAGTATGTGAGCTCAGGGGAATGATCAAGAAGGCTGAGCACTTAAGGGAGGTATTAAGTGCACAACCTACCATTAAAAAGGGAAGAACAGAGGCCACGAACGTCATGTCTTTTTCAGACAGAGACTTGGCAAGGATATATTGCCCTCACAATGATGCACTGGTCGTTACTCTCCGCGTCAAGGATTACGACATTAAGCGAATTTTGATTGACCAAGGAGCTTATGTGAGATAATGTATTACGAAACCTTCAAACAATTGAAATTGGAGGACAAAGACTTGGCACCTGCCGTATCTCCCCTGATCGGATTCAACTCAATGCCAGAGTGGCCACTTGGCAAGATAATCCTCCCAGTCAGAACAGGAAGCATGACGAAACAAGTGGAATTCTGGGTATTGAAAGTCCCTTCCACTTACAACATAATCTTGGGAAAGACATGGCTGCATGCCATGCGATCGGTGGCATCAACCTACCATCAAGTAATGCGGTTCCCCAACGAAGCCGGAGTAATTGAAGAGGTCTTTGGAGATCAAATTATGTCCAAGCAGTGCTTCGTCACAGTAAATGGCAGCCGAGCTGCCAAAAGGTTTGTTCAGATGGTGGAAGAACCTGAGAGCAATGAATTGTTTGCGGATGTTGGCAAAGCCGCTGAACAGAAGGCAGTGGAAAACTTGGTACAGGTAAGAATAGATGAAAAGAACCCGGAAAAGTTCTTTTTGCTTGGCTCATCTATGTCTAGCACTGAGAGAATAGAGGTCAAGGAATTCTCGACCTCTAACATCAGAGTGTTTGCCTGGACGCCGTATGACAAGCCTGGTATTGACCCAAACTTCATCTGTCACCAATTGAACGTCCACCCAACTGCCAGACCAATTATACAGCGCACTCGCAGATCAGCACTCCACCACGCCGAGATAGTGGCGGAAGAAGTGGGGAATCTTCTAGAGGTAGGAGCTATCAGAGAAGTGCACTATCCCAAGTGGATATCTAATACAGTAGTGGTGCCAAAGAAGAATGGAAAATGGCGTGTCTGCGTGGACTACAAAACAGTCAACAAGGCATGCCCAAAAGACAGCTTTCCCCCACCACGGATAGACCAACTGGTAGACCTAACGGCAGGACACAATCGACTTAGCTTTCTTGATGCATACAGAGGTTACCATCAGATCGCTATGTATGAACCGGACCAGGAGGTCACATCCTTTACAACGCCAAGAGGACTGTATTACTACAAGGTCATGCCCTTTGGCCTAAAAAACGCAAGGGCAACATTCCAGCGGATGGTCACCAAGATGTTCGAACCATTGTTAGGCAGAACAATGGAGGCTTACATCGATGATATGGTAGTCAAAAGTAAGGATGAGAATGACCATCTCAGGGACCTAGGTGAGATGTTTCAGATCCTAAAGAAGCACAAGTTGTGCTTTAATGCATCTAAGTGTGTTCGGCGTAGGATCAGACAAATTCCTAGGTTTCCTGGTGACCAACCGAGGTATAGAGGCATACCCTTCTCAGATCAAAGCAATTCAGGATCTAGAGAGGCCCAACTCAGTAAAAGAGGTATAGCATCTCACCGGTATGGCTGCCGCACTAAACCGGTTCATCAGTCGGTCGTTAGACAGATGTCGACTATTTTTTCAAGCATTAAAAGCCAAGTTTGAGTGGGATGAAGAATGCGACCGCACCTAGAAAGTTTGAAAAAATACATGTCTTCTCCACCGTTGCTAGTGACCCCAATACCTGGAGAAGAACTATTTCTGTACCTGGCAGTTTCACAGCACGCAATTAGCGCAGTGTTGGTCCGAGCGGAAGGAATCCAACATCTGCCCATCTTTTATGTCAGCAAGACACTGCTGATGGCAGAAACCAGGTACTTACCATTGGAAAAATTGGCCTTAGCCTTGATGATGGCCTCAAGGAAGTTATCGCATTACTTTCACGCTCACACCATAATCGTTCTCACAGCCTTTCCATAAAAAGCTTTGTTTGAGAGAGCGAACTTTTCTAGGCAAATCTTGAAGTGGGCAGTAGAGTTGGGACAGTTCGACATCAAGTTTCAACCCAGAACTGTGATAAAAGCCCAAGCTTTGGCAAACTTTGTCGCAGAATTCATACTAGGAAGTCATCACATCTGCCCAGTTGACTTAACTGGTACAACCGAAATGGGGATGGAAAGTATCGCCAGAATAGCGCAACCCCTGATACAAGAAGCAAACCATGCTACACCAAGCAAAGATTCATCAACAAATAAAGACTTGGTACAATCAGATAGTGAGGGGCAAACAGTAAGTGTGGACTTTGAGGAAAACACCAACAACACTCAGGGCCCCAAGGCATCATCTGATCTCTCTACCTGTTGGAAGCTATTCGTTGGGAGATGTGGAAGCTCTTTGTGGATGGAGCATCCAACAGACACGGTGCAGGGCTTGGCATAGTCCTCATCTCACCAGATGGCCTGGTAGTAGAACAAGCAGTCAACCTTGGCTTCCCAGCATCAAACAATGAAGCGGAGTATGAAGCACTTTTAGCAGGACTAAAATCAGCATTCTACATTAAGGCAACCGAGTTAATGGTTTACAGTGACTCCCAACTAGTTGTAAACCAAATTTCAGGCGACTACGAGGCAAAGGATGAAAGAATGGCTAAGTACCAAGAGTTAGTCAGAAAAGAGATCATGAAGTTCGAAGTAGTGCGAATAGAGCAGATCGGTCGTGAAGAAAACTGCAGAGCGGATGAACTAGCAGGCTTTGCCTCGATGGCGAACACATCCATCCCGCATCCTTTACTAATCGACTTCCTATCAAGACCAAGCATTGAAGAAGCTGAAACAGCAGAGGTATGTTGTGCCGAACTAGGCCCTTCATGGATGGATCCCATTATAATGTTCCTAAAAGACAGCATTTTGCCCGAAGAGAAGAAGGAGGCCAACAAAATAAGAGCAAAGTCACAGCGATTTTGGCTCTCTCCATCAATGGCCTTGTACAAGAAATCCTTCACAGGACCTTACCTGAAGTGTGTCCATCCCAGCAAGGTCGAAGCATTCCTGTTCGAGATTCACGAAGGCGTATATGGCAGCCACCAAGGAGGAAGATCTTTAGCCTACAAGCAATTTCACAAGGATATTGGTGGCCTTACATGCAAGCAGATTCAGAGAAATATGTCAAGAAGTGCGAGAAATGTCAGAAGTTCGTACACCAAATACATCAGTCAGCTAGAGAACTACTGCCATTAAGAGCATCTCCAACCCATCCTTCATATCTTCAAATATGAAGGATGGTCTCCTCCAACCCACCCTCTAAATTCATCTCCATTTGAGAGGAGAATGAGTTCATCCTTCATATTTGAAGGGAGGATGAAAAAATGAAGGAGCCCTCCAAAACACTATTCATTTTGTATTTCTTATTATATTACAAATAACTTTTACTTTATAAATTTAATTTTTATAAAATTGACATCATTAAAAAGTATAAAATCATACCTTTAAAATGAGTATAATATTAATATATTTTACAAAAATTTTAAAATTAAATATTTATTAATAAATAAAAATTATTTTTTGAATAGAGTTTGAATAAAAGAAATGAAGGATTGTGATTGGAGTTTGAATGAATAGTGACCTCCTCTATATTTACTTTTTAAATAAAAAACATTATATTCATCCTCTTAGTGAGAGTATTGCATTGGAGATGCTCTAACTAGCCCATGGCCCTTCGCAATATGGGGCTTGGACATAGTAGGACTACTTCCAACAGCGCCCGGCAACAGGAAGTTCTTTCTTGCAGCAACAGACTACTTCACAAAGTGGGTGGGGGCGGAAGCACTCGCTTCAATAAAAGAGAAGAATGTGAATAAGTTCGTCTGGCAGAATATCATCACTCGGTTTGGCATACCCAAGGCTCTAATGTCAGACAACGGCACTCAGTTCGATGGCAAAATTTTTAGAGGCTTTTGTGAGGAATACAAGATAGAATTCTACAATTCTACACCGGCATACCCCCAAGCAAATGGCCAGGCAGAAGCATCCAACAAAGTCGTCTTGGATGGATTGAAGAAAAGGCTAGAGAAAGCAAAAGGAAAGTGGGCGGATGGGTTTCTTCATGTTTTATGGGCTTACCGTACCACACCTCGGCGATCAACTGGAGAAACACCTTTTTCCTTGGCCTATGGCATGGAAACAGTAATCCCACTAGAAGTTGGCCTCCCCATCATTAGAAGTGAAAATTTTGATCCAGACTTAAATAGAGAAGCCATCGCATTGGAACTCGACCTTGCAGAAGAAAGAAGAGAAAAAGCACTGGTTCACATCGCCTCATACCAACAGGAGTTATCTAGAAAATACAACAAGACAGTACATCCAAGGCAATTCAAGGTTGGAGATTGGGTACTGCGCAAAGTAATGGGAAACACCCTGGTACCCGGAGACGGCAAGTTAGGGTCCAATTGGGAAGGACCTTACAAAGTGGTTGGGTTAGCAGGAAAAGGGGCATACCACTTGGAAGACGAGGACAGCAAAGCCATTCCCAGGCGATGAAACACTGCCAATTTCAAACTATTTTATTTTTAGCTTTTCTTTAAAGTACTTGTAATTTTTCTTTTTCTCAATAAAACAAGTAGTTTTCTTTTCAGCATAATTGTTTTATTCTGTAAAAGTTGTTTTAGTGAGCTAGGGGCAACAAAAGCAGAGTTGGCCGAAATAACCAACTTTGAGTTCTCTTCAGCTAAGATAAAGATCTGGGCTGAAGAGGTTGGCTAGAAAAACCAACACTACTCGTAAGCCCAGGATAAGGATCCAGGCTGCAGGATGTTTGGCAGGAATAACCAAACACTTCACTCTAGGCTGGCAAGAATAACCAACTTAGAGGTTGGCTAGAATAACCAACACCCCTCCTAAGCCCAGGATAAGGATTCAGGCTACAGGACGTTTGGCAGGAATAACCAAACACTTCACTTAGGGTTGGCAAGAAAAACCAACTTTGAGCTCTCTTCAGCCAAGATTAAGATCTAGGCTGAAGAGGTTGGCTGGAAAAACCAACACTTATTATTCTTCAGCCAAGATAAGGATCTAGACTGAAGAGGTTGGCTGGAAAAACCAACACTTATTATTCTTTAGCCGAGATAAGGATCTAGGCTGAAAAGGTTGGCTGGAAAAACCAACACTTATTGTTCTTCGGCCAAGATAAGGATCTAGGTTGAAGAGGTTGGTTGGACAAACCAACACTTATTATTCTTCAGCCGAGATAAGGATCTAGGCTGAAGAGGTTGGCTGGAAAAACCAACACTTATTGTTCTTCAGCCGAGATAAGGATCTAGGCTGAAGAGGTTGGCAGGTATGGCCAGTTAGATTGCAAAGTTAAGACCGGGATAAATATCTCGGCCGGAAAATATTATACTTTATTCAGATTACAATTGGAAAGAAAAGGCAAGCATAGATTAAACCGAAACAAAAGTTGGAACAAAAGAAGATTTCATTGAAAATTCAAATCAAGTACAAAAGGTAGGGCCTCAGCCCGGTTACAATTTCTTTCCAAAAGCAAAAAGAAGAAAACACAAGATTACGCAAAGAGGTCATCAAGATCCGCATCCAATTCAACTCGGAGCCTGGTTTCAGTTGGTAGTTCGGTCGTTAAGTCTTCTACCGATGGCTCCACCCGAGCTGACTGAACAGCAGGATCATTGACGATCGGGGGATCGTTAGGTTCGGTTTCTTCTTCATCATCCTCAGTTCGAAGGAATTTCTGTTGAATGGCTTAAGCGTACTCCGTCATATAGCTCGGTATGAAGTGCGAAGGAGGGTTCAGGAAGACCTCGGTGTCAGGACCGTGACCGAGCTGTGCCACCGCCGCTTTCCACCTACACTTGAAGAATAAGTCCTTGCCAGCTTCACACTGCAGGATGTAGGTTGCTTCGCCTTCTTTGTAACTGCGGTCTTCAGCGTCTTCAATGTTTTTCTCCAACTCAATTATCTCGGCCTTCTTCTTCTCCTCAACTGTGGCGAGCTCACGCAGGTAGTAGTCCTTCAGCTCGGTCAAAGCTTTTTGTTTCTCCACTTCGGCTGAGTCAACTACACCGGTAAGGCGGGCAACCTCAGATTGTAGCTCGGCCATTTTTTGGTGTGCCACTTTTAGCTCGGCCGTCTTCTTGTCAACCTCAACCACAGCCTGCCTTGCTGTTTTCCGCAGCTCCATTACACGCTTATGAGCAATCTGGTTCTTTTGCATGGCCTGCATAAGGTGGTAAGCAATTTTTCAAGTAAGAACTAAGCTAACAGATGCACAAAATGGGAAAACAAATGAGAGAATACTCACTAGCACCATTAATTTGGTGGCCGAGCGGATAGCTTTTAGCTCGGTAAGGTGGGCATGATGATCCATGTCAGGAGGCAGACACACGCTCTTAGCCAGATTGAAGGCCAGCATGTGATCTTCATCTGCCACCACTGAATCTGTGTCTCGAATGGCTCAATTCTGGTAAGATAATCTCGATGCCCAATCAGAAGAGTTAGCTCGGTCTGAGCTCTCAGGTTGTGGGCTTGGTACTGCGGTTGGAGGAAGCATAGTTTCGTCTTCATCGACAAGGCGTGGCTCGGTGGGAGAAGACCGAGCGCGCTTGCCAGACCGAGATGATGAAGGCTGGTGGAATGGTAGGGTTACCACGGTCTCCTGTGTTTGACCGGCTGGTGGTACCTCGGGCTGGTTTGTCTCGGTTAGAAGGCTCTTACGGCTCTCTTCTTGGCCATTTCTTGTTCAACAGTTAATGAAATCAGGTTGATTTGAGACAAGGTTGGGTCCGGTTCAGGAGAGGCTTCCAACAAAAAGTCAGTCACCCTGGTCTTTCGTCTGCTGCTGTATCTGTACGTCGGTTCAAAATTCAGTAGCTCGGCCCAACTTCTATTAGGATATCGCAGTGCGGCGCGAAGTGTGTTCAAGTTGGGGTAGCTGTACTAGGACTTGAGAAAATTCAAATCTGCATGAAGGAAGGAGACAACAGTTAGTACGGTTAAAAGTAAGAACCGAAGTAAGAGAAAGAACATGAAATTGGGCCGAGGTAGTTATACCGGTGACTCTTTATTCCAATTAATTCGGTCGCCTGGGATCTGGGCTTCGTGGTCTTTGAAGTTCCCAGAAACCCAGAAGAAATCATCATCGTTTACATCCTTGTTCGGGGTATTCTTTATTATCTTTTCACGCCGGCACCTTATTCTTAGATAGTAAACCTAGCCATCTTCATTTGATCCTATGGAATATTGGTGGAAGAGCTCGGCTAAACCGAGATTAAGGCCAGCCCGTCGGTTTAGCTCGGCGATACCATTTATTATGCGGTAAGAATTGGTGGAAAGCTGGGTAGGGCAAAGGTTTGTTTGTCTTAGGAATTCACAGAGAAGAGGCTGTACAGGGAATCTTAGTCCGGTTTCTACAATGGAAAGAAGGGTAAAGGGAACAAAGCCAGGGTTTCCCCAAGGTGTGGTATCTAGTTCAGCCAAGGTGAGATGGACATCATCAGAGATATGGTAGTCTCTTCGGAACTCGGCCATAGCCCCTGGTGAATTTACCAAAAACCTATATTTACCCATTTGCTATTAAATTATGAATAAATTAGCTTAAGTATTAGCTCGGTCGAGAAATGACGCTGAGTAGCTCGGTTGAGCGCTCAAATGAGTGCCTGGGCAACCTAGTCAAAGTCTGCAAGGTGAAAAAGAAAGGAGTTAAGCACAGATCGTTGGACCGTGCTAAAAGAAACAAAGGCAAAGATAAATGAAGTCCTAGCTCGGCTACATGGGCCATTATCCATTCTTAGCTCGGTTTGAGCAAGGGCCTTTAGCCTGGTTGAACTTTTGGGGCAGCATTCTTAGTTCGGTTTTAACTAAAGGAGCTGGTTTAGCTCCAAGTTTTAGCTCGGTCGGTGGTTAGGGCTTTCTAGCGCGGTATTGCGCAAACTTAATACAGTTCAATAGCCCGGCCAAGAGGTAGGGCCTATTAAAACTACGAGTATGGTATGAAGTTTTAGTTCGGTTGTTTAGTTGGGCCAGGGTCGTACCTAATACAAACAGTATCTTGTTCGGTTGGAGTGTGATTTTGGATCAAAACTACCATTTCCCAAGTTATTCATATAGACAGTGGTTATGTTACAAAGGTTTTTTTAGAAAAATGGAAACAAAAGTGGAATGGGTGTTTTGAAAATCATACAAAAACGCATGCTATGCATTACAAAACAAGTGTGAAATCAACGGAAAGGAAAGAGATTTGAGTCACATACCAGTTCAAAATGAAGGAACTAAAGGTGAAAAAGATCCCAGTAAGAACACGAGCTCCACAGTTGCAAGAGAACGAAGGAAAAGAAGCTCAAAGAGAGAGAAAATGATGAATAGTAGACGTGATAGATTCAAAATGAGTAGTTTTTGTGTAAAGAAAGAGAAATTGGGCGGGACTGTTCAAAATACGTGAAGTACGAAGACGGCGTGACAACTGCATTGGGCCAAAGAGAGTGTGCCACGTGTTCTTGGAATGAGAAGCAATTCAGTTACAGCGACTGAAGAGACGTTTTGACCGGACAGATGGGTAGCCCGGTGTGGATTTAGCTCGGTTGAAAAGCTAAAGTTTTTAGCTCGGCTAGTAAAAGATAATCCCTATCATGCTGCGTAGATGGAATTAAGGGGCAATTGAGAGGGTAATTTATATGTAAATTGGGCCGAGCTGGATAATGGGCCATTTTGTGGGCCACAGTAAGGACTGAGTAAAAGGGTCTTGAAGTTAGCCCGGTCCAAAGAGCTTTATAGTTAGCTCGGTCGGCATGGTCAAAGCGGCAACAGTTAGCTCGGTCAAACCATATTGAGCCGAGGTAATTTGGGTCTTTTCTGAGGACCTTGCTGTTGAATAGCTCGGTCTAGGCACGCTATGGATAGCACGGTCTCAACAGGTGAAACCGGAGTACAAGTAACAGAGGAGAGAACCGAGCTAGCTAGAGCTCGGTCATTTCAGCCAGTTTA
Source organism: Camellia japonica (assembly GCA_030407325.1). Classification (NCBI taxonomy): domain Eukaryota; kingdom Viridiplantae; phylum Streptophyta; class Magnoliopsida; order Ericales; family Theaceae; genus Camellia; species Camellia japonica. Next base: position 48,356,020 of record JAPPVO010000017.1, read on the forward strand.
GCGTGGCTATTTTATCTCGGTCGTTTTGTCATACTACCGAGGTAAAACCATCTCACTTGGTTTATGCAGTGAAGGGGGTGTGAAAAAATAAGCATTATCCTTGAGAGTATGATTCCTAGGAGGACTCTATATGGAGGAGTGAGAGTCCTACAAGGATTATGCCACGCGAACCTATAAAAGCTCATAGCATCACCTATGGAGAGGTAACACAACTTTAATTCTCGAATACACAGAGCTTTTGTCTATTTGCCTATTTTGCTGACTTAGGTATCGGAGAGGTATCCGGCACATACCCACCGGCTAGCTCACGTTTGTGTTTTCAGGGAGTAAAGCGACGACGTTTGGAGGAGCGCAGACTTGATCAACAGGATTATATGAGGACAATATTTCGTGCTCGTACAACTCTAATAATTTGAATTGTTCACTTTTGTAAATCTCTTGATGCATAGATCGTTTATGAAAAAATTAAATTGATTTGATAATGATAATCACGTGTTGTTATAAGATACCAAAAAAAAAAAAAAAACTATAATCATGTTTGATATATATACAATAAACTAAGATTTGGGTTCCGTAGATCAACCCATAGGGCCCATGGCTCAACAAGATTAAGACAATTTTTTGACTTTTAATTTCTTTTAGGTCATATAATCCCTTTATTTTTTATATTTTTATTAAAAAATCAAAAAATTAGTTAAAAAATTAATTTTTAAACAATTTTCCAAAACAAGTCAAAAAAATCCTCAAAAATGCTTGGGACCTCTAATTTGAGGTGCCACTAGTGATGTGGCATAGGGTCCCACACACTGCCACTATCAATACTGTGTCTTTTTTTTTTTTTACCTCATTAAAAATGTGTTTAGAGCCTCTAAATTAGAGATCTCTAACATTACTGAAAAATCCTTTATAAAAGGTCAAGGTATACACCTAAAACTCTAAGCTTTTTCGAAAAAAAAAAAAAAAAACACAAACTTTAGGCTTTCATCCCTATTCTTTCTATTTTCTCTCTCTACATCTACGCTTCTAATAAAGAAGACACTTAAAAAGTCTTTGACCAACACCACTGCCAGACCTCTCCCCAACTGAAGAATCCGTGACCATGAAAGAATACTTTAGCGGTTGTTTGGGAAGTTGAGGTGTGATTAAAATAATTAATAAGGATAATAAAAAAATTAAAATAATTAATAAAATAAAATATTATATCTTATATATCAATTAATTATTTTTTTTTCACAATTATCTATTCAACTACTTAAAAAAAATACAAATCATCTCAAACACACAAATTTTTTTCATCTTATAAAATAATAAAAAATTATTAAAATAACTAAGGCCTCTTTTGAGAGTAGGCTTTTTTAGTAACTTTTTGACTTTTTGACTAAAATGTGATGTAAAAAAAATTAGTATATTGGGATGATTTTTTAATTTTTTACGAAAAGATATACAAAAAGCAGAAAGAAAAATGAATATTTAACTTTTTGATTTTTTTAATAATTTTTTGACTTTTTGACTAAATCAGTCGCTTCCCAAACGAGGCCTAGGTTCTCAAACAAGCACTTAGGTACCGTCCCATTTGCTTTTTCTTTTTTTTTCAAAGAATAAATTATAAATAAATAAGATAATTTTAAAATAATTGTATTATAGGTGATTTTTTTTTTTTTTTTTAAAGTACAAGTAAAATACAAAAGAAAATTTTATACCAAACACAAGAATGACATGTATTATATATACAGGAGACTTTACCACTATTAAAATGATATTATTTAACCATTGTCTAACTAAAATGTAATTTCTCCTTTTATTTAACAATAACACTATGTATTCAAAAAAAATTATCCAAAAACATACTATCACAATTGCTCTAAATGAAACTCACATGCTACTAATTTTAAATCTAGACATGTAATTCCAGAAATTCTAAACACCTTTTTCATAATTGATGGCCTTTATATTATTTTGGGTGATGGCTTTTATATTTGTTTAAATAGAATAAAGTTATTCGTGTTAATTGATATGTTAATTAATTTATTAATGAGTAATTTAATATAATTTTATTAATTTTAAATATTTACAATTTATATAATAGATAAGATTTATAATTTTAAAATTATATTATTATAATATATGTTAATGCATTAAGAGGATCTCTTATAATTTGGCAATGAATAGTGTTATTTTGTCAAATTATAGCAATAGTACTCCAATAGTCACTTGTTATTTTGGCAATTCTCAACTAATTTTGCTTTCAAATTTGTAGGTGTTGTTTGGATATAAATTTTTTTGTGATTTTATTTTTATTTTATTTTTGTCTTTTATGACTTTTTCTAACTATTTGTAAAAAAAATTATATATTTATATTATTATCGATTAGGCAAATATAAAAAATTACAAAAATTACAAAAAATATGTTCCTATTTGCTGATGTGGCATGTTTGGCAGTTGCTATTTTACTTATTAAATTTGAGAATAAAAATAACATATGCCATCTTTAACAAGTAAAATAATACTCCCTCCGTCCCAAAATAACGGTCCCTTTTGGGGAATCTAACTTTTTTTGATAGTATAATCATTGCATTTGAAAAAAAGTTGATTTTCCAAAATTATCCTTTTGATAGTACATTTTTTGGGAATATCAATGTCATAATTGTACTTTTTATATTGTTTATTAATTTAAAAGAAGGGCAAAATAGAAAATTTATATTATTTTTGTACTTAATTTTTGAAGAGGGACTAATATTTTAGAACAATAAAAAATGAAACAGTGGTGATTGGCACCCCCTCAAATCACCACCCCCACCACCCCTCCCTTTGACACGTGGCGGGTGGTGATTGGAGGGAAAAGAAAAAAAAAGAGAAAAAAAGAAAAAGGTGATCAATCAAATCAAGAGGGGATCCAAAGGGGGTCCTAAAAAGGGAATTCTATACATTATTCAAAATAAAATAAGGAACTAATATTTTAAAACGGAAGGAATATGTCATTAAAAGACTCACTTTGTATCACTATTACTAAATTATAATTTTAACAAATATTTTGAGAGTTCCATCCGAGATGCTCTTATACTGATGGGTGTGTGTAGTATCTGAACAGAAAACAACAAAAAGCTATGGCTCAAATCTCCATGTGTGTGTGTATGACTCCATCATGTGCATACAATGTTGCTGCACCTGCAGCTAACCTACCTTTACAGCGCAAGCGCAGGCGCAGGGGCACGAGCATGACATGTATGTATGTGCTTTTTGCAATTCGGCATATTGGACCCCACTCTTCAACCTCCTTTTAAAATTTAAAAATTATAAGATTTTATTTTGAGGTAATTTTTTATCTTTTTATTTTTTAAAAATATATCAACTCTTTATTTTTTTTTATATCAAAGTTAAAATAATATATTTATTTAAATCATTATAAATAATTCTAAAAATAATTTTTATCAACCGAAAGTCAAGTCAATGTTCCAAGATTTTGACCAACTAATCATTCTACAAGATTTGCTTAGAACTTTTACTGACCTAAGCTGCCCATTAAAAAAAAATCCTTCAAAAAAATTATGGAAAATGTTTGAGGGCCCAAATATTGTTGGCTCGAATGTTCCGAATGCCTAAAACGACGTCGTTTTGGTATTCTGTTTTTTTTTTTTTTTTTTTCCTTCCGCCATTGTTGAACCTCTGCAACTCTGAGTTGCAGAGGAAGAGGGAGAGAAAGAGAGGGAGAGGGAGAGAGAGAGAAAGAGAGAGAGTCGCTCGGCCTCCGCCGATCGCGTCCGTCCTCCTCCTTCGATCGTGCCGATCGTCCGCCTCCGCCTCCCGATCGTCGCCGTCCTCCTCCTCCTCCCCTCCGATCGTGCCGATCGCGTCCTCCTCCTCCATATTTTAGGCCCCCCTCCAGTCCTTCCTCCCCTCCTCCCTCCTCCTGCCCTCCCCTCCCCTCCCCCTCCCCTTCCCCCTTCGTCTTCCTCCCTCCTTTCTTCTGCTGAAAAGAAAAAAAAAAAAAAAAAAAAAATTCGGGGCATTCAGGGCACCCGTTTTCGGCCCTGTAGCACCATTCAAAAATTATACAGGTGTCATTTGGTAACACTTATATTTTTAATTTTTTGTTTATATTTATAAAAATTTTAAAAACTCAAATAAAAAGTTGTTTAGTAAAATTTTTGATTTATAAATCAGTAGTCTCAGTTTATAAATTTGGCCAAAAAATGAAAAACACAAAAAATGTGTTTCCGTTTTGAGTTTTGAGTTCTTTTTTTTTACCACCCAACACTAGCTACCACCTGCCACCATGTTCCACCACCGTCTTCCGCCACCAACCACCTACTGCCACCACTTACCCACCCACCTGCCATCACCACCACTATCCGCCACCACTATCCGCCACCACCACTCACCTGCCACCCACTCGCCACCACTATCCACCCCTCGCCCCCACCACCACCACACCACCACCACCATACCTTCCACCCACTCGCCACCACCACCCACCACTTACTACCACCTACCACCCCGCCATCGTCACCCACTATCCTACCACACCACCACCACCACCCCTACTACCCGCCACCACCCACCACTACCGCCATCCGCACCCACCTGCACCACCACCCCACCACCCGCTACCTACGACCACCACCACCACCACTTGCTACTACCCACCACCCCGCCACTGTCACCACCCCACTCACCATCATCACCCACACACCTACCCGCCCACCACCTCCACCGACCTGCCCAACCACCCGACCCGCCACCACCACCCATTCGCTACCACCCACCACACCGCCACCGTCACCCACCCACCACCACCACCACTACCACCTACCGCACTACCACCCACCCGCCACACCCACCACCCACTGCCACCCACCACCATCACCACCTGCCACACCACCACCCGCACCACCACCACCCACTCGCTACACCCACCACCGTCACCCACCCATCCACCATCACCACCCGCCACCCACCCGCGGCCACCCACTACCACTTGCCACCGACCCGCCACACATCCGCCACCACCACCTACCCGCCACCATCCACCACCCCCTACCCACCATCACCTGCGCACCACCACCACCACCCACTCGCTACCACCGCCACCATCACCCACCCACCCACCACCACCACCACCACCCGCCACACGCGCCATCCGTCACCCACCTGCACACATCACCACCGCACCCCACCACCACCACCTACTCGCTACCACCCGCCACCGTCACCCACCCACCCACCACCACCACCACCACCAGCTACCCACCACCCACCGTCACCACTTTCCACCACTGTCTTCCGCTGCCACTTTGCCATTTCTCACTCTTTTTTATATTTTTAAATTTTTTTAAACATTTTGTCAATTACCAAACGCGTTTGTTGTTTATGTTTTTCTAAAAATAAACAAAAACCAGTTTATAAAATTTTTGTAAATATAAACTGAAAACGTAAACGTTACCAAACACACCCACAGTAATTTTGATTGAATCAAAGAAAGTATATTTAAACACTTTTTATATTTTAACTTTTTTAAAAATATATTACAAGATAAATGATTCATATTATATAGGTTTAGAAATAAATGTTAGGGAGGAAAATATTTATATGAACCCACTATCTCTTTCTTCAACTTTTCCGTTAGTCACACAAATTTCTAAAGTGAATGGTCAATTTTTAAAAAATTATTTAAAAATAAATAATCAATTTTTTCATTATAATATGTAACAATATTTTTCTGTTAGTGACATAAAATTTTAAAGTAAGGGAGCACAGTGTAAATTCAAAGAATGAAGGGGTCCCTATGCAATATCAATAGAATACAAAGGGTGTCCAACTTCCCCATCAACAAATCTTGCAACTGGTTTGGAGCATACTATTTTAGTAATTTTTTAACTTTTTACGAAAAGATGTACAGAAAAATAGAGAAAATGATATGACAATTTATAATAACTTTTTAATTTTTTTACTAAAATTTCAAGTTAGTATTGTGATATGCAATAAAGAAATTTTTGAAATGAGATAACACTACAATAATATGATAACATATTGAATTAATTGCACCAAGTCATTTTATCCCTTTTGTTTATGAATTCATAAATTTTGACCCTTTAGATAAAAATATCACTTTTATCCCCTCCAATCCACCTTTAAAACATATGCATTTTTATGATTTTTATAATTAGGAGAGTTAATATGTATGGATTCATAAATGATGAGAATAAAGTGATATTCAAGAATGAAGGATGGGTGTTGTACCGATGGCACATCAGTCACTGTTGTTTCATTGATGAGGTTCACTTCAGGTCTTGCTTGCTTCGATGATTCAAATAATTTATTTTTTAGAATATGTTGTAAAATATTATATTGATCGGATATTGGTAACACTATGACCAAAATAATTTTGTATCAGCAAAAATAAATTATAAGTGTAAATTTGAGTATAAAATTGATTTGATGATAATGCTACTGATATCCGATCAATTGATTTTTTGCAAGGATGTTCTACTCGATATATTTTAAAAAATGAATGGATCAAATTATCGAGATAGGACCCGAGCTGGGGCCCACCACCCGAACAACAGTGATTGTTGTGCCAATTACAGAGCAACCACCTTTCATCCGATATTCAATAGTTGATGTAATTAATTCTAAAATACTTTGGGTAGATTGACAAGTGACTATTTTAGCAAAAAATTTAATAAAAAAAATTAACAAATACAAAAAATTCAAAGATTACTTCCGTTAACTTTAACTTTTTTATGTTTTTTAGTTTTAAAAAAAATTTCTAAATATATGGATTTCTTTCATCTCATATTTTGATCAAAAAATTAAAAATGCCTCATTTGGCAATATCATAATTAAGTTTTATTGTTTTATTTTGATCAAATCACCTCTTTATTTTTCTACATATCTTTTTATAATAAACAAAAAAAAATAATTTATAAACCAAATCCACAACAATCCATATTACTAAAAAAAAAAAAGGCACTTCATGACCGAGTGATTGATAAAGTTTATTTGTTGGTATATGACTACTGAATTGGAATAAAGTCCCAGAAAATATAGGCAGAGGCAATAGATTTTTTTACAGATTTTGAGTTTAATAATTAAAATATAAAAAAAAATTATCAATTTTATTTAATAAAAATAGACAGATAATTTAGATTAAAAATAAATAAAAAATTAAAATTAACAAAATAAAAATTCATAATTCATAATTCATTTTAGGATAAATTACAAACACACCCCTTGACCTTTACTTAAATTATAAATTCTCTCCTATGATTCTAGAAATTATGTTATGTCCCCCCTAAGGTTTTTAATTTCATAACAAATATGTCATTTTATTAATAAATCATTAGGTTAATTAACAGTTTTTAATAATGTTAAAATTTTATTTCAATTAATAATTCAAATAATTTTATTATTGTATAGGTGAACAATTAGAAATTTTACTTTTTCAATTAATTCTGTTAAATAAAAAATTCTAACAGTGAGGTATTTATAATTTTCTAAAACACAAGAAGTAATTCATATTTTAAGCAAATCTCATAAAGTGTATTTGTAATTTACCCTTTATTTTTATTATAAAGCTTAAGATCTGACTTTTTTTGGGGGGTAATGTTTTCATCTTTATTTGTTGGTATATGATTACGGAATTTGGAATACAGTCAAGAAGATATATATGGAGAGGCAATAGGTTATTATACAGAGGTACACATTGGGAGGTTTGAAGCTTGTGAATTGACAATTCATGGTTGATGATGGTGTAACCAACCAACCACTTGTTTGATTCTTCTGCAAGTTTGATGGCAGTTTATGTTTCTGTTTAATGGAGCATCTGAATTCCTTCCCTTAAAAAGAATGAATCTGACATTTCTACTGGCTCATTCAAACTCAGACATTGGTGCAACTGCAGAAGAATCTAACACCCTATCCAATGCAAAGTATGTTTTAATGGATAAAAAAAGTGATAAGAGTGGGATCTAAATTTGTGTTAATTAGTTGTTAATTTAGATTTGTTTGATTGTAACTTAAAACTCAATTTATTGATTAAATGTTCAGTTTGTTAAAAAAAATCTCAATTTATTTGGCAAACTCATTTCTCCTAAAAAAGTTCATTTTAATCACTTTAAAAAATTATTAGAAAAATTAAAAAAATTAAAAATGTACTAACCAAATTAACTTTTTTAACATTAATTTTCTTATAAATTTATTTTTAGTCAATAAACTTGATTTTTAGCCTACTCTCAAGAGAAGCTTAGTGAGTGTGTAGACATTCCAATAAAAATGTTGAAGTATGTGCAAAGTGTAGGGTTCATTTCAATGTATATATTTTATGTATATATAGGATAAAGGGTAAATTATAATCAACTTTCTTGAGATTTAAGAAAAATATACTTAGTTCAATATTTTTGATATAATTATATTGACCTCCCATTTAATAAGATTAAAATGATCAAAACTAATACAAAAATGGTGGGTTAAATACTAAAATAAATAAATAAAAATATTTTTTCTAGTAAAAAAATATGACACTATCATTTTTTTCATTCATACAATTAATAAAAAAAAAAAAGGGCTAATTGATATAACAGTATAATTATGTAAAAAATACAATAATACTACAAATCCAGACTTAACTATGTAGAAATTATCCAGAATTATCATCTGCTAGTTCAAATTTATTCTATACATAGACCTCACGCTATATAATTCAATTTCGATCACATAATCACCCTTCTGGGTAATTTTGGAGACCACAAGTCTGGTCCCTAGACTTATTCTAAAAAATATTAGACCAATATGTTAAAAGTGTGAAGAGGTTCAGTGTTGGGATTGGATTTCACTCATGGTAGGCCATTTTGTTTTAAAAATGTGGTGGTCTGAATGGATCAAGAGTAGTAAAGAAGAAAACATAATGGTCCGTTCAATAGCTATTTTGTGGGTTATATGGAGCATTGTCTTTCAGAAGGAAGAAATGCCCTTAGAGCAGACTTTAGGATTGGCAGATGAGCTTCAAAGACAACAGATTAATAGCAAAAGGATGTTTTGTAGTGCCAATGATAATATGCCTAAATGTGATAAGCATAAGGTTGACAATGTTCTATTAAATAATTGTTATATACTTGTTAATAATCTCACATCAGATTCTGTTTTTAAGATTTTTACTTGTGTAGTAGATGGATCATGGCAGAGACGGATGGAGCGACAAGATTAGCATGGGTATGCTTTGATGAAAATCAAGATAAGGTGCATCAATATGCTGCTCTGATCAACGTTTCTCTCCATTAAGCGCAGAAGCAAGGGTTGTGCTGGAAACTATCAAGTGGGCTATGACGATGAAATAGAATGTCTATCTATTTTCACATGTTGTAAGGTTTTGGTGAATTGTTTGTCAAACAAATGTGGGAAGGATTGGGAAGTAGACTTAGTAGTTAAAGATATTTTGTCTTTATGTAAATCTTTCGTGTTTCTAAGTGTATCCAAAGTGGACAGACGGATAGTAGCTAGCTCATAGGTTGGAAAATATGTAAACTCTATTTTCATCTCAAATATATGTTTAGTTTGTTCTAACCAAAAAGAAAAAACTTCAAAATGCTTAGGATAAATTACACTTACCTTTTTTTGAGATTTTTAACAAATACAGGAATCTCTTTTATAGTTTCAACAATTACAGAAATCTCTCATATTTTTGCTGATAATATCAAGATTTTCCCAATCCGTTAATTTAACACAAACAATGTTACTAGATTATCTAAAATGACCATATTACCCTTTGGAATTGACCCGGAAGAGATGAAAATTATTAAATTAACCAAAAACCTATTTAAATGAAAATTTTCACTCACCTTTCCACGAGATTTTGCATATATATCTTATTAAAAACCCAAGCATATTTTAACTTAATAACCTAATAGTTTAATATAAGACCCTCATAATTAATACAATACTTATGAGACTTACTTCACACTATACAAACAACAAAAAAATTTATCAATTTTAATTAATGCATTTATTAGTTAAATTTCTTTTTTCTTTTCTTTTTTTAAGTTGAAACAAATGGATTAATTTTTTTTCCCATCAATTTGTTCTACTAATTTATTCATATGTAAGAAAATTATTTATCCCTAAATTGTTAAGATATTATTAATAAATTTTAATTTTTATCTTTGAGTCATTAAGATTGTGTTAGTAGAGCTTTGTAAATATGATTTGAGAGTAGGAGTTGTATTTGAGTTTGTGAGTTTGGAATTATGATTTGAGTGTGAAAAATTTGTTTGGTAAAAGAGTTTTGAATTAAGAGGGAAATTTTTGATGTGACATATGATATTTGATACAAAAATTTACAATTCATAACCAAACATACAACTCAAAATTCTATTAAAGCACATAATTTTTTTTTAAAATTCGAAAAATATTTTTTTCGAATGTATAAAAATTAACATATGTCAATTGCAAAAAAATAAAATAAAATAAAAAAATAAAATTGCACTGTTCTGGTCAACCGGCCGGACGTCCGATAGGACATTCGGTGGGACGACCGGTTAGGCCAAATTTGGAAAAAAAAAAAAAAAATTGAAAAACGCGGCCCACACGGAGTTTTCTATAAAGTTTTCTAAAAGTTGTGGAAATATGATTTGAGAATTCGTTCCAAACATCATATTAGAATATGGGGGTAGAATCATTGTTTGGAAATCGTTCCAAACACAGCCAAATTTCTAATCGATGCATATTTAAAAATAAAAATAAAAATAAAAAACACAGGTTATTCTACATAATTAAAAAACCTTCAAAATAAATATAGAAGTAAAAAAATCTAATCATTTCACAATAAATTAAAATTAGTTAATAGGGAATGAAAAATCAATAAATCATTTTAGAATAATAAAAAATTCAAACAATTTGTCATTTCTTACACCTAAAATTAAAATTCATCTTCACGTGAATAGAGAAATTATTTGAGAATATTGAAATACTCAATTAATTTGTTGTAAGATACTTAAAATATGTTTCTCCATCTTTATTTTTCTCATTTAAACTATTTTCATTAAATTAAATCTTAAAATTAATTTCTCACCTTCATTAATGGTTAAATTTTTATATTATTTTTTAACTTCTTGCCTTTATTTTGTTTTATAATTTATAGCGAAAGTGTTATTATTTAAATTATCTAATTTTATTTTTTTTTTGTGTATCTAATACTTATACAATTTTATTGACAAGACTAATAAACCAGGCACTAATACTAATTTAAACACACAATAAAAACTTTCTCAAGAATATATATATATATACATATAATTTAATTTACCCTATTAAATATATGTTAAATTATTATTTATTTTTTATATTATTTTTAAAATTTTTATATTATTAAATATATATGAAATTTACCCTGGTTAAATTTTTATATTATTTTTTAACTTCTCACCTTTATTTTGTTTTATTATTATAGCGAAAGTGTTATTATTTAAATTATCTAATTTTATTTCTTTTGTGTATCTAATATTTATACAATTTTATTGACAAAACTAATAAACCAAGCACTAATACTAATTTAAACACACAAAATAAAACACTTTCTAAAGAAAAAAAATATTATATATATTTAATTTACCCTATTAAATATATATGAAATTATTATTTATTTTTTAAAATTTTTGTAAAATATAAATGTAATTTCTTGACTCTATTTTTTTTTCACAACAAGTTTTTGAACTTTTATTTAAATCATTAATGAAGGTGCAAAATTAATTTTAAGATTTAATTTAATAAAAATAGTTTAAATGAGATAAATAAAAATGGAGAAATAGATTTTAAGTATCATACATAACAAATTAATTGAGTATTTTATGATTCCCAAATAATTTCTCCATTCAAGTAAAGATTAATTTTAATTTTAGGGGTAAGAAATGACAAATTTTTTGAATTTTTTTAATTATTCACAAATGATTTCTTAATCTTTCATTTCCTATTAACTAATTTTAATTTATTGTGAGACGAGTAATTTCTTAATTTTTCATTCCGTATTAACTAATTTTTCGATTTTATTTTTTTTACTTCTATTTTTATTTTATAATCATGTAAGGAATCTTAACTGCATTTTTTTTAAATATGTTTCGATTAGATGTTTAATGACTCAAAGACAAAAATTAAAATTTGAGAATAATATATAATTGAGAAAAGATAAAATAAATTTTTTTTTTACATATGAATAAATAAGTAATGAAAATTGTCAAAAAATAAAATAATTCTAATTATTTAACTTTTTAAAAAATTCAAATAATAAATGCATTACTTATAATAATAAATTTTAAATTATTTATGTGGTGTGAAATAAGTCTTACATTTGGAAAATTTACTTATAAATTCCATATGAGGGAATTGATTCATTTAGCCCTAAGAGTTTTCTTATGAACCAATTATTCCTAATTGTTTTTGAAAGTTACATTTATTTGATTTGGTATCATTTGACTTTAAGTGAATAACTTTTTATGATTAATTTTTCTAATTTTCTAATTAATTTTTGGGATAAGAATGGAAATGTGAGGTGTGAAAGATTTTTTTTGGAGGAATTATTGGCTGAAGTGTTGGTTGTTGAGCGTGAAAATCTACATTTCTGTAATGTAGTTTTTTGGTGTTACATTAAAGTATTACATTAGAGTGTTACATTTAGAAAAAATACATTAGGAAATTTTTTTGTGTTATATTAATTGGAGTGTTACGTTTGGAAAAAAAAAATACACTAAGGAGTTTTTTTACAATGTTACATTATTACGTTTGGAAAAAGTACACTAACGAATTTTTTAGTGTGTTATATTAGAATGTTACGTTTGGAAAAAGTACACTAAGAAATTTTTTAATGTTACATTAATTGGAGTGTTATGTTTGGAAAAAGTGTACTAATGAGTTTTTTAGTGTATTACATTGGAGCGTTACGTTTGGGTAAGAAGTTTTTGTATGTTACATTGATTGGAGTGTTATATTTGAAAAAAGTATATTAAAAATTTTTTAGTATATTACATTAGAGTGTTACGTTTTAAGAGTGTTACATTTGAAAAAAATACACTATGGAGTTTTTTTGAAGTGTTATATTTAGTAATTTCAACATTATGAAAAAAACTCACATTTTGACCATTTATGTAATTCACACTAGAATGGGACCTTTGTGCCTATAAGAAAAAAGAGAGAATCAAACAGTTCATAAGATCACTATTTGAGATTTATTGGTGCTTCACCTTTAAATTATTAGGATGTTATTATCTAACATTAATTTTAAAGAGATTATTTATTTTTAAGTATTTTATCAATAAAAATTAAGTTTTTTTATTAAATGATTTAATAATGTCTTAACAATTTAAGAATTTTATTTAATATTGTATGGAATTTAATTATTTTATTAAATAATGGTAAAGTATATATGGATTTTTGATAATATATATGCAAAACCTTAGGGAATGTGAGTAAAATTTATCATTTGAACAGATAAAATAATTAATGGACAATTTCGTCATTTTGTATATGGCATCAGCATTATAGCATTTCTGGTTTAGACCTGATCCATTTTGCATTTTGGACTCGGATTTCGTAGCCTTGTATGGTTGTTCATGTCTTTTCCCTCTTATTCTTCCTTAAATTTGGTTATTGGATTGTATTGGTCTTGTTTAGAATAGGTTGGTTGCTTGATTTTCAAACCCTTGTTGCTTAGATTTTTGCCCCTCTGCTCAACCGGTACTTCTTGCGCTCAAACGGGCTTTGCAAACTCTCAGTATTTTTGCAAACCTGCAAAATACTAAAAGAATATATTCTACACTCGAGCAGCATTTCCTACGCTCGAGCGGCCAATCTTAAGCTCGAGCGATATCCTTCATCTGCAAAACTTCTGAAAGTATGTATTCTGCGCTCGAGCGTTACTTCTTGCGCTCGAGCGGACTACGTGTATATCAGTTCGTGAAAATAACTTTTTTGTTCACTTTTTCATTTCTCTCTCTAAAACTCACATTCTCTCTACATTTTTATCTAGATCTATTGGGTTCTTCACTCCAGTGCCTTTAAGAAAAAGTTAGAGCATTCCTAGAGCTCTGTTTTGATCCGATTGGAACTTGGTTTCAGTGTCATTGAAGTTTCCAACCTTGCTTTGCTCGTCTCTTAACTTTGAGGTAGGGATTTTCTACATATTTTTATGGATTTTAAATTAGTTATTGGTTGTTGTGTAACAATGATGGGTTTTGAGAGTATTTTGGACAAATCTAGGGTTTGGGATATTAAATCAAAAGAGGGGTTTCTAGTGAATGTAATATAAATGGTCATGGGGTTTGAAAATGAGGTTATATTATGTCACAATTGTTGATTTTGGCATTTAGATTGGTATTTGGGAAAGAGGGAAGCTAACCTAAAATGGTTCAAGTATTTATTTTGTATAAATAAGTAAAATTGGTATTATAAATATGAAATTGGATGAATGTTAGTGTTAATGGTGGAGTTAGATATGCATTATCTCACACCTTTTGAAAGTCTGAATAAACTATTTGTTTTGAGATTTAATATCTGTATTGGACTATCGGTGGAGGATGGCTATGATTGTTGTAGAAATTTTGTGGGGATTAGGTAAATTAAAACTAATCTCTTGTTGATTATCATTAAATATAACCAAGTTTTAAATACATTGTATATGTATGATTGTTTGGGAGAAGAAAGCGAATGTACTCCATTGTTTGGGAGGAGAAAGAGAATGTACCCCATTGTTTGGGAGGAGATAGAGGATGGACTCCATTAAACTAAGTTGGCATGTGTGCCCCTGAGTGAAAGTCCCGAAAGTGCACGTATATATGAGTGCCGATCCCGCGAACGAAATTTTCTTAAAATGGCAAATTGAAGTGCATGTGTGATGATTGTGTTAATTTGGGAACCACTGAGTTGTAATCTTAGATGGGTTGTTTGAAAGATAATGAAATTGGCTCATGAATTGAGATGAAATGATTTAGCTTGAACTAATGAGAAAGAAAAATGATTGAGTTACGAAATTTGATACTTTATGATGATATAGAATATAAATATTTTTTCACTGGCATTGTAAATGCACATTGTACTTATATCTTTGTTAAAGTCTATATACTGTATTAGATTATTCCTATTAGGCTTTGGCTCATCCTATTTGGGAAAACCATTTTCAGGTGTTGATGTTATGCCTCCGCCAAGGTAGTAGGTCGGAAGGAGTTTGGAGCACGGGCTTCACTTTTGTACTTATTTATATAGCCAATGGCTTAAATTGTATAGAGTTAGACTCTCTTTTGTTATAACCAAGTAATGACTTGGAAAGTTGTAAGCCTGTAGAGCATATAATTATCTGCTTAACTTTTATTCTTTTTACCACTTGTAACACATGTTGTAGATTCAGGATGAACTATTTGTGAATATATATCGCATGTGTCACTTTTGTATAACAATTCAGGTTAATAGAAGTTTATTATTTTGATTATGTTGTCTTATGTAAATTGTGTTGGATCGAATTATTATAATTATTTCCGGGGCGTTACAAGCATGACATTAGCAAATTATATTAAATAGCCTAATAGTGAGGGAATCTTAATAATAGTTTCAAAAGTAAAAAAAGTTAGTATAATTATTGAAACTATAAGAAAACTTTCTATAATTATCAGAAACTTTAGGGAGGTAAGTGTAATTTACCCAAATGCTAATGAAGTGCTAGCTTCTTTCTTTTAAATTTTCAATAGTAAGAAATCAGAGTCCTAAAGCAATGTCATGCACCCCCCACCTCCCAAAAAAAAAAAAAACTTAGGAAGATTTGGATGTTTTCTTCCACTTCGCTCTACACCTGTATTCCCTGCCCGATAGCCAACATGTAAAAAAACCGGTCGAATCCTTTATGACATGAAGCCTAATACCCTGAATCGATTAAATGTTAGGTCGTTCCCCCTTAAGTGACACGTTGCACCTGTCTTCGTGTGTTTCTAAAAGTAAGCAAGGGACGCCGCATCGACGCCTGGGTGCGATGAAAAATAGGCAAAGGTTTCTGCATTTTATTGGACAAGCACAAATAAAGAAGCTAATTCAAGATTATAGGTTTAGGGTAGTCACATGGAATATAGGAACTTTAAGACTATGGAATTGGTAGATGTAACGATCAGGAGAAGAGTTAGTATAGTTTGCGTACAAGAAACTAAGTGGAAGGGTGAGAAAACTCGAGAAATAGAGGATACCGGTTTTAAGCTATATTATAGTGGCAAAGATAGACATACGAATGGGGTAAAATTAATAATTGCCAAGGGTCTTGTAGAAAATGTGGTTGCGGTTATTAGGAAAGGTGATATGATTACGTTAGTTAAACTAGTTATTGGAGAGAATTTAGTGGACATTATTAGTGCATATGCCTCCCAAGTATGATTAGATAATCAGACTAAGAGTTTTTTTGGAACTAAATAGATGAGGTATTACAGGAGATACCCGTAGGAGGGAACCTAATTATAGGTGGTGATTTCAATGGCCACGTAGGACTAGATAAACTAGGTTATGAGATGGTGCATGGTAGGTATGATTTTGGTGATAGAAATGAGGCTGGAGAGAGTATTTTAGATTTTGCATTGGTTTCTGATCTAGTAGTGGCCAATCCTATATATAAGGAGAGAGAGGAGCATTTGATAACTTTCAAAAGTGGGTCAATTAGAAACCAAATAGATTACTTTCTAGTAAGAAAAGGGGACCATCTAAAATGCAGCAACTATAAGATGATTCTTGGAGAGAGCTTGACGTTTCAATATAGAATTTTGGTACTAGATTTATGCTTTAAAGGACAATACCAAACTCGAAAAGATAGTGGGTGTCGCAGGCTAGATGGTGGGACTTAAAAGGGAATAAATTAGACACATTTAAGAATATAATAGATAAACAAGGTACTTGGGACTTGGAAAATGATGCTAACACTATGTGGAACTCGATGGCCAATTGTATAAGGAGAATCTCAGGGGAAGTTCTTGGAGAATCGAAAGGAAAGGGACCTAATTTTAGGAAAACTTGGTGGGGGAGGGAGGAGGTCCAAGTGGTAATAAAGACGAAAAAAAGTTTTAAAAAGTGGCAGAATGATAGAACTAAGGAACACCTTAAACGCTACAGATTTGTCAATAAGGAGGTCAAAAAAATAGAGAGGGAGACTAAGTTGAAAACCTATGGTGACCTATATACTAGACTAGATAGTAAGGAATGAGAGAAGAAGATATACAAACTTGCTAAGATAAGAGAGAGGAAAACAAGAGATTTTAATAAGGTTAAGTGCATCAAGGGTGAGGATTCTACGGTGTTGGTAAAGGATGAAAAGATTAAGGAGAGGTGGAAGAACTATTTTGAGAAGTTGTTAAATGAGGAACATGGAGATAAGTCAAAATGAGAAGAAGTATGCAGTAATAAAGAAAACCAGGACTATAGGTTTTATCATAGGATTAAGGACTTTGAAGTGGAGTTTGCACTTAAGAAAATAAAATTGAATAAGGCTTTAGGACTTGATGATATACTTTTGAAGCGTGGAAATGTGTGAGTAAGAAGTGGGTTGTTTGGTTGACTAGGTTATTTAGCAAGATTTTGTCGACTAGAAAAATGCCAGAGGAATGAAGGATGGGTATTTTAGTACCAATATATAAAAATAAAAGAGATGTCCAGAATTGTAACAATTATAAAGGAATTAAGTTAATGTGTCACACAATGAAAGTGTGGGAGAGAGTGATGGAACGTCGATTGTGAGATATAACAGAGGTGTCAAATAATTAATTTGGGTTTATGCTTGGTAGGTCAACAATGGAAGCGATCTATCTTTTGAGGAAAGTAATAGAAAAGTATAGAGAAAAGAAAAGAGACATTCATATTGTTTTTATCGATCTTAAGAAAGCATATGATAGAGTGTCTCAGGATATAATCTGGTGGGTGTTAGAGAAAAAAATGATGACAAAAGGTTATATTGATGTGATTAGGAATATGTATGAAGGTGTGGTGACCACTATTAGATCGTCTGCTAGAGAGACGAGTAAATTTTCAATTACTGTAGGGTTACACCAAGGATCAATCTTAAGTCCCTATCTTTTCGCTTTAGTTATAGATGAGTTGACGTGCAATATTCAGGATGATGTGCCATGGTGTATGTTTTTTGCAGATGATATCGTGTTAGTAGATGAGACTAGAGAATGAGTTAACACTAAGTTGGAGATTTGAAGAAAAACACTTGAATTTTAAGGATTTAGGATAAGCATAACTAAGATAAGTATATGGAGTGTAATTTTAGTAATAGTCACAATGGAAGCAGAGGAGAAGTGAAGATTGAGAATCAAGAACTACCTAAGAGTGAACATTTTCATTATTGAGGATTGATTATCACAACGACTAGAGATATTAGAACAGATGTGGTCCACAGAATTAAGGCGGGGTGACTTAAGTGGAGGAGTGTGTCTGGAGTATTATGCGATAAACAGTACTCATTAGACTAAAAGAAAAGTTCTATAGAACGATTATTAGACTAGCGACGTTGTATGGGATGGAATGTTGGACAACTAAAAAACGACATGTAGATAAGATAAGTGTTGTGGAGATGAAGATGAAGATGCTAAGGTGGATATGTGGTAAGACTAGAAAAGACAGAGTTAGAAATGAGTATATTTGAGAATGGGTAAGAGTAATACCGATAGAAAATAAATTGAGAGAAAATAGATTGAGATGATTTGGTCATATATAATGGAGACCAACAGAGGCATCAGTGAAAAGATGCGATACAGTGACGGTAGATGGTAGTATTAGGGAAAGAGGTAAATCTAGATTGATGTAGACTAGTGTAGTAAATAGAGATATGAATCTCCTTAATTTGACTAACGAAATGGCCTTGGATAGAGTCGAATGAAGAAGAAGGATTTATGCAGCGACCCCATTTGATGAGACTTAAGGCTTGATTTTTGGTTTGGTTGGTTGGTTTGGTTTTATATTTATATGATAATATATATAATATATTTATTTTCATTACAATAAAGTAAAATTAAAATAATACTAAATAATTATTCATTTATTTTCTATCTTATATAATATAATTCTCATTAAGTATAAATTATTATTTGTAATATTGTATATTATCTATAAATTTTATTAATATTATTATTTTTCAACTTACAAAATTAACTCGTCTCTCGCTCTACACCCATCTCGCTTCTGTCATCTCCCGATTTGTTTCTTCTCTGATATGATACGGGGCAGAGGCAAATTTCTATAAGCTCGTCCCAAACTTGACTCGTGACCATCTCCATGGAAAAGTAATAAAATATGTAGACGGGTTGTTTGAGATGATCTAAATAAGTGCCCTTTTTGACTTTTTATGAAATATAGTTGGGTTTAAGGTGATGTGTTAGAGAGGTGATGTGACTCAAATAAGATGATGTGACTTAGGCCAAGTTTGGCAAGTTGGAAAAAAGTCAAAAAGTTACTCAAAAAGTTAAAAAGTTATCACTATTCACCAAATGTTAAAAATTACAACTGCACAACTCTCAATCCTAATTTTCCCTTACACACTAATTTATACAATTTTTTAATACATATTTTTCTATAAAAAGTCAAAAAATTAACCCAAATATCCATATTTTTTTTCCCAATTTTTTAGTCCAAAAAGACAAAAAGTGCACTTATTTAGGACACCCCAAACAACCTCTTAAGCCTCCGTTTGGGAAGTGGGTTGGTTTTTTGACTTTTTGGCTTTTTTGGCTATATGAGCCTGGGCTCAAAAGCTTGGTTTGTGAAGGGCTTTTGGCTTTTTGGCTTTTTTGACTTTTTTGTGAGAGAATAGTGTAATGATTATGGGGTTGGATGTGATGTTTTGTCTGTTGTGGCTCATGAGCATATTCTTTCTTTTGTGGCTCATTGAGCCAAAAAAGCCCAATGAGCCATTGCCAAATACGATAGTGATTTTTTGACTTTTTTCAAATATGTCAAACCAACCCATTTATTTCATTTGATCTACATCGTGAAAATTTTGAATTTACAATATATATTTTATTTTTTGAACAATTATTTATTTGGGTCTGGCTTTGGTCCAGTCCACCATCGGACTGGACCGTGCTGTTGGGCCTGTGGGGGCCCACCACGGGTCCCGTTTTGAAAATCTGAACCATTTAATGTGTAGAACTCTTCGAGTACTATATGTCTATAAAAAATCACGTTGATCGGATATCGATAGCTATGTGATCAAATCAGTTTTGTATAAAAAAAAATGGATGGTGAATAAATTAACGGTTGACAAAAAACTGATTTGATCACATAGCTATCGATATCCGATCAACGTAATTTTTTACAAATATATAGTATTCGAAGAGTTATACACATTGAACGGTTCAGATTTTTAAAACGGGACCCGTGATGGACCCCCACAGACCCAACAATACGATCCAATTCGATGGTGGACTGGACCAAAGCCAGGCCGATTTATTTATATGAGTGTGTAACTTTTCTTTTACACCAAATCCTTTTCTAATTGATGTGGTCAGGGGCCCTTTGACATTCACCTCATTATTCTTGTTTTTATATTTGGTTTTAAAAATTTGTATTTTCATAAATAAAATAATGAGAAATTTAAAAACAAGGTTTTATGTGATATAGATCAAATGAAATAGTGACCTTTTAAAATTAGCCAACTTTTTTTTTTTTGGTGATTTTTTAAAAAAATTATTTATGTCAAAATTTTTTTTTTTTGTTTCATTCTATCTTGGGGATTAAATTTTTTTAAAAAATTTGAAAAACTAAAATAAGCTAAAAACTTTATTATTTTTTTACTTATTTTTATCTTTTATGAACATTTTTTAATTTTTTTAAATTTAATTTTTCTGTACATTTTGTCAATTAAAATCTAATAACTTAAATTTTTTAAAAAGAATAAAAAAAAATTCATTAAAGATAAAAATAAATTAACAAAAAAAGAACACTAATATCCACTAAAAATTGAAAGACATCGTTACTAGGACTGCAAATGAGTAGAACTGTTTATGAACAACCTTAGCTCGGTAAGAGTTCGTTTACACTTAGTTCATTAAATTTTTTTTTGCGTTCGAGTTCGAGATCGAGCTCGTACTCGTTAAAATTTTAATAAACAAATCCAAACATACTGAAGCTCGGCTCGTTACTTGACTCGTTTAATATTTATTATTTATATATTAAATAACGTAAAAATATGTATAAAAAATAAGATAAATATGTTATTTATATATTTAAAAAATAAATGTAAATAATAACTAACTATAGATAATACATTTATATAGTGGTAGATATTATTATTTTAATAAATTATTCTTTTTTTAGTATATTTATATATTGTATATATAATTGTATAATCAACGTTTTAATTGTAAGTCTCATACGTAAATATGAATTTATAAATTTTTTAGCTCGTTAAGGCTTATGAACAGGTTCGAACTTAAGTCAAGCCCAATCCACCTCAGCTCGAGTTTGATTTTTTAAATTTTTATTGAGTTCAAACTTAAGTTTAAACTCGTTAAAATTTTAATAAACAAATCTAAACATATTAAGGGATCGTTTGGCATTGATTAATATAACCAACTTTTTTAGCATGACTTTTTTAGTCTCAATTGATTTTTGTTTTTTTTTTAAATTTTATAAAAAAAAAATATAATAATTATAAATAAATAATAATATTTTATCTTATTAACTTATATAACTTATTTTATCTTTTTTTTTTTTTAATCTCAAAATATTAGCCAAACGTCAACTTGACTCATTTACGGTCGTAATCGCCACCTTCAAGAAGCCGCCTTATTGTCCGCCAAGCCAAGTCTCATGAGTTCCAAAGTGTCACGTCATGTATCAATGACAAATTCAAACATAAAAATTTAAAATTTTATAATAATAATTTAGATTCATTTCATATATAAATTTTATATTCCATCAATTCAATTTTTACTATTTAAATTTAATTTGTGGTACATTTGAGATCCCAAATTATAAGATCCTAACTTTTTTGTATTATAAAAATTCATAAATTCTACCCAAAAAATATTTATGTACCTAAACTTTTTAATATACTCATTAACCTCCACTGCTTCAATTATGAGCACAAATTTTAGATTTCCAGACTTGTTAATATCCTCCCTAAACTTTCATGCACGGAAATATACCTAAAAAAAGGGTCTTACGCACCCTTAAGACATTTCTTTTCTTTTTTTTTTCCTTTTTTCAACTGGGTGTACGAGTTAATTTACACTCACCTCAACTAATCTTGAGGACCAATCCTACCGTCTACTTGTTGGGGTTCCATTTAAAATCAGGACAAATGTTTTGATAGACATAGCCCCAAGGAACTTATTTCTGTTAATTGGTATTGAACTTAAGACCTAGAGAAAACATACCTACAAATACCAAGTTTTGCTCACTAGGCTAACTCCTTGAAATTCTTAAGACACATATTGTATAAATTAAAAAAATTATACACTCTTTAACATTTTATGCAGAATGTACAATTTTTTTAAATTTCTTAACAAAATTCCTAAAAACCCAATGTGTAGTTGAGAGTAAACTCTTGTATAATAGAACACACATATTAAATTAATCTAAACCATACATTAGGCCTCGTTTAGGAACAGATTAATTTAGTTACTTTTTGGCTATTTTGCAAAATATGAGCTAAAAAAAACTAGTATGTTTTGGGATGAATTTTTGGTTTTTTACGAAAAGATGTGCAAAAAGTAGAGAGAAAAGATAATCGTTGACTTTTTGGTATGGATTGTTGGCTTTTTGGCTAATTTAGTAACTTTTTGACTAAAAAAGAGGGTTCCCAAACGAGGCCTAAATATGTTGGGTGTTTTTCTAGGTACAAATTATGTGTGGGTATCATTGCTCAAATTTTTTAGTAATTATTTACTAGTTTTGAAACATCATATTTATAAATGAAACAGGTTGATTCACATTTGTTAAGTAATTATTAGATAAAATATGTATTTAAAGTGTATTATAATTTTTCATTTATTGAGAAAATCTTGTAAATAATATCACATGATACTATTGAAATATTTAATAACTTTTCAAAAAGAACGGTCATATATTATTTATTTTTCACCATTTCATATCACATGATTACATGGTAAAATAGTATTTACTTTCATTAATTATTTAATAATTATCTCTAAATAATGAAATTAATCATAAGAATCCATGTAAAAAAAATATTAAATATTGACAAACAATAGTGACATATACTCTCTCTCTGTCTCAATTTATTTTTTTTATTTTCAGGATTCCAGACATCTTAAAAAATCATCTATATTTTTTATTTTTAAAACAATATCTATGACTTTATTATTTTTATATTTTTAAAACAAAATTAATTGAGATGTTTTAATTTGTGAATTATTTTTGTAATTTTCCAAAGCGCCATCACGTGGATATTCTTTTTGTGTTTCGTGCTGTTTTGTTTTGTTTTCCTCAACGGAAACTCGTAATAAGGACCACTCGGCAAGTCGGCAATAACGACCATTGACCATTGACTATAACTCTTTTAAATTTTTATTTATTTATTTATTTTTTTATTGGCAACTTGATCAACTAAAAACTCTAATTTATATTTACACAATAAAAGTATTATACAAATTTATAATTTTTTTACTTCTTGATGTGCTATATAATAATTAATGTTTAGAAAATAAAATATGAAACATTTGAATCATATGATAAATGTTACAATAATAATAAATAAACTTTAGGAAAAATTATAAAAGTAAAAAACTCAACGTTTAACCCTTGTAACAAAATAATGAGTTTTCAATTGACAAAATGGTATTTTAGATATTTTAAGAACAATCGATAGAAAAATAGATATTTTAGTCATTAAACTCAATGAAAAATAATATTTTAGATATTTTATATATATCTACATTGAGTTTAATAACTAAAATATTCTTTTTATGTCGTTTTCACTTAACAAAAATAGACAAATGGTTTAAAATGAAAATAAATCAAAAAATTAAGGTTTAAATTGAAAAGTCATAATTTGTTTTGTTAGAAGGCTCAAACTTAATTTTTTATTTTTGAAATAGTTGTCCCTAAAATTTATTAGTTTGTATAACATAATTCTCTACATAAGCCTCATCTTGTTTTGCATTTTTTTTGTTTTTATTATTTATTTATAGAGAAATGATATATCACAAAAAGAAAAAAAAAAAAAAATTATGCGTAATTTACTTTTAGGGTGATTGTGGCAAACTTGTAATTATATTCATAATCATGAACTTTGTGTTTTAAAAAGAAATAATCACACTAGGATATATGATTTTGTGTAATAATTATTTACAATCTTTTTATCTGCATGGCACTATTTTTTTACAGTATAATATAATATTAATAAAATAATATTATACATAAAAAGATTTTTTATTAAATTTTATTACACTTATATGCAAAGATGGTGGTGTCATTAAATACACACTTGGAACTTAGGTAGAGATGGTTATTTTTTCTGTCCCGTTCTGCACCCACATTTTACACCCTGTCCCGGATGTATTTTTCCCTCCCCAATTAAGAAATGGAGCAGGGATGGATTTTGTTTCTCTTGTCCTATTCCACCTGAACCCTGCCTTGGTTATATTTATTAAATATATTTTATATATATGATATATAATTTATTTATTTTTCAATTATAATAAATTAAACACTAAAATATTATACTTAATTTTTAATTTTATTCATTTATTTTCTACCTTATGAATAATTATTATTCATAATATATTATATTATTTATAATTTTTATTAATATTTTTAATTTTTAACTTAAAAAATTAATCCGCCTCCGGCCTTGTATTTGCCTTGCTTTCATCACCTCTCGATTTGCCTCGCCCCAACATGGTACGGGGTAGGGACAAGGACAAATTTCTATAAATTCATCCCAAACTCGATCCATGACCATTCTGTCTAGATAGCAATGTGCTTATATATAATATTTTATATATTTTAAATATGTAATTGTATGATATTAATACACGTACATTTTAGACTGTTCAATTTATTTGTAAAATTATTTGTGGAAGTAAAAAGGAAAAATGAATGACATATGACTTCTTCTTCTTTTTTTCTTTTTTTTCCTTATCTTTAATTTTTTTTTTCTCAACAAACCACTTCATAAATCTAAAGATTCAAGCGCAGTGTTAAGGTTCACCGTTGATCTTAGTTTTAAGCATTAAAGTTTGTTATAAAATAATAGAAAATATCTCCATGCAATTATATTATATATAAGATCAGATCAAAACACGATTTGTATTATCCTTGAACATTTTTAGTATTCATCACTTAAACATTTGGAATCAAGATCCCTCTCTCTTCTTGACTCCCTACTTGCTGGATCATTGGACTCACTTTTGGGTCTAATTTTAATGATTTGAACCGTTCATATTTTAAAATTTATCAAGTATATCATACCTGTAAAAAATCAAGTTGATTAGATATCAGAAACTATATGTTCGGATCATCGAACTAAAAACAATTTTTTTTAAAATTTAATAAACAGTTTTCTGAACACATGCTTTCTGATATCCGATCAATTTGATTTTTTACAAGTATGATATACTCAATAAATCTTAAAATGTGCACGGTTCAGATTATCGAAATTGGGCCTAAAAGTGGGCCCAATGACCCAATAAGTAAGAAATTAAGGAGAGAAGTCAAGGAGATGATCTTGATCCGAGCATTTGAACCCATACACCGAACTTAAACATAGGACATTAAGGACTGTTTGATTTGTTAGAGTAATAGTGATATGATTAATAATTCATAAAATTAACCATTGGATTGACTGTGCAACTCAATTAATAGGCTAAATATATGTGAGATTATTAATACTTACCTACATATGGTATTGAATATTTCATGATTTTGTAGGATTAAAAGTCCTACGTATTACTAAACCAGTCATCATTTATGTCATCCAAACGTAATAATGTACATATCACTAGATTAACAATCCAATCCTATACTCTAATACTGGAATCAAACAAAAGTTTAGTATAAAATCATGATATGGGTTTGTGTTCATAAGAGTAATATTATACAAATTAATAAATTTATTTATTGTCGTAAGGCTTATTTTATTTTTAAGTGGCCATTTAAATTTTTATTATTACATGACAAATTTAGATATTTTAATAATATTTGTAATTTTATGTAGAATTTTTTTTTTTTTTTTTTTTTTTGCATCTATACTATATATTAAGCAAAAGAGAGTTTTTAACCCTCCAAGGCCCGTGGGAGCTCCAATATCCCAATCTGAATTTTCTAAATTTTTTATTTAAAAAAAAAAAAAAAACTCAGCATTTATTAATTTGGTCAAAATCCCCTAATCAGTATTTATTAACTTTTTTTCAATTCATATGTCTTTCCACATACCTGCATTTATTGATTTGGTTAAAATTCTCTGATCAACATTTAAAATCCCCTCATACAAATAATTATAGATACAACTCGTGCATAGTTATTCCAGTACCCTTTTTAACTTCTCTCATAAACTATGATTAGTAATAAAATTATTAAATTATTTTTATAAAAATCTTAAAAAACAAAATTTATATATTAAAAAAAATTTAAAACAAAAATAAATATATATAATTATTTCGTACGGTGATAGGTTAGTAAAAAATTATAACAAATGGTACATTTCATTGTCGTGCAAAGTTGAAGAACGAAATAGTGGAAGAGACTAGAAAAGAAGAATCTTGGTCAAAAAAAGTTTCCAGGTAACTAGACTTTTATTAAATCCTAGTTGTAAGTAATGAAAATCCTAGTTGTGTACATAAGACTAATTCAAATGTGAAGCTATTAAATGGAAATCCTCAAATCCGTATGGAGTGGTGGTACGGCATTCCATCTTCTAGAAGGTTGAGGTTGGTTTAGTTTGACCAAGCCGAGTAATTGAGAGACTTTTTTTTTTGGGTCATGCTCGGAAGTCTAATTAGAGCTGCAACAGTGCAGTTTTAATGAACTGTCTAACCATAAAAAAAATAAAATAAAATAAAATAAAATAAGTGAAGTAAAAGATAAAAAAGAAGGAAGAAAAAGACAAATTAGAGATGCATTAGAGCATCTCCAACCCATCATCCATATCTTCAAATATGGAGGATTTGCTCCTCCAACTCACCCTTCAAATTCATCTCCATTTGGAAGGAGAATGAGTTCATCCTCCATATTTGGAGGAAGGATGAAAAAATGGAAGATCCTCCAAAATACTATTCATTTATATATTTGTTATTATATTACAAATAACTTTTAATTTATAAATTTAATTTTTATAAAATTGACATCATTAAAAAGTATAAAATCATACCTTTAAAATGAGTATAATATTAAATATATTTTACAAAAAATTTAAAATTAAATATTTATTAATGAATAAAATTACTTTTTGAATAGAGTTTGAATGAATAGTAACTTCCTCTATATTTACTTTTTGAATAAAAAATATTATTTTCATCCTCTTAGTGAGAGTATTGCATTGGAGATGCTCTTAGAGGTCTTTTTTTAGTGGTCCAAATCATTTTTGTTTTCTTTTCGTTTTTTTGAAAAATAAAATAAAAAGATATTTCTAGAAGTGAGCGTGATGAGTCCTGAATTGAATTTTACCCTAATTCAAGTTTGAAGATTACTCTCTAAAATATGATTTTTTTTTTTTTTCACTTTGATTTTGAAAATAATTTTTATTTTCATTTTGATCCCCAAACACCTACTCCCCCAAAATATATATATATAACTTTTTTTTTTTCCAATCACAACTTATTACGTCATTTAGGGGTGGTTTGGGATGTTCTAAATAACCGTACTTTTTGACTTTTTATGAAATATGGACTGCGTATGGGTTAAGTTTGAAGCAATATGGTAGAGAGGTGATGTGATTTAAATAAAATGATGTGACTTAAATAAGATAGTGACCTTTTGACTTTTTAAATTTTTTAGTATATGTCAAACAAGGCTTTACTAAAATATTATTGCATAAAACCTTCACTTTCCTTTAAATTTTTCCTTCTCTCCCATTTTCTATGGACCTTTTCACTCCACTCCTACTATTGCAACCACATCTTTTCTATTTTCTTTCCCAACAACTAACCACCTCTCATTGTTAATGCATCGCCTGATCTCTTCCATTAGCCTTTATACTTTGATTCGCAGCCTTTTAACTCCTCTAAATGATGCATATTTTTTATTTTCACTTGACTGATATAAAGTCAGTTTTTGATATTAGGTAGGGCTGGTTTTGAAATTAGATTGGGTTTGGATTTATAGACTTTAGTGATTTTTTTTTATTTTTTTTTTTTTTTTGAAAAAAAGTGAAAAACTTACTTTTTGAAATTCCAAAATTCTGCTAATTGTGATGAGAGTTGATATAGATCAAAGTAGAAAATGACAAATAGTTCAGGAATCAAATCAAAGTAAGATAATCCTTTATTTAAAAATCCAAAAAATAAATGATTCATATCTTGAGGATAAAAAAGTAATTTACTCTTATAAATTATTTTTTCCAAACATTTATGTCGGCTTTGATGATATGTGAATCCATTCCTTTGCAATTAGTAGTTGTCTTGTTGTGCTTTAGTTGTTACTGATAGATTCCAAGCTAGCTTTCAAATTTTATAGAGGACAAGAGGGAGAGATTTGTTATATCCTCGACTAATTCAAAAGACACATTACCTCGGATTCTCCACAGCACTTTAGTAATTACTTGACATTAATGAGGATGTTTTTGTAATTGACGAATAATCAATTTTTAATTTTTTTTTGGAGCAATGATTGAGACCCCACTTTTACATGAACTCCACAAATCTGAATCACTTATAATGTGGACCTCATACATATATGAGTGAACCTCATACATATATAGAGAGAGTTATGATCACTTTGGAAGTATGAGGGTCATTCCCAAATAAAGTCCCAAACATTTTTTTTTTTAATAGTGGTATTACATGCATCAATTAATATACACACTAACGTATCAACTAGTGTTATATCATTATTACTAATCTCACTTATTATATAAATTATAAACACTCAAAATCTTTACAATTATAATACCTTATATTTTAATATATTAATTAATACATATAGTATCATTCATAATATTATTCTAGTGTGTGGGGATGGCAGTTAGCTGGTGATGGGTGCTCCACAGATTTAGACGTTATTCAAGACATTAATTAGGCTAATTTAAATTAACTAGGCTATAAATTAACTAGGCTATGCAAACAAATAAAAGAGCCTTTGGGAAGTGGGTTATAATCCACTTCTCATATTATAATTCACTTCTCTCTCTCACAAAAAGCTAATTATAATTAACTTATAATCAACTTTTAACCAAAAAATTAATTATAACCATCTTCTTAAAATAGTCTAAAATTTTAGAAAAATTAACCTATTGTGGTGTAAGTATAAAAAATACTGCAATAAGTAGTTAACTCAACCTGAATTAAATTTAATAATAGGAATTGATTAATAATTTGCCGCCCACAAGTTTAAACAAATTATTTCCCAAAGGAATATCTGCCTTTTCACCTCGGATTTTACAATACTCTTTTCTATTTTTAAGGGTAAATTACACTGATATTTAGGAGATTTGGTCCAATTATATTTTACACCCCTTCATGTTTTGAAAATTTTATTTTCACTTTTGTGGTTAATACTCTTATTTCACAAACTCTCTTCTTATATAAAATACAATAATTGTTAGTAGAAAAATAGAGAAAATTATATTTAAAAAAAATAAAAACAAAGGAAATGAAAAAGAAAAAAATAGAGGAAGTAAAGCAAAATAAGAAAAGACGGAGTGTATGAGTTCAATATTTTCATTCTATCTAAATAATTATAATGATCGGAGAATTAATGTAATTTTTTAAATGTCAAAAATAATATATATTAAACCCAAACCTTAAAAATATAAATGTAATTTGCCCTTTAAATAAAAATAAAGTAAACCACAAACACCAATTTGCACGTCGGTATATATAGGTACACGTATATCATATTTTAATAGGGGAATCACACTTTGCCTTTTTATATTGGAAAATGCTATAGATTTCAAATAAATTATCAAATATTTTATCAAACCTTTCACATAGGTGTAGGATCCACACACATATGATTTGTGTGGATCCCACACCTATGTGAGAGGTTTGATAGAATATTGATAATTCATTTGAGGTCCTAACATAACTCTTTTATACTTTTGGTCACTTTTTTATTTTGGTTTTTTAAATTTATTTTATTTTTTTTACTTTAGCACTTTATATTTTAAGTTTTTTTTCCTTTCTAATTTACTCTTAAAATTAACTTCTATTAAAAATTAAACAAAAAATTATACATTAACAATCATGCAATGTAAAAATATTTAGTATATAATTCACACCTTTAACATAAATTTAAAGTCTCAATATAATCATATATTTTTTATATCATGTGACAATTATCATGATATTTTCTATATAATTTTGATCAAAATTTAATTTTAAGAGTAATCTAAAAAAACTTAAAACGTAAAAAATTAGAGTGGAAAAAAAATAAAGGGTAAATTACACTTACTTCCTCTGAGATTTACCATTAATTACAGATATCTCCCTTGTAATTTCAAAAATTACACAGACTTTTCTTACTTTTGAAAATAATAATCAGATTCCCCTTCCCGTTAACAGAGTCTAAAAGACGTTAACTTGACAGTGGAATTGACCACAATACCCTTCAACCACATTGTGAAAAGACACAACAAACCCTTTATGTAAAAAACCCTTCGCATTTATTCTTTACTAGGGTTCACGATCATAAAAGCAAAATGAAGAGAAGAGTGAGCAACGAAGGAATGGAAAAGAAAAAAGTGTAGTGATTTTGTCAAAGATCTGCTTTGATTATCTTTCACAGTGCAAAGTGTGAAGGATTTTAATTAGTTTGTTTTGTTATTTAGGGCTTCCAAGTAAGTTCTTTAACAAATCTCTTCAATATTAAAATTTCTAGAGAAAAAAAAAAACATTCAATACGTGGGTTTAGGGTTTACGAATGAAGGAATTTTAGAGTTTTGGGAGTTTTATTTGTGTAATTTTGAACTAATTTTTATGGTTTTGGAGTTTTATTTTTGGGTATTTAGGGTTTTTCTAATTTTGAATCAAATATTGTAATTTTTTTGAATTGTTAAACATTATTACTTACTAGATTTGAAGTATAAGAATGTTCGTTAGATTTATTGAATTGTTATTGATTTAGGATTTTTTAGATTTTGTTCAATGTTTATTGATTTAGGGTTTTATTATCTGTTTAATATGGTGAAAAATATATACAAAAATTGTAATTTTTAGTATTAAACATTATTACTTAATATTGTGAATTTGGAGTATAAGAATGTTAGTTAGATTTTATTGAATTGTTATTGATTTAGGATTTTTTTTTTATAGATTTTGTTCAATGTTTATTGATTTAGGGTTTTATTATCTGTTTAATATGTGAAAAATATATAGAAAAATTGTAATTTTTTGGATTATAAACATTAGTACTTAATATTGTGAATTATTCATTGATTTTAATTTGTTTATCTGTTTCAATTATGCTAGCTTTGGAATTTGTTGAATTTGTTTATTGAAATTTATTGAATTGGTTTAATCTGTTTATCTGTTCAAATTAAATGTTTATTTGTTCAAATTAAATGTTATTTTATTACTATTCCAGCCATGGCTGCATTTTCTTCATTTGATTTAGTCATCAATACAAAGGTAAAGTGGGCAAAGTATACAATATGGATCTTGATATGTATTGTCATGTTGATCTCTTGAAGGATGTACATGAATCAATTCTTAGTAACATAGGTTTGAATGAGGCTCTTGCTATTCATTTGTATTGTGGTACTGATAAGAGAAGAATGTTAGAAAATGATCTTGATGTACTAGATATGTTTTACATGCAAAGTATGAGTAGAATAATTAACTTGTATGTAGATGTTGCTCATTCTATTGGGTTTGAGGATGGAGAAGTTAATGATGGTGGGGAGGATGCTGTAAAATTAGTCACTCAGGAGAGGATGGTGATAGTGATGGTGATGTAGAGAGGGATGTTGAGTACCACATGGATGATTTTGTTGGCTTTAGTGATGAAGACAAAGATTGGAATGAAAATGTGGACGTTGAAAATGATTCTGATAGCACAAGTAGTGAATATGTCTTAAGTAAAGATGATGGCTTAAGTGAAAATGATGGTGCACTTAGTGATTATCAATCTGGAGATGATGCAATGGTTTATGATATTAGTACTGATGATGATTTGGATGATGAATCTAATCATAGACCTAAGAGGAGGAATTCTAAGGGAAAATAATTTCATTCTAGCCGTGATGATAAAGAGCTATATTGGAATCCACAAGAGGAAGTGGTATTGGAAAAGCGGATGATATTTGTAAATGTAAACAACTTTAGAGCTGCACTCAAAGATTATACAGTGGAAACTAGGTTCAAGATTGTGAGGGACAAAAATGAGAAATCTAGGGTAACTGCCCACTGTGCTGCTGATGGATGTCCTTGAAAGATTCATACATCTCCTCTTCTAGATGAGATAACTTACAAGATAAAAACCCTAGTTCCCCAGTACATATGCAATACATTGAACCAAAATACTGAGCAACTTCAGATTGGATAGCTAAAAAATTGAGTAATAGTTTTAAAGAAAAACCAAACATGAAGTTGAATACAATGCAAGGCAAGTTGAATAAGATGTATGAGGTTGATGTTTCAGAGATGCAGTTATATAGAGCTAAAAAAATGTAAAGATGAGAGGGAGAGTAATCATGATAGCCAATATGTGCTACTACCAACATATGTTGTAGAGATTAAGAAGACAAATCCTAGTAGTTTTTTGAAGATCAATAATGATTACCTACCCAAGCCAATCTCAGAGGATAAATCCACGCCAAATGAAGAGAGTACAATCAGTTCTAACCCAGTGTTTAAAAGAATATTCATTTCATTTAAGGCAATGAAAATAAGGTTATTAATGGATATAGATCCTTCATAGGGATAGATGGTTGTCACTTGAAAGGTCCTTATGGTGTAGTGCTAATTTCAGTAGTTGCTCTAGACTGGAATAATGGCTTGTTTCCACTAGCATTTGGAGTAGTGGAGTGTGAGTGTAAAGAGAGCTGGACATTTTTGTTAGAACACTTGAGAACAATACTTAGTAATGCATTGCCCACTAGAACTTGGACCATTATGTCTGATGGACAAAAGGGTCTTGACAAAATTGTTAGTGAAATCCTATTAGAGGCTAGCCATACAAGATGTTGTATGCATTTGTTTAACAACTTTAGGGCTAAATTTCCTAGAGTGATTTTGAGGAAGAACTTTTGGAAGGTAGCAAGGGCTTGGAATCAGAAGGCATATGATGAGGCTATGCAAATCATTCAAGGTACCTCAAAGGAAGTATATGCATGGTTGTAAAAAGTTCCTGTGGAAGCAAGGTCTAGGCATGCATTTGATGGTAGGATAAGAAGTGATCATATCACAAATAACATGACAGAATCTTTCAATTATTGGTTGGGGATTTTGAAAAGCAAACCAATTCTAACAATGTTAGAAAGCATAAGATGTAAGTTAATGGGCAAGTTTCAAATGAGATATCAAAAAACATTTCAATTTCAATCTAATGTAATTTTGAACATTAAAAAGAAGCTTGATAAGACCTTGTATAAGTTAAGAAAGTGCAAAGTAGAGTATGCAGGAGACCAGGAGTATGAGATTAGGGACAATAAGGGAGTAAGACACAATGTGCATCTAGGTAGGATAAGTTGTGTATGTACAAAGTGAGAGATCTCTGAATTCCATGCACACATGCTATGGTTGCTATCTCATACAACAAAATGAATGTGAAAGATTTTGTTTGCCCTTATTACTCAAAGCAAAAATATTTGATGACCAATGATGGGATTATACATCCAATATTAGATCACATTATGTAGACACTGATAGATAAGGAGCCTTTATAGCCACCACCTCTTAAAAGATTGGTAGGAAGACCAAAGAATTCTAGAAAGAGGGTTGCTCATGAGCCTTCAACAGGTACAAGTCAGGCCAAGAGGTCTCATATTTTGAAATGCAATTGGTGTAAGGAATTTGGGCACTATAAGAGGACATGTCAAAGAGGTCCAATCAAGGGTGGAACAAGTACTAAAAGTAGAGGCATGGGTTCTTCATATGAGAGATGAGGCAAATCTGTTGGTGGAGACATGGGTTCTTCATCTAAGAGATGAGACAACACTTCATCTATGAGATGAGGTACTTCATCTGGGAGAAATAGAAGCAGAACTTTATTTGGAAAAGGAATTTCAGCTAAAATAAGTACTTTATCTAGGAGAGGCAACTTTAGCAAGGGTAGGGGCAATGGTAGGAGCAAGAATACACATGTAAGCATCTTTTGTTTTCTTTGCCTTTACATTTTTATTTATGATTCATGTATTTATGTACTACTTTTGGTTTGCAATTTATGTACTGACTTTGGTTTGCAACTCAAGATATTTCAAGAGGGAGCCCTTCAATGCCTACTCAATGTGTGACATAGGTCACAAGAACGTAAGATTAGTTTAGATTTTGTTCACTTCAGATTTTATTTATAGGATTCAAAACTAAGTTGTTTTTTTTTTTTTTTGGTTGTTTCCTGTGGATAACTTGACTACTTAATGATGGTTTTTGGTACATATGTTGAACAATGAACAGGTACAGAACATATAGTACATAGTATATAGTGCATAGTGCTTTACTGAGCTATAGGATGATGCATCCACTTTTGTTTTTGTTGTGGGTATCTTGATCATACTTTTGTATATGAAAATATGGAGATGTGGGCACTTTTTTGTTTAACTGTGAGATAATGATTGCTTTTTTTGGGGGGGGATGTAATTATGAAGCATATATACACTTTTTTGGGATGTAACTATGAAATAACTATGAAGCATCTATGAACTAACTATAAAGCATTGATATTTGAACTTGTTTATATATGTATGAAGCACTCATAATTGGGACTCATATTTTGGGATATGCCATACTTTCATTCCACAAAAATTAGTACAAGCTTGTTGTCTTACACTTAAATAGAACAGGCTTTACGTATTTCATTACACAAAAACTACTACAAGTTTGTTATACTTGGATATACTTTCATTACATAACCCATAGAACAAACTTTACATATGATGAGTATGTGACTTCATAATGGCAACAAATATGCCAAACAAACTTGACTAAACTTATGATTATCAGTAGCTTCATATTTCCTTGGTTGCCTTCAAGTACTTGAACTCTTGTGTGCACATCCTTGAAATTGCCTTGAGGTAGTGGCCTTTCAATAGTATCAATAGCTTCATCAGTTGAGTTAACAGGTTTGCACCAATCCCAGAATTTGCATTTTCTTTATGAACAAACATAATACTACTTTTATTTGTCTTTGTTTCTTTTAGATTGTGTCATTTTGATAGTTGCCTTTTGACCACAAAAACATGTTTTGCTAATAATTTAGTATGTTGGTTTCATTATTTGGGATGCCATATCACTGTACCTATGCACGGACATATACACAAAAAATAATAATAATAAATACATAATTTACCCAAAAAAATCAAGGTTACGTTTGGTAAAGTTTTCTAAATATGATTTGAGAATAGAGTTGTATTTTGAGTTTGTAAGATTTTGAATTATGATTTGAGTGTGAAAATTTTGTTTGGTTATGAGTTTTGAAAAGAGTTTGAAATGAATGATGTGACATATGATATTTAATTTAAAAACTTACAATTCATAACTAAACATATAATCCAAAATCTTATTCAAAGCTCATAAAAAAAATTTTAAAAAAATTATGGAAATAATTTTTATTTAAAATAAAAAATAAATAAATAAACCGAACACTGTTCCAGTCAACCGATCGGACGTCCGGGGGACATCCGGGAGGACGACTTGGTTAGTCAAATTTTTTTGCCTGGAAATGAGTTTTCAAAAGTAGGTGTGGAATTATAATTTGAAAACTCAAAACAAATACCACATTGAAATTAATGGGTGAAAATGTGTTTCGAGAGCTTCTTCAAACACAGCCCAGAGAATTAAGAGAGAGAGAGAGAAAGCTCACATGAAATCTTCATCCATGTCAAGCGAGGTTGTAGAGAGATAAAAGTTTGAAGGGAAAGTTAATAGGTACCGAAAATTTAGAGGGAAATGATTAGAAGGAGGTGTATTGTTTTATAAAGGATGTAAAGAGTATTTTGGGTATTTGTGTGTTTATTGCGGCTGATATCACTTACTTTAGTAACATATTTCTAACAGGAGGGGGAATCTGACTATTATTTTCAAAAATAAGAGAGACCTATATAATTTTTGAAATTATAAAAAAAGTATCTGTAATTAAGGTAAACTTTAAGGGGAGATAAGTATAATTTATCAAAAAAATAAATTTTAAGAATAAAAATAGAAAAATAACCAAACAGGACAAAGCGTAATTTACATTTTAATAAGAGTCCCTCTGTGTTTATTTTTTTCAACTCTCTCTCATCTTTCTCTCTTTCCTCCACTATTCGCAAGGGGGGCTCGCGTAGCGCCGATCCTTCTTTAAAAGCCCTCCCTTTTTTTCTTCTTCCTTCTCTCTCAACTGTCTCTCCGTGTTCGACTCGCGTTTCAGCAGACAAACGAGACAAATCAACACAACAAGAGAGAGAAAGAAATAGACTTTTAGATATAGAGAGAGAGAGAGAGAGAGAGAGAAGGAAAATCAGAGTTCTCGAGCGAGATAGACAAGACAAGTGTAGATTCATTGTATTTGAGGTCTTCGATTCGTTGTTGTTCCTGTGAATTTCTCGATCTCATTGCGATCTTCTC
Source organism: Camellia japonica (assembly GCA_030407325.1). Taxonomy (NCBI): domain Eukaryota; kingdom Viridiplantae; phylum Streptophyta; class Magnoliopsida; order Ericales; family Theaceae; genus Camellia; species Camellia japonica. Next base: position 48,392,901 of record JAPPVO010000017.1, read on the forward strand.
TTGATCGCACTTTGATTACCTGTGGCAAATCTCTGTTTCTTCGTTCTGTTTTAGATTCTGTGGTTACAGAGACGCCTTTCTGGTCTTTGATTACGGAGATTTTAAGTAAATTGATTTGGTTTTGGGGACGGAAAGTTGTGAAATTTGACAAATTTTGGTAAATTAGAGAGATTTGTGATGAATTATGTTGACCTTAACAGTTGGTTTATGATGTAATATGGAACTAATTGTCACGCGCAAAGAAGATGTCGCTATACATTGGTCGCGAAGCTTCAAAGGTTCGTTCTTTTTTCCTCTTTTGCTAATTTTTTTTTTTATTAATCTATTTTTACGTAAAGCAAGTTGTGTAAATTGCTTTGCTTTGATTTTGGCTTTTTCTGGCTCTTGATTGTTCTCCTTTGTTGTTCTGGTGAGAAGCTATGGAAGAGATTTTGGGCAGAAATTACAACAGAACTCAACCTTCTTTTCGAGAATTGGAAGTATCTTGTCGCCGGGATCATCTGTCAGGTTTACATTTCTCATCATCATCATCATCATCATCATCATATTAATCAATTTATTCTCTCTCTCTCTCTCTCTCTCTCTCTCTCTCTGGTTTCATTTATTATTATTTTGAATAGTGGATTGGTTTTGGGTTTGTTTTGGATGATGGTGTTCTTTGGGGTTTCTTTTGTAGATGCCTAAAATCAATTTTGATGGTTAGGTTATGGGCATGTTTGTTTTTCATATTTATGTTACAAGGGCTTTTTTTTCTTTGCTTGGAGATGAGATTTGTGAATTTGTCAACTTGGTGGGTAATAATATATGATCAAAGTATTGACTTGACTCTTCATTTTTTTAACCAATATTATTATATATGTTGGTGAATGATGCACTTGATGTCATGTAGTTCATTAGAGTTTTGTAACGCTCATGGTTTTTGCATTTTTCATTTTTTTAGTCCGTAATTCAGCTTGTCCATAAATTAAATCCATCTAGACTGAATCACTTCTTTTTTTTTTGTAAGCATTTAATAGGGAAACTTGATACTTTTTGTCCTTAAAAAAAAAGAAAAAAAGGACTGAAGTTTAACTTCTCGCTCAACTTGCATTTCTGGAAACCCAGTTCACTACAGGGAAGCTCTATTTTGTTTCTTCCTTTCAATGTCAAAGTAACAGCTTGACAAACATGTAGTTGAAAAAAATGTAATTTTTCCCAAAAAGAATATTTTTCTTTTTTAATTGCTTTACTTTTCTTCATGTAATATTCCATAATTCTTAGTTGTTTTGTTTGTCATTCCTTTCACATTAATGTATTTTCTTTAGTTTTGATGGATGTAACTTCTTATTATTTTCTCTCTTTTGTGTTTCTGTTTTTGGTTTTCTTGTCCTATATTGTTTCAGATGCTTAAGATGTGAAATAAATTTCTCTTGTTTTCTTCAGTACATCCATGGGCTTGCTGCTCGAGGAGTTCATTATTTTCATCGGCCTGGACCCATTCTTCAGGATGTTGGATTCTTTCTTCTTCCGGTTTGTATATTTTGTTTTATTGTTAGTTTTCTTTCTTTACCTGCAATACAAACTGCACTGTCTATAATGGGTCACCTTTTCTTACATTTGGACTTATATGACTACAGGAACTTGGGCAAGACAAAGCTTACATCAGTGAGACCGTATTCACCTTCATCTTTGTATCATTCTTCTTGGTAAGGTTCCTAACCTCCCCCTTTCTTTTCCAGTTGAGGAGCAATTTATGCAAATGTAAGAGAAACATTGTCATATTAAGCCTTTTGCTGGTTGAAGAATTGATGAAAGCCTAAATGCGGATAATGATTTATATGTGCAGATGACAGAACTTCTTTGAAAATTTATGTACCATGATATTGTTTGTACTTTATCTTTTGTCCTCATTCAATGAGGTTTACAACCTTCCATTTTTCCTCATATGTTTTATGTTATGGTGCAGTGGACTTTTCATCCTTTCATTTTGAAGAGCAAAAAAATCTACACAGTTCTAATTTGGTGCAGGGTTCTGGCATTTTTAGTTGTAAGTGTTTTTTTATTTTTTTTATATATATAATTTTTAATTTTTGTTTTTTATAGTAGAAATATTCTTTTGTGCCCCATAAATTAATTGGGATTGAAATGTATGGTGATTAGGACTTATAGTTGGAAGAATATGAACATAGCAGTAGCAAGAATTCTTAGGACTAGTCCAGGAATACATCATAAGTGAGGAATATTGTTTCTTCATTGCATTTGTGAGTTTATTTTGTTGACTATTGCTTAATGTGACGGATGATTTTGCAGAAACATGTCAGCTTTTCCTTACATTTTTTCTTTCCTGATAGATAATGGGGCTTTTTAACATGTATAAATTCTTATTCATGTATTGCTGGTTGCTAATATGATATTTGAATTCTTATACATGTCCTATAAATGTCAACTCTGTTAGCACATCATTGATCACTTGAATTAATATGCTAACTTGGATGTGTCACCATAATGACTGAAAATAATATTGAGGAGGTCATTGATTATTTGCTAGAACACCGTTGTTTCAAATAAGTATAATGGACTGCTTGCAAAGTTTTAAATGCTAACACCAAAATCATACAGAGCTGTTCAGATGCCATTGAAGATTTAATGTGTTATTTTCCATGGGATGTCAGTGCATTTTGTAATGTTGGTTGTGTATAAGGGCCCGAAGGATCTTAATTTTGTGAGCATACCATCAAGTTTAGTGTTTTTAAAGGCTCAAGGCGCCCTAAGACATTGAAGGTCTCTTGAGGTCTAGGCACAAGGCGAGGTGCGGGCTTTATTGAAGCAAGGCGTTAGTAAAAAATAGATAAATTAACATAGACTAATGATTCATAATGTAATGTGTGATGTCATGAATTAATTATTTGTAATTATTTTTTTATTTTTATTTTTTCTAACAGGGACTCAAAACGAAGACAATGACATAATTGCAACAAAAAAAAAAAAACACACACACACACACACAAAAGCATGGAAGAGAAGCCAAAAACAAAAAAAACAAAAAACAGAGAAGAAGAAGAAGACATGTGCTTGCATTATTCCATGTATGAAGCAAAAAATAAAGCAGAGAAGCGGGGGGGGGGGGGGAAGACAGTAAACAAAACCCAGCCCAGCAGCAAATGAAGAATAAGAAGAAGAAAACTCTGCCCAGCAGGGGAGAGAGAGAGAGAGAGAGAAGCAAGAAAAAACTAGAGAGCAAAGAAGAAGAAGAGAGAGAGTTGAGACTCGAAGTCGAAGAAAAAAAAAAACAAAAACAAAGAGCAAAGTCGAAGAAGAAGAAGAGGAGAACTCACCTGGTCCCAGACGAGCCAAAGGGGAGAGAGAGAGAGACACACACAGGAAGCTTTCAATACGAATGGAGATTAGGGCATTTCAATTGATTTGGGGCTGGGTGCTCTCACATATAGCTCAGAGTTGTAATCCTCTGTAATTTGAGCTTTTAAAAGCATGATTTGAGCCATTAGATTCATTGAGAGATCCAAAACAAAAGTCACGCCTAGGTGTGCGACTTGCGCCTTTTCTTGCCTCTACAAGTCCCGCATCAGGCGCATGCCTCTTTCAAGTCCCCTCGCCTTGGGTACCTGCAGGCGCAACTGTTGTGCCTCGCTACGCCTTGTGCCTAGGCTCGCCTTTCACAACATTGATCAAGTTGAATAACTGATCAATAGGTAAGGTAGGCTCAGATTTGTATATTTTAAGCTAGTTTGTGAAGAAGCAATCTTGACCCTAACTTTTCAGTTAATGTGTGTATTATAAAACTATTAAAATCTATATTAAAAAGCAAATTAACATAATAAACCCTAACTCGTGTTTATTTATTTATTTATTTATTTTTTTAAGTAACCAATCATGTACATGTGCATTTTTGTTTGTTTTTATTTGTTTGTATAGTTGTAAATGCACTTTTTTACTTGTAGATACTAACGCCTAACCTAATGCATGTAGCAAACCAACCTGTGAGATCTTTTTATAGTTGAAATTAAAAATCTACATTAAATGTATATAATGGGGTTTTTTATCAACTGCTTATTGGCGTGATTGAAACTTATTCACCTATTGAGCAGCAGAGGCAATTCCCAAACATCCTTTTGACAGTTGCTCCATGAAAATCTTTACTGTAGGCTTGTCAAATTCTTCGGGTCGTAACATTTTATTCTACTCAACTTCCTGGCCCAAACTATCATTGCCGTGAGGTGAGTATTACACCATTTTGTTTTACATGATGTGAAACAGTTTTTAGATTGTATTTAATTTTATCACATTTCATGAGATATATCAAGATATAAGTTTTTGTCTTGTCATGTGAGTAGGCCATGCATTACAATCTTATACTTGTTCTTTACATACAGGGTTCAAAGCTTGCCACGCTGCCTCCTCCAGGGAGTTTGCATGAAGTGCTACTCATTAATTGTGAGTCACTGTTTTTTAACTACCCCTTTTCTTTTGGATGACTTGTTGCAGATAGTCCACAGTCTATTTTTGTGTGCTCATTGGATTTTTTGAATGTGCAGTTCGGGGCGTATTATATGGTTGTGGTGATTTGATATTTTCGTCGCATATGATCTTCTCGCTAGTCTTTGTGCGCACTTATCAGAAATATGGCACACGGAGGTAAGAGTCGAAATTTTGCTTAGTAGCTGCAATTAAGGCTTATTTCAATCAATCAATTAAGGCTTGGTTTGGTTTGGCTGCAATTTCAATCAAATGAAGCATTAAATATTTGATAGTATTTAACACAGTATATATATAGCTTATTACCCCATATTTGATGTTCTGGAAAGCCAAGAGCCATTTATAGTGTGAGATGGGCAGGTCAAATTAAGAAAATGCTACAAATAGGGTATGTGTAGCATTACTCTTCGAATTAATAAGATGTTACTTTTCTGTTATATGCAAACATCTGTTAGTTAAAGAATTTAGAGTTGAGTGAAAATTTTGAGACAGTTCAACCTGTTATGCTTTGTTAATTGGACAGATTGTTTTCTCAAATAATATCTCCATGAAGTGGGACAGAAAGATTAAGTGTTTATTTTGTGTAGTGAGATAGAAAGGGAATTGTTTATTTGGGTATGTAGGACATCTGGTGATTAGCGCAATACTTATGGGTGCAATTTTTGGTTAGCTGTATAGACTCAACACAATTCTTGTGCCTGCATTTTCATTGGTTGTTCTCAGGTAAAAGATTTCAACTCAAGGGAAGTTATTTGTTTAGGTTTAAGGCCTTGGCATCTTGTTTTCTCTTCCTTCTGACCTCTCTTGAATCCCACTATTAATGGAGAACTTATTTTCTTGATATTATTTCGTATATATAGGCATTATTTGGAGGAAAATGTGGACAAGGATACTGTTGGGATTTGGGGTTTGTCAATTATAATTAGGATTTGTCTGCCCTGAGTTCATATATGTACATTTTTATTTCTGGTACATGGATCCCTGGGTTTCTATCATCTATCCCTTGTGTTGATGCAAATTTTGACATGGTTTAAAATTTGATCCTTGCTTAACCCGGTCATGCACATGCACAATTAACAAAATTATGAAAAAAATTCTTGGCATAAAATGGAAAGTTTGATGAAAAAATTACAAATTTTTTTTTTTTGGGTGAATAAAAAAATAACAAATTTTGACATGGTTTTTAGCCTCTTTTTTTTTTTTTTTTTTTTTCTTATGTTGAAATCTATAGCAAAAATGATGAAAAAATATGGAAGATTCTCAAGGGTTGATCATTTTGGCAATTTAGTCAAAAGCTTGGGCTGAGTTCTAAAAAAAAAAAAAAAAAAAAAAAAAAAAAGATTTCAATTCAGTATTCTGGCAATTCTAATGAATTGCCTCTCCTAGGTGTTTATATATGTACACATTCTGATTTAATGAAATTTACATATGCAGGTTCATAAAGCAGTGTGCTTGGTTTACTGTTGTGATCCAGAGCTTGTTGATTGTAGCAGCCCGCAAACATTACACGGTTGATGTTGTTGTGGCATGGTAGAGTGATAATATTTCACGTCAATTTATATATCTTTGAACCAACATGTTTCTGATATTTCTCTGATGTAGTTCAACAATATGATTCTGTTATAGGTACACTGTTAATTTGGTGGTGTACTTCATTGACCACAAGTTGCCAGGTTAGCATTTGTACAACTCCCATTTCACATCCCATTCCTTGGCTTTAATTCCATCTTTTCCTTTTAGCCCTGCATTTTAAACACTAGTATTGACTTTGAGTTGTCTTATGCAGAATTACCTGACCGCAGTGCATCATTTTTGCTACCGCTGAGCAAGGATGGACGGACAAAAGAAGAGAATCACAAGCTCTTAAATGGAAACTCTGGGGATCCTATAGATCGGGTATATAATGAATCAATAACTTTCTTTTACCTTCTTGTTCTCCTGTTTTTAAATATGGCACTGAATTTTTTGTTTTTGTTTGTTCAGAGGCTGAGAACTCCAGTAAATGGTAAATTTCTCGAAGATGGCAACACAGTCCATGTCGATACAGTGATGAATGGGGTGTAGCTTGTTGATGCTGGTGCTAGGAACGCTTTACCTTCAATATCATCAGAACTCCAGACTTATAGTTGCCAGTGCCTTTTCAAGAAGCCTGGTAAATCCGATTTGTATATGTTAGTGGAAATCAAATTTGGGACTTTTTTTTTTTTAAATTTTTTTTTTTAACATTCTGGGGTCCTGCTTCTATGGTTGATGCTATTCATCGTCACTAGTGTCAGCATGTACCATGGAATTTTCGGTGTTTCTATTGCTTTAAAAGTCAATTTTCCACCATACTAAGTAGTGTATTGCCATTTTGCTCCATGAAATAGTTGTGAAAAATAGTAGTACAAAATCCAGAACAAAATTGTGAAAAATAAACAAAATGAAACAGTTTAATCCTTTGTAAGTCCATGTTTGGGAATTGATGAAGAAAATTTTAAATTGTAATGAAGATATGGAAGAACAGTGAGAAAGAACATCAAAATTGTAGAAAGAGAATTTCAAGGTTCTTCATGTTTGAATATCTATGTCCACTTGAAGTCATAAATTCAGATTTTTTTTGTTTTTTTTTGTTTTTCTGGTATTGGTGTTTTTTATATTGCGTGTAATTACAAGTATTTGAAATTTACTCGTGGTCCTAAAGGACATTGGGTAGTTGGTGCAAATCAATGTTGCTTGTTAATGGGCCCCCACTAACACATGTCCACAGTGGTATGGTACTTTTAAAAGCTTTCCATTTAAAAATGGTGAGAGAGAGAGACAGAAAGCACATTATCTTACCTCACATGGCTTCTCTTAATGGGATGGACAAAGTTTCAGACTACCTCCACATTTTGTACAAACTTACAAATCGGTAATGTTGGGATATTAAATTTTTATTAAATAAATGATTAAACATTCACATAAATGTGGGGTTTACAAAAATATAAACCCAACATAAGTGGTAAGATAAGGTTCGTTTCAGACATTTGGTTGTTGGCTTCTCTAAAATCTCGTTTGACAAGTGATTTTTTTAGTTAAAAAGTTAAAAAGTCACTAAAAAAATCAAAAAATTAATAATTTATACTAAAAAATCAAAGATTTCATTTTCTATCTATTTTTTGTACGTCTTTTCGTAAAAAATTAAAGTCATTTTAAACATACTAATTTTTTATATATTTTAGCTAAAAAATTAAAAAGTTACTAAAAAAGTCTGTTCTCAAACGAGGTCCTAAAAAATTTAGGATTTATAACATTTCCCATACAAATTGGTATGTATAATGTTATTAGGTTTCTATTTTGAGGTGAGACTGCATTTTTGTGTATTCTATGATGGGCAGAGAGGCTTCCCATCTTGTGTTTTTGAGTTGAGTGGAGAAGTCAAAGAATTCCCCATTTGTGAAGAACATTTGCAGCCACCCCATGTGCCATTATTAGAGGCAGGTTGCATCATGACACCATGATTTTTTTTTTTTCTTCTTCTTTTTTTGGAACTGCGCTTTGCTCATTTGATTTATCTTTATGTGCATATTATTTGAAAATATGCATGTAATTTTTTGTAATTTATAAATTAAAGTGCATCATGAGTTTATCTGTCTAAGTTAAAAATAAATACGAAACATGTGTCAACACATAAAGGAATCACGTGTTTCTTTTCAAATGTTAGTGAATACATCGCACATGAAATAAAGTATAAAATATTAAATGAATTATTTCTCAGAAAAATTATCAATTTGTCTATGGTTTAGCTGATGAGATTATTTACGTAAAAAGGGTGTTTTAGGTAGGGGTCCCTGCCCAGATCAAGTCTGATACGAGTCCAAACTCTAACACGGTTAGCTTTCTCAAGCCCAAGCCCACCTGGCCCACTAGGCTCAGGATATTTATATTTGGGTTTGGCTTCCCTCCGGTCCGTGATTGGACTGGGGGTACTGTTGGGTTCGTGACGGTCCACTACGGATTCCGTTTTGATAATCTGAACCGTTCAATGCATAGGACTCGTCGATTACTATATATTTATAAAAATCACGTTAATCGGATATCGATAGTTACGAGATCAAATCAGTTTTGTGTAAAAAAAATGGACGGTGAAAAAATAAACGTTTGACAGAAATTTGATTTGATGCAATAGCTATCGATAACCGATCAACGTGATTTTTTGCAGGCATATAGTACTCGACGAGTTCTACATATTGAACGATTTGGATTATCAAAACGAGATCCGTGGTGGACCTACACGGGCTCAATAACACTCTCCAATTTGATGACAGTCTGATGATCGAACTGGAGGGAAGCCAATCCCTTTATATTATTATAATTTATAATGTGAACACCTCATTTTAAATGCAAAATTGAGTATGCAGCACTTTTTCCCATTCTAAACATTTTTTAAAAAATATTTATTATGTGAATACTCTATACTAAATTGCAAGGAAAATTAACAGTTAACCCATTTATACATATCACTCTTTTTTTTGCAATTTTCTAATGCTATGTTTGGTTTAAATATTTGGGAAGAGATTTAAAAAGGAAAAAAAAAAATGATAAAATGTGAATAACATATATTTACATTTTATCTAATTTCACACATTTTTTTTTTTCTTTTTTCTTTCCAAATTTACTTAGTTTCACATACCTTTTCATTTTCCTTTTTTAAATCTTTTTTCAAATCCATGAATAAAATAGAGCCTAAGTATTTCAAATATGATAGCATTGTGAAACTGGGTGCTAAAAAATAAAAAATAAAATTGTGAACTTGGGATACAACGGTCTCTGTTGTGCAGTTAATAGGGCTCATTTCAGATCCTATTTTAATAATTCGAATTATTCACCTTTTAGAATAGAGTAATGTTAGAGATTTCAAAAGTTCTACCAAAATTTTTATCAAATATCTCACATTGGTATGGGACTTACACCATGTGGGTCCCATGTGTGTAGGTCCTAAACCCATGTGAAATATTTGGTAAAATTTTGATAGAACTTTTGGGATCTCTAACATTTTTGTTTAGAATAATCAAGCAGATTATATTTGCAAAAAATTAAACTGATCGAATATTTATAACTTTTTCATCTAATTACAGTTGTATTTAAAAAAATTAATAGTTAATGTGATTTTATGTATAAAACTAAATACAAATATAATTAAATAAAAAAATTATCATAACTGATACTAATAAATAATAATCTACTCAATATATTTTAAAAAATAAACCATTCATATTATTAAAATTAAGGCTTTGTTTGGCATGATCTAAAAAAGTTAAAAAGTCAAAAGTCATATTATCTTATTTAAGTCACACATCTTATTTAAGTCACATCACCTTTCTAACACATCACTTCAAACCCAATTCATACTCAATCCATATTTCATAAAAAGTCAAAAAATACACTTATTTAAATCATCCCAAAACACCCTAAGTCTGGAATGAGCCCAAGTGATTATTGTTCGGGTTAACCGGTGATCTAAAGGTGAGATTACCAAGGCAAATTCCATTAAAAGACTTCCTAATTTAACAAAACAGTCGTGGTACGTCGCTCGAAGCTGAGCCCCCCTAATCCCCCGAACCAAAAACGACGACGTTTCGTCGTTTTTGAATTTTTTTTTTTTTTTGCAGAAGAAGAAGGAAGCTCGGAGAAGAAGAAGGAAGAAAGGAGGAGGAGGAAGGAGGGAGGGAGGAGGAGGAGGAGGAGGAGGGAGGAGGAGGACTGGAAGGGGCATAATATTCGGGGGAGGAGGAGGCGGAGGGGGCGATGGCGGTCGGAGGCTGCGACAAGCTGCGGCGGGACTGCGACGTCGGAGCTGCTTCGACGAGCTGCGACGGCGGGAGGCACAGGAGGGGACGATTGGCGGCGGCGACGATCGGAGCTCTCCTCTCCTCTTCTTCTCCCTCTCTCCTCCTCTTTCTTTCTCTCTTTCTTCTCTTCTCTCCCTCTCCTCTCCCTCTGCAGACTGGAAATGGAAGGAAAAAAAGGAAAAAAAAAAAAAAACCTAATGCCCAAAACGACGTCGTTTTGGGCGTTAGGGGGATTAGGGGGGAGAGATTTTCGAGCTCTCAAACATTATTCTTTAACAAAAGACAAAGCAGAGAGCATTTGTCAGAATTAAGGTGGTGTAAAATACTGTCTAATATGTTAAAATCATATTAATTTGTATCAATTTGTATCGCTCTAATCGCTAACCGTGATTCAAACTTTAAAATTTATAATCCATCTTCTAAATCGCTTCGCTCTGCTATAATTAATACACATATTTTTTAACCTCTAATGAAATATCAAAGTAAAAATGAGTGTGAGAGAGATTTAAGATATGAAATTTATTACAAATTAGTAGATATATACATATGAAACATATTATGTAAAATTACTTTGTGTTATATATATATATATATATATATATAAAATATTATACAAATTAATGTTACATATTATACAAATAAATGATAATTAATTAGAATATTCTTCAATCCACTAATCCGTTAAAAACTATCAAAATTATAATTTATCAATTCGTTAATCCAACAACTCATTGTTAATTATAATTTTACTCCCAAATCCTCGAATCATACCACGCACCCCTAATCAGAATAAAGTGGATGGAATTTTCGATAGAAGGGTCCCAAAAAACAACCCACACTTTTAATAGGCAGTGGCTCTTATTAGTATAGATATGTAACCTAGTTGACTTCTTGCATGATCTCTTTTTATTCTAATAATGACTTGAACAATTTCATTTTCAAAATTCAACTTTTGTTTATAAATTTAATTCGGACAAAAATATTAATCAAATATATTTTTAAAATATAATTTAAAATTACTTTCAAAACTCTTCTCTTATTTTTTTTTTTAATATTATTAATCAATCGATCAATTATTTTTTCTCATTCATCTTTCCTCTCTCATTCTCAGACTTGAGGGTGCTGGCCCTTTTGTGAGAGGTCGTTTCGAGTGTTTTTCGATGATCTTGAATATTATTAATATAAAAAATTAAGTTAATTAGATATTCATAATCCCATAATTAGGTCCTAATTATTTTTAAAAATTTATGAAAGTTATGTTAATCTTTAATTTTTATAAAAACAAGTATGCTTTTGTTATAGGCCTGTAGATATCCAATCAACTTATTTTTTGCATGGATGATCTACTCGACGAATTCTACAATATGAACTGTTCGGATTATCAAAAGAGACTTGGAACGATACTTCACAAGGAAGCACAGTAGCCTACTATGCCTTTGAGCACAGTAAGATCTCCAAATTCCACATTCTCTCACCTTTTATACCTCAAAAAAAAAAAAAAAAAATTACATATCATCTCAAAACTATTTTCAAAACTCATAACCAAACAAATTTTTTCTTTTCAAATCATGATTCAAAAACTCAAAACTCAAAACTGAAAATATAACCTTACACTCAAATCATAATTATAAAATTAAACCAAACGGACCTAAGCTTTCTCCTCTTATCTCAGCCCTCCTTTGTAATTTCACTGTCACTACTATTAATACAAACGTTAATACATTAATTTGAAAGTCACAACTAAATATAAAGACAAGATAAAAAAATATGAATAATATTATATGCACCAATTAGTATACTAATTGATGATGTGGCATAATTTAAGAGATTTTTGGTATTTGTAATGTGATTAATGAGTGGGGTCAATAATAATATCATAACTAGTGTTGGTACATTAATTAATACACTAATTGATCTATATAGCACCGCCGAAATATTACCTATCAAAACAAATGAAGCGGGGGTAAGCTAACTAGTGGCTACAATGAATTCATGAGAATTATTAAACGTCACAAAACAGAAAAATCAATGAACAGGGGATCTGTCAACGTGATTTTTGATCTTTTTATTTTATTTCTTCATTATTGTTGTTTTTGAAAGTACTAAGATTTGAGGACATGGGTTGCTTACAGCTAGTTTTGCTTGCCCCATGTGACCATTCTTTTATGTGTTTTTGTTGATACTCTATGCCCCTTCAAATTGGCCCCATTCTTGCCCATCTCATGTAGTAGAACCCACTGTTTTGGTGCCCCACTTGTTTGACTAAGGCTCTCAACGGTGTTCCTGGCAACATTCAATGCCACGGGACTCTAATTTTTTTAATTCCATTTCAATACTTTTAAAATTATTAGATTATAAGGATAAGACAGTTGATTCAGTGATTTTAGTAGTTATTTTTTGAAATAATGAGAAGTTTAGAAGTTTAGGATTCAAGTCAATAGTGTGCGTCCATTTTGTTTCAACAATGATAAGTGACCCAAAAAATCATGGTTCGAATGGCTCGAAACACTTAAAACGACGTCGTTTTGAGTACAAAACGACGTCGTTTTGACACATTCGAGCCATTCGAGCCACAAAAATTCGGGCCACCAAACATTTTCTGTTCAAACTTACTAATCTCCTAACATCTTATCATATGATGAAAAAAAATATATATATATTAGATTATGTTGTAATATTCACATGCATTCAAAATTTTAAAATATATGCAAAAGGTCGCCCAAGAACAATGCCTTTGGAAAAGATTTTGAAATTGGGTTTGATAATTGCTTTTTTATTACTTTTTTTGTTAGACTTTTGTTTTATCATTTTTTTTTTTTTTTTTTTGTATTTGGATCATGAATTTATAAAGAAATTTAGAAAAAAAAATTATCTTATATTTCATTCACATTTTCTCTTTCACTTTCTAAATCTTTATTTAAATTTATGATCCAAATATAGTTTTCGTGAAGTATTTAACTTTAATTTTTTTTTAATTTTTTATTTTTAAGTCCTATTAGACTAGATAGATCTGGAAAAAGTAAAAGAAACTTCACTAGTTTTTTTTTATTATTTTAATTGAGAGCTAAAAGAGTATTTTATTTTTTATTTTTTAGTAAACTTTTTAAAATAATAATAATTTACTTTTGGATCATTCTAGTAGACCTTAAAACTAAAACAATTTTGACATAAATTTTAATAAATCTCACTAAGGATAAAATAATGGGAATATTTCAAATCAGTGTAGAATTTGAAAACTAATTACAAATTAGTGGTTAACATCATCAATATTTAAATTAAAATTATGAACTTTCATTTATATGCAATAATTTTTTCACCAATGCTAGGTAGCTCAAAATTTGTGGCTTAAATGGCTCTATTACTTAAAACGACGTAGTTTTGAATGTAAAACGACGTCGTTTTGACAGATTTGAGCCATTTGAGCCACAAATTTTTGAGCTACCAAACATTTTCCTAATTTTTTCACATTACATCTGATTGGTGTTTTTCCCTAAAAAAATTCAACACAAATGTGACTTCTTTAATTATTACCATGTTTTTCCCTCCAGAATAAGATGGCCATTTATTTATGAAAAAATAACAAATCAACGTATGTTTAAAAAAAATTAGATTAACGGTGAACTTTATAGACTTTAATTATTAAGATTATAAATTTTTTCATGAATATATAATTATTTTTAAGAAGTACAACTGATTTGTAATTTTTATTTATTTATTTGCATTGAAAATAATATATAATTCAGTGAATTATGTGCCCTTGACTCAACATTGAGAAAATTATGTAAATTAGAGTGAATAGGTAAAATGCTTCTTGAGAAATGCATTAGAAAAAGAGGTCTGAATAATTTGAAGAAAGAGATGATCATTGGCCTCATTCAAGCTGCAAAACTTGGTCAAGAGTAAACCAAGGCATGTAGCGTACTTGGTAAAGGTTTGGGTTAACTTTCTAAACGTAGCGCAGTTGGTTAGAAAGTTAGACTCAAGTTGTTGTTACCGTAACACTTGGTATCGGTTCAATACTCCCCTATTGCGCGAGTTCTGATTTAAGTGGAACTTGTTTTGAAAGGTTGGGGTAAATTCTCAAATTATAATCTCTGACTCAGAACGAACAATATGACACCTTGGTGATCTCTACAAGGGCCGTTGTCTTAGAACTATAGGAGAGGAAGAAGATTTTCCTGTAACCAAAAAAAAAAAAAAAACTTGGTAGAGAGAGAGAGAGGGGAGGGACTCATTATCATCATTTGGGTATGTCTGCATAGATACCATATTTTACTTTTGCATGTTCTTTTCTTTTCTTTTTTTTCCCTTGCATAAAGGGGGGGTCCTTGTGAACCCTGTATGGGTGGTACTAATAATTGCACACACCTCTTGTCTCTCAACCAAACAAACACTTTCCCCCTACTGGGCTTTCCTTTCTTTCTTGTTATATATCCTTTTGGTGTAGTGATATGATCATCTCAGCAGTCTCAGAGGGCATGCCAATGTTCCAAATTTTATGGGTTATGTCCTTACATTTGATAGGGGTCCATTTGGGTGATTCATTATAATCAAACTCACAGTGTGCTACATCACATAGTGATAGGATTTCAATCTGACATTACATCTCATACTCATATGTGAATACCAAAAAATTATAAATAAATTAAATGCGACAGAATTTTCACATAATAGAATATAGATAATAAGATAAAGGGTGATGGTTCAAGGTATGGTAAATTTTACACGTGAGAGTCACTCTTTATTTAATATCTTTATCAAATTCTACAAAAATTTATATATTTATAGCACAATTGGAAAAAAATTAGGTATGGTACGCCTGACAAATGAAAAATCGCAAAACATATTAGATATATCGTTTCTTATTTCTCAACTACTCAATAATTATTTAATATTTTAGAAATATGATACTAGTTGTGTGTCCACTCAATAATAAGAAACTAAATGCTTATATACAATCTAAAAATAAGAGACATAATAGACAAATCACAAAATATCATTATATCGACACACAACTATCAAGTGGTATACTAAACCCATGTGATAATTTCTACGTTCCTGTATAATAACAAAAGTATGCTAACATTGTTTTATTCATAAATTTTTTTACTATGCTTTTGGTTAGAAACATCACATGCTGAATCTTTAGCATGGATTAGACCACAGAGAATCAAACTCAAACTGGTTGGCGGTTGGACCAGTGAACTAGTCTAAGATGAAGTTTGAACAAGTCCCAGTCCAGTCCTATTATGAGTGTTAAAAATTGTACAATTCACCCTTCCCCTAGGACCCTCCTCAATCAACCAATCAGCTTTGCAAGGGTGTTTGTCGATTGGATTTGAGTAGGTTGCACCTCATCCATCATCAGACAAAGTAGGATTTAGATTGAGAAAATTCTATCCACATCTGATGATCCATGATTTCGAAATCGATTGAACTAGTTGGGTGGATTAGTGAGTATATGGAAATTAGATTAGCTGATTGAACTAATTTCAATTTTATAAAAAAAAGTATATATATACAACAAATCTTATTTTATGAAAAAAAATTCTCAAAAATTAACAATCATTACGTACAAGCAAACAGCTAGTACAGAATTACTCATAATGTACGAAATCATAAATAAAAAATTATAATAATTTATTGTGACCAAAATTATAAATAATAACTGTATTAAAATTGTTAAGAACCAAATAAAATCATACTAATCAATAATTTTAAAAATACTAACTAAATCAAATTATGCCTCCGTTTGGGAAGTGGATTAGCTTTTTGACTTTTTGACTATTTTAGCCTCGACCTAAAAAGCTTGGTTTGGGAAGGGCTTTTGACTTTTTGTCTTTTTTGATTTTTTTGTGAAAGAAAGAATGTAATGATTATGAGTTGGATGTGATGTTTTGTCTTATTGAATTAAAAAACCTATTTTATTTTTATGATTAAAATAGCCGAAAAAACCCCAACCAAGACTTCCCACACAAAGTCATAGTTGTAACGGTTGTTATAGTGGGAGGTTCAATATCATTATAAAAAAATAAAATAATACATAGTTGGTGTGTGACATACTCTATATTAAATATAACAGTGTTTTGAAAAGTTAGTAAAAAATTAATTTTTTGATTTTTTGACTTTTTTGATGACTTTTTTAACTAAAAAACTGACTTCTTTAACTAAAAAAACTGATTTTTTAAACTAAAAAAATTAAAAAATCAAAAGCTGACTTTTTAAGCCTCTTCCCAAATTGCCCCATAATAAAAGTCTTAATACGTTCAACGTTCCTTTATTTAATTAATTGTTAATTAAATAAGCTTATCATCGATTTTGCTTTTGCTTTTGACTTTGACCCAACGAAAACGACCGTGGATTCGGACTACTTCTAATCCCATTACGCCGCTTATCCACAGTTTGGTTTCTCAATTTTCTCTTACTGGGTCCCCCTGGGTCCTGCTAATCATGATGGTTAAAAATTGAAGGGTAAATTACACTTTCACCCTCCCTAATTTTATCTTTTTTTATTTTTTATTTTTTTTAAAAAAAATTTGTTGTCCTAAATGCGAACTTTCGTTAATTTTTTAATGAAAAATGTCATGTGGCACCATGTGACACTTTACTTTCTTTAAGTTTCATAGTTTCTTACTTTAGTTTTAAAAATTTTTATTATTATTTTTTATTTTGATCTTTAATGTTTGTATTTTTTTCTAGGTTACTTGAAATTAATTTTTGTCTAATTTTAAGATCCAAAACCAACTTTCCCCCCTTAAGTTTTTTTGTTTTGTTTAAGGAATTTTTAAGTGACAGAAGGGTTAATCTCACGTGATACCTTTCTTTATTATGATTGAATTTGATAGTGTAATATATTATATTTATGTTGAGTGTTTGAGAAATAATAAAGGACATATATATTTCTAATTTGTGAAAAGTCCTAGTATACAAAAAATATCTCGTTTGATTTTAAAGTAACTAGTTTACATTAAACCAGATCATTATGTATAACAATTATGTATCAATTTTTTATTTATATAGATATATATATATATATATATATATCATTACATTGCCAATTTCATAATCAATTAAAAATATATATACACACATGCGTATGTAAAAATTAAAATAAAAATATATATACACACATACATAGTGTATGTTCGTGTCTGAAAGTACAGTGTAAATAAAAATAAGTGAACAAAAAGAGAAAACAAAAAAAAAATTAAATAGGAAGGAAAATAAAAAAAAGGAGGGGGGAATAAAAAAATAAAAAGAAAAGTAGGAATGTGGGATTATGGGATCATTCATGAGATTATTCATGAGATCATGAGAGGGTGGGTGAGAAAAGAAAAAAGTAACAGAAAAAAAGTGAGAAAATAGAAAATATACACGTAGGATATATCACAACAGTTGTTTTGTAGTTTGAACAAATCTGAGCCATCCAAATGTCCTAGTAGGACAAAAATATATTGAAGATTCAAAAATCTTCTTGTCTTATTATATATATATATATATGTATCATTACATTGCCACTTTTATAATCAATGAAAAAATATATATCACACATACTTATGTAAAAATAAAAATAAAAATATATATACACATACATAGTGTATGTACATGTCTGAAGGTACGGTGTAAATAAAAATAAGTAAACAAAAAATAAATAAATAAATAGGGAGGAAAATAAAAAAATAAAAAGAAAATGAGGAATGTGAGATTATGGGATCATTCATAGGATTATTCATGGGATCATGGGAGGGTGGGTGAAAAAAGAAAAAAGTAAGAGAAAAAAGCGAAAATATAGAAAATATATGCGTATGATATATCACAGCCGTTATTTTATAATTTGAACAAATTTAAGCTGTCTAAATGTCCTAATAGGATAAAAATATATTGAAAATTCAAAAACCTTATTGTCTTATTATATATAATATATAATATATATATGTATACAATAATGTTTGAGACCACTAAAAGTGGTGCTCTAAAAGCACCACTAATGATGTGTCAGTGGACGGGGCCCACTGCTTGTGTTTTGTTTTGTTTTTTTTTTTTTTTTAAAGTGCTTGCCAACTCATTAGTGGTGCTTTAGAGCACCACTTTTAGTATCATTACCGATATATATATATCATTACATTGCCACTTTTATAATCAATGAAAACATGAAAAAATATATATACATATACATATGTAAAAATCAAAATTTGAATGAATATTTTGATGCTAATAAAATTGACACGTACCGTCACATGTCACTTATTTGTTTTATTTTTTAATAAAATATTAAATGTTAAGTTTGAAATAAATTAAAATATTAAAATAACAAAATGTAATAATTTTTAATTAAGAAAGTAATGTGAAAAAAACTTATAATAATTACTTTTAAAAAATATGATTATATAATGAGCCGTGCTAGATCCCCGAATTCGGGGCCCCTCTAATCCCCCGAAAATTGCAACAAGGCAAAAAAAAAAAAAAAAAAAAAAAATGCCCAAAACGACGTCGTTTTGGATATTAGGGGGATTGGGGGGGACATTTTTAAGGGGGACAAATCATTTTCCTTATATAATATAGCATTGTCCAAAATATTGAGAGACACCAGGGATTGTGATTTGTTTAATTGCATATTTATAATGAAGATATTTTATTACATTATTTAACAAAGAATGTAATAATTTTTTTAGGGTCAATTTATTAGAAAATCTTTACTTCTATTTCAATTAGTCCATAAAATATTCTTAGGTCTCGTTTGGGAAGAGACTGGTTTAATCAAAAAGTTAAAAAGTTACTAAAAAAGTCAAAAAGCCAACAACTCATACTAAAAAGTCAAAGATTCTATTTTCTCTCTACTTTTTGCATATCTTTTCATAAAAAGTCAAAAAATCATCCCAAACATACTAGTTTTTTTTATCTCATATTTTAGTTAAATAGCCAAAAAATTACTAAATTAGCCTGTTCCCAAATGAGACCTATATTTTAATAAGTTCTATTATTTTGAACATTTGATCTACTAAATCTTAATTTTTATATTTAAAGTATTTTATAAACAATTTTACTCTTATAAATATTTTCTCAATCTTTACCAATTTAGTGATATGAGCATTCGCATTAAATAAAATTGATAGTGTGAATGTTCACATTATGAAACATTTACAATGTCAATATGGATATTAATATGCATTTTATTATTAAGGATATTTTGGTAATTATGTCACTCATAAAACTTATTAAAACATAAAAAATAATAATTTAAACTAAGTAAAATATAAATAAGTGAAAAAAATTTATGAATAAAAATATTTTTTAAATTTAAACTAATTATTTTTTTACATCCTTATTTTATAGTAATTACATATTGAAAATCCTCCCAGAGGATCAATGGCCAAAAACAAGTATTGAGCGAAAATTAAAATTAGTTTAAAAAAAAAAAAGCAAAAATTAAAATAATAAAAATAGGAAATGACTTATTTTCTGAAAAAATTTTAATTGAATTAGATAGTTGAGGTCTCTATAAAAATTATTAAGCGAAAGATTTTGACAACATTTTGAAAAAATTAGGACTATTTTGAAAAGGTGGTATAATCAATTTTTTAGTTAAAAATTACTTATAAATAATTTTTTTTAAGAAAAAAAGTGAATTATAATCTGATAAGTGAATTACAATCTACTTTTTAACAGGGGCTGTCCGATTTTAACGGGAAGAGGAACCAAATATTAAAAAAATAACCCATAAAAATCACCGAATTAGACAGAGACTAGAGAGAGGGAGAGCACGAAAGTGGAATGATGATGAGGACGTTGAAACGCAGGAAAAGCACAAAGCAAAAACCAGAAAGCAGGGAGAGAGAAACAAAGTGTGAAAAGGCCCTTTGCATTTTGCAACATCACACACACGCATGTAGTGAGAGAGAGAGAGAGAGAGAGAGAGAGTCAATCCTTCCTTTCTGTATATATATGATTTGTAGTAGCAGCGAGAGAAAAGGGGTTAAAAATCCTTGGATCCACAAATCTTCTCTGTAGCTCTTCCATACCAACACAAACACACTCTCTCTCTCTCTCTCTCCGAGCTAGCTATCATTCCCACTTTTTCTCTCCTTTTTTTTTTCTTCCCTCACATACTGAAGCTTGACAGCTCTTCTTAGCCTTTGTCTCACTGTGTGTTTCACACACCAATGCTCTTATTCTGATCTCTCTCTCTCTCTCTCTCTCCTCCGTCTCCGCCGCAATGGGTGCCCGTTGCTCCAAGTTCTCTCTCTGCTGGTGGCACTCTCACCTCAAACCCACCGTTCTCGAATCCACTGATCTCGGCAAGTTCCCTCTCTCTCTCTCTCTCTCTGTATATATATGTATATATATAGACATACCCACAAGTAAAAACATTGTATTTCATACTAATTCGATGATTTTCACCTTGTATTGTGAAAATTGGTACAGAAAATGGGGACAAAAATGACCGAAACTCATTACCTAGCTTCAGTGAGTTCAGCTTAGAAGAGCTCAAAGCTGCCACAAATGGGTTTTCTTCGGAGAACATTGTATCAGAACATGGAGAGAAAGCCCCAAACGTTGTTTACAGAGGAAACCTCGATAACGATCGGTGGATCGCCGTTAAGCGGTTCCACAAGACTGCTTGGCCTGATTCTCGCCAATTCATTGTTAGTTCAGTTCAATTTTCAGTTTTTGAATCTTTTATTTTTTTATTTTTTTTACCGTTAGTATTTGAATTGGTGTGATTGGTTTGTGTGGTTTAGGAGGAAGCAAGATCTGTGGGGAGTCTGAGGAGTGAGAGGTTGGCCAATCTGATTGGATGTTGCTATGAAGGGGATGAGAGATTGCTTGTTGCAGAGTTTATGCCCCATGAAACACTTGCCAAGCATCTCTTCCACTGTGAGTTCTTGTCTGTTTTGTGATTGATTATTGATTATCTTTGAATGCTGAGAATGTACAGTGTGAACACTTTATATGGTGAATTGTGGAAAATTTGAAATGTATTTATTAATTGGTTTGCTTCAACAACTTGCATTTATTATGTGGTTTTCACTAATTGTTAACGTTGGACTTAAAATTTACTTTTCATCAAGATTTATATCACTGATTTGTTTCAAGTTTTGTGCTAAAGAGCTAGGTAATTGGCAATATTAATAGAGATATGGTAAGCTTGTTAATGCTGATATATGCGTAAAAAGTGCATTGAAATATGAAATAGTGTATAAATTGTATGAAAATATGTGAAATGTATATTGGTATTATTCTAACTTTTTTTTACATTATTTGCTCCTTAACTAACACTTATTGTGTGGTTGCTAGTAGGACCCGTATTAACATTCTTAATTTGACTACAATGTATATAAATCAATAATGCTAAGAAAACAAAATTAAAATACAGAATGGGTAAACAGAAATTGCAATTATAGATTGAGATTTATTCTGATAGTGGAACCCTCCATAATTGGGTTTAATCCAAGCCTATCTATTATGTGTTCCTAGCTTCGCTCATGGTGAAGTATAGCCGATCTCTTCTACAAAATCATTTGATTCATACTTTGTTATATCTAAAATATCTGTCTATGGCTTATACCTTTCTTACTTGGTTATGTGTTGAATTGGCTTAGGGGAGAACCAGCCCATGAAATGGGCAATGAGATTGAGGGTGGCCTTGTACTTGGCACAAGCTCTGGAATATTGCAGTAGTAAAGGGCGCGCCCTGTATCATGATCTGAACGCTTACAGAATCTTGTTTGATAAGGTGAAGTGGTTTCTGCAGATAGTTTGCTCATTGATATACTTGTTTTAGTATATGATTCTTATTTTGAGTTGGCTGTGTGTACAGGATGGCAATCCTAGGCTATCTTGCTTTGGCCTCATGAAGAACAGCAGAGATGGCAAGAGTTATAGTACAAACTTGGCTTTTACCCCTCCAGAGTACCTGAGAACAGGTCAGTACTAGTAGTTGTTGCTATTCAGTGTTTGTTTTTGTAACAGCTACATCATCTTTTTGCTAGTTCACAGTCCAGCTTTGTTTATAGATGTTGATTTGTCAACAGATTGTTAATTTGATATTGTTGCTTTAATTTTGTTTCTCTTCCATATATTCATTGTATTAGTTATTCTGACCCACAATTATCTTCTCTCATTGCAAACATGGTGCATTATTTTTGTTATAGTTGTAAAAGTGCCAATTATGTTTGATTTAAACTAAAAGTAACAAGCTTATGTATGTCTATTTTTGGCAGGAAGAGTGACTCCAGAAAGTGTAGTTTACAGCTTCGGAACCCTGCTTCTAGATCTTCTGAGCGGCAAACATATTCCCCCAAGCCATGTAGCTTTCATTTCTTTACAATAATTTTTGTTGGATATAAACTATCCATTTGTATTTTCTTATAATGTCAATCTTATTGGGCCACACTAAACATTCAAAAAGCATGTGATCACCATATTTACCCAAGATTTAAATATATATATATATATATATATTTTGAATTGTAAGGCACTTGCCATTAATATTTGATAGAATTCTAAAAGTCGTGATATGGCTGGCCACTTAATATTGATTTCCAAGTTAAATTGTAGAGATTTGGTTAAATTCTAAAAATGCAATTTGTTCTCATTACTGACTTCTGAAGACTAATGAGTTTTTATGTTAGTAAGTTACATTAGTTGAGTACCAAAATTTGAGATGCCACTGTCTTTATTCCTTTCTTGCAGGCACTTGACCTTATTCGTGGCAAGAATTTCACTATGCTGATGGATTCTTGTTTGGAGGGTCATTTCACAAATGATGATGAAACTGAACTGGTGCGGTTAGCTTCCCGTTGTTTGCAGTATGAAGCTCGCGAGAGGCCCAATGCAAAGTCCCTTGTCGTTGCTCTTATGTCTCTTCAGAAAGAATCAGAGGTATGCACAAAACAGATGAATTCACCCCTTTCCTTTTTCTATCTGAAATTTCTGGAGTGTCATTCTAATTGATGACTTCATGCTTGTTACTTTGTGAATTTGCCCTATCTCCTGTCTGCGTTGTCGTAGATTATGACTTCATAACCTGTAATTTCCCATGGGAAGTGTTTCTTTTGATATTTTTTCTCGTTTGTTTCACTGGTTGAGGAAAGCAAATTCAGTTTTTGTCATAAACTTATGAATTTGGATGATAAGGTAGAAGTACTTTTCATGTTACTTTCATTTGTTGATATCCGTCCAAATAGCAGAAATCATGCTTATTATAAAGGCTGTGATAAAAAAAATTTCTTTCATTTCAATGCATTCGATCAGGTTCCATCATATATTTTGATGAGTATCCCGCATGGAACTGCCTCAAAACAGCCATTGCTACTGACACCATTGGGTGAAGCTTGCTTGAGAACAGATCTCACTGCCATACACGAAATATTGGAGAAGATTGGATACAAGGATGATGAGGGGATTGCAAATGAGGTTTGTTATTGCTATACCTACATTTGACTTTAAATTTCATGTCAGTATTAAAGATTTATCTCTCTATGTATCTTATGACTTATTGTTCTAAAATGAGAAGCAACATAGTAAGCAAATTCTCTTTGTTATATCAATGGTCTAAAAACCTAAATGATGTGTTCTGCTCTTGCTCTGATCTATTTGCTGTTTCGTTCACCTTTTATTCCCCTTATTGTGACAATCTTGTGCTCTTTCACTTCTTATATTCGATAATTTGGAAATTTGTGCTCAACATTATTATTTATGGCGTCATCTCTCTCTCTCTCTCTCTCTCTCTCTCTCCTAATCAGTAATTGCTTTGCTAATATAATTGGATTATTTTGCTTTGCAGCTTTCTTTTCAAATGTGGACAAATCAAATGCAGGAGACCTTGAATTCTAAGAAGCAAGGAGATGCTGCTTTTCGAGCCAAGGACTTTGCAATGGCCATTGATTGCTACACGCAAGTGAGTACTTTGTTGAATTTTTTTTTATAGAAATTCATCAATAATTTCTGATATGTTAGAAGAGGTACTTCCTTATCTTACAAATTAGTTGGCAGAGCCATGTTTCCCAAGTCCAAAAATAAATAAGAAGAAAAATTAGAAAACGGTGAATACATAAGTTATGCATATGGAGGCTTAATTAGTGGGAGTAGACCAAAACTATACATCTTGCACAAGATTGCATTGAAAAAATTGAAAATGTATGTTACATTTATTCTTCAAAATAAATCGAATACCCGTGTCAAATACTCAACACTAGGACAAGGCTCTGAGATATGTGTCCTTCTATACTTTCCATTGGGCATTTCTTATATATTTTTGTCTAACACTATCATCCCTGTTATCAGAATCTTATGATTCGCAATTTGATTTGCAATTTTGCAAAATCGATACGAATTTATAGGTGAATCTATTTTGGAAGTAAATTTCTATGAATTGCACGATTTACAATTCGATTCACTTTTTACGATTCATGAAATTTTTGAAATTATTGTGTCCAACATATTTTCAACTCTTTTTTTCTCTATCTTTTAGTGAAAATGACATAATACAATTTCTAATAGTGTTTAATACCAAAATAACCAACATATGTACATGATTTGTTATTATTTTAGTGATCTTGGAATTTTTAATAGGATCCAATCAGATTTAGTTAGATCCACAACATATTTTAACATTTCTTCTCATTTTTTTTTTTTCCTTTTAAAAAATCACAATATATCTTCTAAAGATGTTTTAAGATTAAAGTTATACTATGAATTATCTATTGCTATTTTGTTAAATTGAATATTACATGTGTGAGGTCAGTTATACCTTTTAAAATGTTTTAGGTTTTAAAATAAAAGATTTTACATAATTCTTTCTTATGATTTGCTCACTATTACTTAAAAAAGTATGTATAATTATTGTCCAAATATTAATATCGTTAATTATTGTTACTTTAGAATTTGATAGTTTTTCTATTTGGTTGTTATCTTTATTAAGAATGGTTGATAAGAAATATCTAAAAAAAAAAAAAAAAGTAAGATGGTGATTTTACATAGAACCTTTGTTAACTTCTTACCTACTAAACTGCGTGATTATCATTTAAAATAACATTTTCATTGATTTAAGTCTAAATATTTCATATTTATAAGATATATTTAACATCTAAATATGTAAATATATGTTTTGAAGTAATTTTAAAAAAGTGACTGAATCTTTACGATTCACGATTCGATTCAATTCACAATTCGGTACGAGATCATTTCAATTCACAATACGAATTCCGATTTGACAACTATGACTATCATTACATGTATGTATTATTGTATAACTACTATAAAATCAACGAAATATCTTTTTGACATTGTGTATTACATATAACACAATTTTATCTTACATAATAGATTAATTTTTTTTTTTAAATGATTCTTTTTTTGGTCGGTCTGCATACACTTAAATTTGAGGTTTGATGGGTCTGCATACGCACCCGTGCCCGACACTCATACCCAAGTCCATATAACATGGATGAAAACAGACGTACTGAAGATATGTAGTTCAGTTGTACTAGGCAACCTTTTGTTGCCAATTGTAGAACCTACCATTGCTTTGTGCACAACTGGTTTAGGTTTTTGGACCGTATGGTTGTTGGATGACTAATGATTGTTGTCAGTTTGGGATTATATCAAAAAATTGATTTTGTTTTAGACAAAAGGCATGAATTATATTTTCCATGTATTTTGTAGTTCATTGATGGTGGCACCATGGTATCGCCAACCGTGTTTGCTAGGCGCTGCTTGTCTTTCCTAATGAGTGACATGCCACAAGAAGCTCTCGGAGACGCTATGCAAGCCCAGACAGTGTCTCCTGAGTGGCCCACCGCTTCCTACCTTCAGGCGGCTGCCCTCTTCAGCCTTGGGATGGATACTGATGCTCAAGAATCACTCAAAGAGGGCACAAACTTAGAAGCCAAGAGGAACAAAAATTGAATGTGTATAGGCTGTTCTTTCATTTTCTTTATTTTTTGATAAATCTTTTGCTCTAGTTTCTTGTATCTATCCTAAGTTTTCTTTTGCCATTTTGGTTTTTTGATACATCAAAAGATATTTATTGTTTGGCCTTGATTTTAATTCCTTCAGCTCTCTTGATCTGAGGGTCTGTTTTTATGCACTTCTGCATTTATAAGAATCACATTTTTCATCTCTTCCTCAACTTAAAAGGCTTTATTGTGTTGGTTTGTTGCTTTTTGGGGGAAAACTCTACAAAATGTTGTACAAATTTTATTTAGAATAAATTATACTAGTAGTGCTTAAACTTTACATTTTTTGTTTCCCATTATGCCTCTAAATTAATTTTTTCTTCAAATATGCCGTTTAACTTTCTAAATTGGTTTAATTTAGCCATTATATTTTGTCTACTTTTGGTAATTCAGTTTATGATATAGAACAAATCTAAAGGATAAATTTATAAATTAACCCTAGAGGGTGTTGGTTCTTTGATTACTTTTTTTTTTTTGGTATTAAGAAAGCAAATTTATAATTAATTTATAATTTACCTTTTAGTTATATCACATAATAATGTATATTTAACAGTTTGACGGGCTACATTAAACAAATTACAGAAGTTAGAGGACTTAATTGAAGGAAAATTAACCTCATGAGCTTGATTAAAAAGTTCAGGGACTTGTGAATAATTTACTCATTTAGTTAAGGTGCACAAAAGGAATGAAATATCAATAGAAGAATATGTTGCAACCCTAAAAAAATGATATATCAACAGAAACAGCAAGAACAATGATACATTATTTTGAAAAAGAAAAAAAAATGACACAAAATTATAGAAAATGGTTGCTTTAAATATCTTGTGAAAATTACAAAAACAAAACAGAACCAAAATTTGACCTTTGTAACAAAATAACTTTCATTTCTCCAATCTCCTGAAAACCCTACTTTATAATGAATATTGGGCCAAAACTTCCAATAATTTGGATGATCTCACTTCATGCTCTGCAACAAAAGATAGTAGCACATCATATAGTTGTCGCACCGAATCACACTTTCTGCAAAAATTGATTAGCATCTCATCTAACACTGAAAAAAAAAAGATCAGCAGCAAATCATAACAGTGCCAACAAATCAAGTAACCTACATGTGTAGCAAGAACAACTGCCAGGTATGATGCCAATAGAATCTCGATTACAAAATGAAATTGCTTTGAGTTCCTTCCAAACACATTTAGAAATCTTACTAAAAAAGAGTTTTCCGTACACATCATTATGACAAAACCACTAAAATTAATTCAAAATTAACAATTTGATGGGACATGCAAAGATTTAAAAACAAGAACAAAAATAATAGTGATCACTTTCAGTTTCCTATTTTTGTTTCATGTGCCACATGAGCAGAAAATGAAAATACATGTTATTAGGCCCATCATACATGAGAGCATGTGATAACATGTCGAATCTTAATAGTGAACAGGCCAAGAAGATCTTTCACATTGGAGGCCGATTGGAACCCAGCAGCTGCCCAACTAGGTTAGTCACCTGCAAAATTAATTTAAAAATGAAAGAATTAGGAAAATGATAATATTTACAGCACCAAGCACCACAAAATAGACATACCACTTTCAAGCAAGGTCCAAAAAGCAGCTCAAGAAGGTTTTATTTTTATTTTTATTTTATTTATTTATTTATGTTTTTGCCTTCCCCAAGGTTTGTAATGAGGGTTCGTACCCAAAAAATTATAATTAAAAAAAAGAATCTATATCACGCCCAACAAAGTATGAAGGGGGAAAACAATCAGGTGTGGAGAGGAATAGGTAAGTGCATGAATAATTTGACATTCAATTGAAATCTATTTTGAGTTAAGAGTTCAAAATAGATGGGATCTACATTCCAAAGCAATGCCATCACTCAAGAAAACCAGGAGATGCAGCAGCTAAGCATCAAGATGATGCAAATGAGCACGTTCAGGACGAAAAAAAGGGAAGGGCCACTATGACAGTTTGGAGCATGTAGCCATTGGCCATCACTGAATTCTCTTAAAATCTTTCAGGGAAAGGAAAGGTTTAGCAGATGCAGCACTTTCCTCCTATTACCAATGATGAAACTCAGCAAAGTTTATTTAACCAGAAGGGAGCAAAAAAGCCAATTTATATATCAGTGGTTCAATCAGTCATGTGAATGCAATATAAGCTGGAATTTGCAAGTACATAGTTCATAATTTACCTGCCAGTATTTTGATACACAGCGGTCAATGCAACTATTTTCACCCATATTCAACTCAGATTCCTTGTGTCTGAAATAGGAAAGGTGAACTTCATGAATTACCAGTCTCAAACTAAAAGTACCACGATATAAATTGTTTAAAATTAGTTTCACATTGTTTAGAATTTGTTTCATCCAAACAGAAAGAAAGAAAGAAAGAAAGAAATCTACATGCTTCAGAAATTGCTCAACATCAAGGTTCAGTATCCTCGTTAAGTATTTTTTTTTCAGAAAAGTAGGAATTATATAATTCAAAAAGGGGTCAAATTGCTTCATATTTTATGAGCAAACATCTCAAATCAGTTCAAAATCAAAAGATGTTCATATTCCAAAATTCATGCACGAAAAAGAAATTCAGAAAGATAGAAAAGTCATACCTGTTCTCAATACATTTTGTAAAACATGTTTGGGTGAGCCTGAATAAAATAACCAAAGTTAAATTGTCAGAAAGTGCCACATGCCAAATGCAGAATTTTCCAAATGCAGGTAATACATTGTGTGTTATATATGGGCATACAACACAATTGTCAAATGGTTTTTTTTTTTTTTTTTTAAGCATTTATTTTTCTTTTCAGCATTTTGAAGCATACAAGTTTGAAGCCATTATTGACATTGAAGAAAGGAAAAAACAAAAAGAGAAAAAAAAAAAGGAAGTGAAATTATTGCAAGTAGCAAGTAACTAGAACACTATACCTTGCCATTTATTAATATACATGAAGCAAACTAACAGAGTATCATATATACTGTAACAATGCCTTGGGAAGACTGACTTGCGGATTTTATATGATGAAGAAAAATCCACTTCTTGAGGTTACAATAGGTACATTGTCAAGTACCCACCATAAGATTTAAGCCAACAATGAATCCAAGTTCCATAACTAATGCCATGGGCACTTCTAGCTTATTCTCATATTGTACATTCACATGCCAAAAATACAGATATCATTGGAACTTGGCTCAAGAACACCCAACTATCCCACTCTGCTCATCTTTATATAAATTCCAAATTTATTCAAACAAAGAACAATATCAACATGAAAGAAAGTACACCCATTTACAGAAAAATCATTTCCATTAAACTAATAGTTAAAAAGCAAAATTTATTCATTGAATATGCATAACATTTCTATACATTAAAAAGACTTCAAATCTAGCAGATTGATAGACCTACTTGTTAAACAAATCTACCCTGTACTCCATCTCCTTCTCTGCCAGTCCAAAGATCTGCACAAAATCATCAAAAAGTAATCTTTTCCAGTTAATAATGTGCCCATCTCATAAGCGTAAATATATGTAAGTGTGTGTATATGTATGAAGTACCTGTTCTTTTTCTAGGGCAGAGGGAGCGTTGTTGGCAGCCATTGAAATCTGAAGGAATTGAAAGATCAATCAGAAAAAATATCCAGAAATGAGAAGTACGCCTAAAAAATTGCAGAGAATCTGAAGCAAAAAGTGCGAATGGGAAGCATAGAATCTTACGAACTCGGGAGTTCTGTTGGGAGGAGCAAAGAAAAGCCCCAGAAATTACAAACAGAATGGGAAGTGTTTGGTATTGACAACAACAAAACCTGGTAGGGTTTCTGGGCATAGGCCCCGTTTGATAGCCCGTTTGATAGAGTTGTGGTATAGTAATTATAACTCATATATATATATATAACAGTTTATAGTTTATAATTATGAATATAAGTTGATTTTTGCCTTATAAATTAAGTTTTTTCTCTCCCACTTAAAGAATAAGTTGATTTTTGACTTACAAAAAGTTATAAGCTGTATTGTTAACCTGAACTAAACACATCAAAATAGCCCCGTTTGGGGACTTACCTTTTTAGCCAATTAGCCAAAAAGTTACTAAATTAGTCAAAAAGCTAATAACTCATACCAAATAGTCAAAGATTCTCTTTTCTCTCTACTTTTTGCACATCTTTTCGTAATTAGTCAAAAAGTCATTCCAAATTTGGTTTGATTTTCTGAAAAAAATTTTGGGAAATTTTCTCTACAAATAAGTTTTTAAAAGTAATCAAACCAAACAAATTTTTCCAAAAAAATTTCTCAAAACTTGTAAACCAAACAAGTTTTCCAAACAAATATCTCTCTCACACATATCAAATCAATCACTTTTTCCAAAACTCTCTCTCAAAATCATTTTCCAAAACATCTTTTGAAAAAAACCAAACCAAACATGTTTTCGTACTTTTTATCTCTAAAACACATCTCTCAAACACAAACCAAACATACCCACAAGTTTTTTTTACCTATCTTTTTAGCCAAATAGCCAAAAAGTTACTAAATTAGCCTGTTCCCAAACGAAGCCAATTAAGCTAAAAGCTAAAATAAGCTAGAAATAAATCCTACCAAACATGACCATATTTTGCTGTGGCCCATTTTGGCTTAAAAATAATAATAATAAAAAAATTTAAAAAACATCTCTTTTTTTGTTTTTAGTAATTTTTTTTTATTTAAATTATGTCAAAAATTTTTATTTTTTCGATTGGTCTTATTGAAAAAAAATTTAAAATATAATTTTTTTGAAAAATTCTAAAAAGAATAACTAAAAACAAAGATAAGCTAAAAAATTTATTTATTTTGGTCTTTTCTGAAATTTTTTTAAGGGTAAATTATAAATACACCCTTTAAAGTTTATTTAAAATACGAATTGTCTAATGTGGCTTGGAAAATTACAAATACCTCCATGTCAAAAAAATTTATTTGACAGAATTAATTAAAAAAGTGAAATTTCTAACTGTTCACCTATACAATAATAAAATTATTTGAATTATTAATTGAAATAAAATTTTAACATTATTAAAAAAAGTTAATTAACTTGATGATTTATTAATAAAATGACCTATTTGTTATGAAATTAAAAATTTTAGGGGCATAATGTAATTTTTTGAATCACATGGGTTATTTGTAATTTAAATAAATCTCAAAGGGTGTGTTTGTAATTTACTCTTTTTTAAAAGAGTTTTAAAAAAAATTATAATTTTTCGAATAGTTTTATTTAGAAATTTAAAATTTTTTGAAAAATTTTTAAAAAATTTATCAAAGACGAAAATAAATAAATAAAAGCCAAAAAAGGTCATTCCCAAAACACTCATGTATGTATATTCAGTATGCTGTTGAATGGTATGAGCGGTTTTTCAACGGCCTGGATGAAATCATATTAAGTGGGAGCCACTTCAATGGAGATCAGTTACGTTGTGTTTGGTTGGGAGATTTGCGAAGGGATTTAGAAAGTGATTGAGAAAAGTTAGGTAAAATATAAATAAAATATATCTACATTTCATCTATTTTACACACATTTTTCATTTCCTTTTCTAAATCCATTTTCCAATCTCCTAACCCAACACAGCGTTAGTGTTTTTGGATAAATTAGAAATACACCTTTTGAGATTTGTTTAAAATACAGATTGTCTCTTATCGTTTGGAAAATTATAAATACTTCTTTGTCGGAATTTTTTATTTAACATAATTAACTAAAAAATTAAAATTTGTAACTGTTCTCCTATACAATGATAAAATTACCTAAATTATTAGTAATTAAAATAAATTTTTAATATCATTAAAAACTAACACTTAACCTGATAATTTATTTTTTATAAAATAAGTCATTTGTTATGAAATTAGAAATTTCGAGGCGTAAAATGTAATTTTCAGACCTATAAGGGGCAAATTATATTTTAAGCAAATTTTAGGGATATATTTGTAATTTATCCTCTTTTTCTTTTCTTTTTTTGGGTTTTTTCCTTTTTGTCTCCTTTTTTATTGGGAAAAACTACCATAATTTGAAGAAGAAAAAAAAACATGTTAGTGAAATTTTTTATAATTTTAATTATTAATATTTATAATTTGTAATTATTTTTAAGTTACAGGCTGATGTGAAATTTTTTCTTTTTTATTTGAGGGAATATTAAATAAATAAAAAATTATAAATTATAAATTAATAAGGGCAAGTGGGTGTAAATAATAATTTTATAATTTTTCACAGTTTTCACTTACACTTTTGTTAATTTGTAATTACTTTTTACGTTTATCATTTATGTGATGTTTCTCGTTTTTGTCATTTATTTATTTTATATATAAAATTTGTTACCAGTTTAAGATAAAGGCTTGTATACCATTTTTTATATTTGTTCAATTTGAATAATTGCCAACGCACCCATGATTGGTCAAATACACTAAGAAAAATTAGAAAGTCGAGCGTGGGCAAGTCATTACAATTTAGAGGTTGTTTGATATAATTTAAACATGTATATTTTTTGAATTTTTATAAAAAAAAATGTGTAAATAAATAAATAAATAAGTGATATAATTCAAGTAAATACACTTATCTAAATAAGTGTTTATGAAGAACAATGCTTTAGTGACATTTAAAAAAAAAAAAAATCATATAAATAGTAACTAGAAAATTTATTTTGTACTAACCAAATTTGACTTTCCAAAATTATTTTACATCTATTTTCTCTCTTACCCTTTTTTTGTTAAAACCTAAGCCAATAAACCATTCTGGTCAGCCATCACTACCACTGTCATTGTCACTCTTTGCAAACCCTCAACTACCACCGAGAGCTTCTATTTGCATACACAATATACACTTTTTGCACATCCTCTTCACTACACTTTTTGCACATCCCCTTCATTAAGTGTGTGCATGGAGTGGGTTTGGTGTGTGTAAATAGAAGCTCCCACTACCACCCATTGCCCCTTTCATCACCTTTCACATTCACCCTCGAGTCTTTCCCCAAACCATATCACCTCTCCCCAAATTTGAAATTACCAGTGTCACTTGTGCAAAATTCAAATCAGATTGACTCCTCTTGCAAAGTCTTCATTTGGATGTTGGTTGGTTTTTAAACTTTTTAATTATTTTAATCTGAAACTAAAAAATCTCATTTAAGATGGGCTTTTTTTGACTTTTGGAAGAGAAAAAATGAAATAATTATAGTTTGGATGTGAAACTTTGTCTTATTAACATTTTAGACTTTTTTTTTTTTTTTTTGTGACTATTTTAAACCAAGGATGCCAAACATAGCTAAAAAATCACAATTTTAACAATTTGCAAGTGAAAACTAAATTACCTCTCTCAACAAACACCACCGCGAGTCTTAGGCCTCGTTTGTGAACAGACTTTTTAAATAATTTTTGACTTTCCAAAATTATTTTACATCTATTTTCTCTCTTACCCTTTTTTAGTTAAAACCTAAACCAAGAAACCATTCAGGTCAGCTATCACCACCACTGCCATTGTCACCCCTTGCAAACCCTCAACTACCACCCATTGCCCCTTCCATCACCTTTCACATTCACCCTCAAGTCTTTCCCCAAACCATATCACCTCACCCCAAATTTGAAATTACCAGTGTCACTTGTGCAAAATTCAAATCAGATTGACTCCTCTCACAAAATCTTCGTTTGGATGTTAGTTGATTTTTAAACTTTTTAACTGTTTTAGTCGGAGATTAAAAAATCTCATTTGAGATGGGCTTTTTTGACTTTTGGAAGAGAAAAAATAAAATAATTATGGTTTGGATGTGAAATTTTGTCCTATTAACTTTTTAGCCTCTTTTTTTTTTTTGACTATTTTAAATCAAGGTTGCCAAACATAACTAAAAAATCACAATTTTAACAATTTGCAAATGCAAACTAGATTACCTCTCTCAACAAACACCATCGCGAGTCTTAGGCCTTGTTTGTGAATAGACTTTTTAAATAATTTTTTAATTTTTTAGCTAAAATATGATGTTAAAAAAATTAATATGGTTGGGATGAATCTTTAATTTTTTACAAAAAGATGTGTAAAAAATAGAAAAAAAAGAAATTTTTTGACTTTTTGATATAAATTGTTAACTTTTTGATTTTTTTAGTAATTTTATAACTTTTTAATTAAAATTACTACTTGCCAAATGAGGCCTTAGTACAAGTAAAAACGTACACGAATACAAGTAAAAACTATTTAATGCAATAATCGTACCCAGAACAAATGAGAAGTATGAAAAAAATATTATACCAACCTTCTAGATTCATATATAAATCATATCGTTTTCATTTTGGTTGGGAATACAAGCGTCAACCAATTTGAGGTTACCTTCATGCCCACTCAACACTCTCAATCAACAAGAATCATTACAAATTAGTTCGTTTTATTTTGTTTTATTGAAAGTATACCCTATCCATCATTGTGAAAACGATACCATTTTGAATTTTGATGATACATTTTAAGTTGTATTTAGATTATGAATTTAAATAAAAATTTAAAAATAAATAAAAAAATGAAAGGAATTTCAAAATTTTACTAAAATCCATAACCTAAACATAACCTTTGAACCGATAAGGTTTTGATTAGAATTTTGATATTAATTGCCTTTGAATTAATGGCAGTGAAAGTATGTGTTTGGTTAGCTTCTCCAAATATATTTTCACCCCTTGTTTTGAATGTCTTATTTGTTTAGAGTTTTTAAAAATTAATTTCACACCCACTTTTAAAAACTCTTTCCAAGACAGGAAAATTTGGACTAACCGGTCATCCTCCTGAACGTCCGGCCGATTAACCGGAACAGTGCTATTTTTTTCCCTTGTTTTGAGTGTCTTATTTGTTTAGGGTTTTTAAAAATTAATTCCACACCCACTTTTAAAAACTCTTTCCAATGTAGGAAAATTTGAACTAACCGATCATCCTCTTGAACGTCCGGCCGATTAATTGGAACAGTGCTATTTTTTTCCTTATTTTGAGTGTCTTATTTGTTTAGAGTTTTTAAAAATTAATTTCACACCCACTTTTAAAAACTCTTTCCAAGGCAGGAAAATTTAGACTAACCGGTCATTCTCCTGAACGTCCGGCCGATTAACCAGAACAATGCTTTTTTTTTTTTTAATTACAATTGGCACATGTTATTTTTTATATTTTAAATAAAAAAAATTTGAAATTTTTAAAATTTTTTTTTGAACTTCGAATAGAATTTTGAGTTCTGTATTTGGTTATGAATTATAAATTTTTGTATCAAATATCATATGTCACATCAAAAATTATAAACTATGATATTTGATGTGACATATGATATTTGATACATTTTAAAATTTTTAGAATTTTTGATACAATTTTTATTATATGTCACATCAAATATCATGAATGGTATCAAATATAATTCAAAATTCCTATCAAATATCATGAATGGTATCAAATATAATTCAAAATTCCTACCAAACACATTTTACACAGGCAAATTATAATTTCAAAAGTCATAAATTCAAAATATAATTCTATTATCAAATTATAATTCCAAAACTGACCCAAACATCAGTTTTTCTAAATATCACATATAATTCCACATTTTCTTTGGCACAACCAAATGAAAATTGCCATAACAACCATTCCCACTTCAAAAGCAAATCATGCTGGGAAATGATTTTCTGTGGAAAAAGAAAAGGAAAAAGCAAACCCCCAAAAAAGGAGTTCCCATTACCAGCCTCAGTTTTAGATGTGACCCCCAAAAAGTAGCAGAGTTCACATGCTATAGGATTTTTCTTAGATGTGATATTTCAATTTCTTGTACATCTAAGCTACTTACTCACTACAATTTAAAAGATAAAAATTGAGCAAACTATCCAAAATTTATTTTCCATTTAAACCATTTCACAAATAATAAATATAATTTCAGAATAACTACCTTGAAAAAAAATTCTGTAAAATGCAAGGGGATTGTGAGACAACTGTAATTATGAGAAACCATTATTATGATTTCAATATAGTAATTTTTAAACTGTTACATGGAAAAACCAACAAGAGATGCCCATAAAACAGAATAAGAAAACCCGGATCGATTTGATACTTAGAAGCACACTCAAATACTGATTCAACTGTAGATACGTATAGCGGCACAACCTATATGAATTCTGCGAATTTTTTTTAAAATTTATTTTGGCAGTCTCTTTCACAGGGTTTTCACCCTCTACAGACAATAACTCTCATGCGTGATTTTTACGATGGGATGTTGAAGTGAAAGAGCCAAGATATGACAAAGGCGAATACCATGCAAGCGAGAAGGCAATTCACACAG
The DNA here is from genome assembly GCA_030407325.1 of Camellia japonica. NCBI lineage: Eukaryota > Viridiplantae > Streptophyta > Magnoliopsida > Ericales > Theaceae > Camellia > Camellia japonica. Next base: position 48,429,429 of record JAPPVO010000017.1, read on the forward strand.
CGGTGACCGTTAAAGCAGCTTCGAGTCTCTGCAGTTGGAGGTACTGATGCTGAGGCAGTGTTTGTTGCTGTGGCATCGGTCTCGTTCGTCTGTTGTGTTGACTCGACAACCTCATTTGCACTTAAAATATTTCGTGCAACTGAATTACAAATTTCACAGGTCCTGAAATGTAGAGCAAGACTAAGATAAATAACGAAACAAACAAAAAATGTAATATTATAGGCCAACAAAAATACCAATTTGTATAGATCTACGACTACATTATACAAAATGAAGTATGCTAACAAAAAAAAAAGAAAAAACCGAAGATGGTGAAGCATATATGGATTTTATTAAAGTTGCATTCCCAATTTTGGCATGGTAATGTATAGTCCTTATTGGTGATGGCATATGACAAAAACAAAAACCGGGTCATGATGAAATTTCAATTTACTTTTGAAGTGATTTGAAAATAAGATAAAAACGGGGCATACATTGAGAGAAAAGGGTTAGTTTGTAGTTTGAGTCCGGGGGAGAGGTGACCTGAAACCTATTCCTTCTTAAGACCCATCTAAACTCTGTCGCATTACTATAAAAACATGACCTTCTTACTATACAAACAAGAATACCAATTTACAATTACTAACAAGCCTCAAAGCAACGGTTCATGATAAATAAAACCAAAGAAAACATAGGAGTTCAATAGAAATTCATATTAATACCTCATGACATTACCATTTTAAGCGGCATAACAATTTCAGAACTAAAAAAATTAACATGAAATACATGTTCCAAGTAATAAATTACAAAATTAAAGCTCATTTGAGCAGCACTTGACACAAGCAATGATTACTGAGGCGTCCATATAAAGCGCATATGAGCAGCCTATGACGCAAAGACCAAAAGTTAAACCTTCTATGGAAGAGGGAAGACCTAAACTCAAAACATAAAATAATTTAGAACATTGAATCACTTATGAATATTATCAGATACCAATCTGATAGCTCGTTTTTCATTATCTTAATTGAAGTAACAAGCCCCTCAATCCAAAGTAGAAAGTTCATATTCTTCATTTCCTCAACTTTTTGGGCTACGTTTCAAGTGTGTGGTTAAACCTGGTGCACGTATTGGACACGCATCAAACACACTCCGAACACGTGTCGAACATGCTGAAGAGAGTCTAGCACATTGGGATAGATGGGACATGCTAGGTACACGTTGGGAACCATTTTTTTCAAAACATTAAAAATTAAGTAATTATTATTATTTTTTTTTTACTAAAAGAGCATACTTAAGATTGATAAATTTGATAAAATTAAATATTTGACATAAAATAAATATTAAATATTTTAAAATATGACATAATAAATATATAAAATTATATATTTTGCACGTATTCCTAATGTGTCGTGTACTGCATTTTTTGAAAATGTGTGTCCGTGCTTGTGTTTCATGTCTAATGCTATTAAGAAGTTAAATTTATCTACAAATTATATGCACATATTGAAAATGTTATTAAGAAACCTAACTGCAGAAATGCATAACCAAGGGAAGTCATCCTCACAAATAAAGATGAAAAATTGCAACAATCATATCAAAAAATTGTAGTATTTCATGCCTTTAAATTGTGTTGATGAATTCTATTTTCTTTAATGGTCCTTTCTTGATGATGGATCTATTACATTCAAATGCCCAAGAATAATCTAATTAAGTCACAGGGTTAATCTAATAGGTTTGGATTGTTCTCAAGCTATCGTATCAAAACCAGCTTTCAATTGATGTAATCAAGTTTGATGTGGATAATGACTTTGGTTCGGCCCATTTTGGCCGTTCGTTTTTTCTCTTTTTCAACCAAAAAAGAAGAAGCTCAAATACAAGTGGTGTCTCATCAATGACACAACATGGTATCAAAAGTGAAACTGAAATATTTTTTTTCAAGAAATGGTATCGAAAGTGGTACGGTGACTCACGACATTGATACCGATCAAAATGACACGTGGTACTATCAACACAATTAGCCAAAAGTACGATGAATCATATCAAGTATTACAAAATCTGTACTGTAAATTGGGTGTGTACCGAGGCTTAAAATCTTAGATTATGCACATTGGCAAAGTTGCGATCATCAGATATAAACTAATAAAGGAAGTCTCAAATCTGCATAAATGGCATAAAAAATTTAAACTGATAAGTTAAAAGATTGAATAAATCTAATGGTTAGTGTTGTTTTATGAACAATGAAGTGTCTTCTAGCACATGCAATTTCGCTAGTATATAAGGGGTCAATTTCTCCACTTTCATAAAGAAAAGAATCTCAAATATACGATAAAGATTTTCTAAACTTTGAAAAAAGCACAAAATAGAAAAGAATCGTCGGTATGCTTAGAAACAACTAATTCTTCCTACTGCTTTACTCGTTTCCTTTACTTTTTCCTCATATTCTTTGATTAGCACAATCTTCTTTAACTTTTTCTAATTTTATTTTAAATTTCATTAATTAAAACAAATGAATCCCCAAGAACAGAGCATATGATATTACCACACACCAATGCTCTTATTCTGATCTCCCAACCAAACACAGCCTAGAAGATATAAATAGTAAATTCACTGACAACCCATTTCATAACACAACGATGATAAAAGAGCTATAATTTTGAAAGGAGTCATATTACATACGAGCCTCATTCATTGTCACATCAATAAAGCTCTATGCTTTATTTTAGAGAGCTCTCAATCTTTATTTTTCATAAAAATCATAACTTGAATAAATTCTATATTAAATTCATCATGAAACATCAAATTAAACCATAAAATGCAACTAAAATTCCAACAAAAAGCATAAAAATTAGAGCTTTACTCACTTATTTCCCTTAATCTTGAACCAAGTCTCTGCACAATTCTTATGAGCAGCAGCCAAATCACCCTTGCAAGAACAACCCAATTGAATAGCAATTCCAGACTCAGGTTGAGCAGTACTCACCAAACTCAGATGACAAATTCGACAATCTCTCTCTACTCTCCTCAAATGCACCTTAACTTTACGAATCCCAGTTTCGATATCCACCGAACAATCCGACTCCGACGCCGACGACAACCTCCGGGACTCCGAAACTCCAATCTCATGATCAGACCCACAAGCAATGCTGTAATCATCGTACGATCCATCGGCGGTGGAGTAGAAACAAGAACCCTCGTCGGCGTCGGAAAAACAGACGCTTTCGACGTCGCTGTTTTCATTGTCGCCGTCGTTCACGGCGGAGGAGCGGCGGCGGTGACCACCGCCGGATTCTAAGTCGATGTGGGAGATGTCTACACTTGCCATTTCAAAAAAACCCAGAAGCGAAATGTTGGATTTGAGGCAAAAACAGAGCACCCAAAAGGGTCTAAAGATTGAAGCTTTAATCTAGACTTGAATCTGTATATATTATTGAGCAGAGGAGAGATTATATACAGGGAACTTATGGAAGTGGGTAATGGATTAGGTGACCTTTTTAACTCCAGTTTGTGTGATATATCAAAAATCCAGAAAGAAAGAGAGTAACGAATTGTGTGAAGAGAAATTGGGAAGTTTCAAAAGTTTTTTAACTTGTGTTGTGTGAAATGCAGAGAGTGGGATGGGACGAGAACAGAGGAAGCTTCAAGGAAGAAAACAAGAGACTAGATGGAGGCTTAGGGGTGGTTCGGCATCCCCACTTTTAATCTATCTTTTTATTTTTTTTATCACACTAATCACCCTTTTCTCTTTATTTTTTCACATATCATTTTATAAAAATTAAAAAATAAACTTATTTAAAACATTTCAAATTATCTTTTAGATGGTTTAGGATGTATTAGACCCTCCAACGCTGTACCAAATCTGATATCAAATTTGAATTTTGATGAAAATGATACTGTTCATGGCTCCAACCGTTCACCAAAGCTGGCACCAAAATGAGATTTCACCAAATCTTTCATCAGATCGACGAGGAAGAAATAAATTCACCAAAACACTGTTACGGACCGTTGGAGGGGGACCCGGGTCGACCAACCGGTTGCCCACCGGTTGACCAACCGGTCAACCAGTAAAAGGTTCAAACAGTTCAGCAAAAATTTCAAAAAATTCAAAAAAAAAAAAAAAAAAAAATTTTTGCCTAACCGGTCGACCGGCCGGTTGACCCACCGGTCGACCCACCGGTCGTCCCGAAAAAAGTTCAAAAAGTTCAAAAAAAAAAATTCAAAAAATTAAAAAAAAAAAAAAAAAAATTTTTTTTGGGCAAACCGGTCAACCGGCCGGTCGACCGACCGGTCGACCACCCGGTTGTCCCGGGACAAATTTGATGAATGGTGAACCGTTGGAGCATTGTTATCAAAATTTGATGAAATGGATGCTTTTTGACTCAGATTTGATGAAAAATTTGAGTAAGCGTTGGAGATGTTCTTAGATTAGTTTATTTTTAAATTTTTTATAAGAAGATTTATAGGTTTGGTTTGGGAAGTAGAGTTTTTTTTTAGCTATTTTAGGTATTGTTTGGCATATATTAAAAAAGTCAAAAAGTCACTATCCTATGTAAATCACATCATCTTATTTAAGTCATATCACCTCTCTACAATATCACTTCAAACTCAACTCATATTTCATAAAAAATAAAAAAATATACTTATTTAGAACATTCCAAACCACCCCTAAATTTGATAGAAAAATTAGAGATATTTTTGACCAACTAATTATATAAACCAATGGCATATTAATCTTCCAAGGAAGGCAATGCATCTCAGTTGGATAAATCATCATCAACACCGTAAGATGTTCCCTAAAATTTTGCAAATCAAGATCCAATCACTCATCAGACGGTGTAAGATCTCCAGATAGCATACCACCAAAACCTTCTAACTCTTTAGCCCCACAATCTCAATAAAATCATCTCTCTGTTCCTCTGTCCGTCACCTCACTCTGCATCTCTCTCTCTCTTCCATGGCAGTGTCTCACTCTATCTAACTTCCCTGTACCAAAACTCTCTCTGTCTAAAAATAAGTTTATTTTAGAATTAGGGGTTGTTTGAGATATTCTAAATAAGTGTATTTTTTAACTTTTTATAAAAAAAATATGTAGAAAAATAGAGAGGAGATGTTGATTGATATGACCTAAAAAAAATAAAAAGATAAAAAGTGTGGACTTATTTCTTCCCAAACTAGGCCTTAATTTCATAAAAATCAAGGTGAAATAAAATCTATTTCTTTTATTAAATTTGTATCAGATCAAGTTTTCGCTAAATATTTTAGGAAACCACATTATAATCAAAATTTTCACAATTTTTAATAATAAAAAATTCACTTAAGTTTAATAAAATTGTTAAAAGATAAAAAAATTGAAAATGATTTTTTTTTTCCCCACATGAATGGCTTAAAAGATATTTTTTTAAAAAAAACAATGAAAAAATTGATTGTCACTATTGAGATGAGTTTTATCAAAACAAATTTTTGGTTTAAATTCTTGAAAAAAATTGATAAAAATAGAGACTGTGAGTTAGAAATTGGAGAAGTTATTTGGTGCTCTAGGAATATGATTACGTAGTACCATAAATTGAATATAATTAATGAAGAAGGTGAAATCTACTGATTTTTATTAATGAAGGAAAATAACAAGAGCATAAAAATTAATAATTCATTGAGAGCAAGAGTACATGATAGCCTAAGGCACCTAATAATTTTTTGAATGATTGATCAAGAGAGATTCCCTCCCTCCTTCTCTTTCACCTAATCTTTTCATCAAAATGAATTTAAATTATTATTTTTAAAGGCAAAAAAAGTAGAGTCGAGTGGAGTGAAGATATGAATCTTTTTAATTTGATCAACGAAATGACATTGGATAGAATTGAGTGAATAAAATGATTCATGCAGCCGATCTCATTTAATGAAATTTAAGACTTAGTTTGGTTTGGTTTGGTTTGGTAATGATACTTGAAGATAGGAAAAAAATTTTAAAAAAATGTATAATGATATTTGTTATTGGATAGTAGGTTTTATTTATAAAAAAAATGTTAACAAGTGTTTTCGGGTCACTAATTAATATTGAAATTGAGATAAAAAAAATATATTGTGAAAATAAGTAAAAGGTTAAAATTCTATGAAATTTGTGACCAATGTTTGAAATGAGTGAAAATTGTATTGTAATTTTTTTTGTTTGTCTTTTTCGTATACCCTGTAACATTTATTAGTAATACTATATTATTAGGTGTATTTATTTAGAGTGTTTATTATATCTATTTAAGTAAGAGGTTAAAAATAAAAAATAAAAGGCGAGGTAAAAAAAAAAAAGGAGGAGGGGAATCCATAAAACTCATAAACTTTTTTGAAACCTTAATGGTAATTAAATAAAGATCAAAGAATTAACTTAATGGATGAGACACTCACTTATACTGTGCAATTTTTCTTCTCTTATTTTCATTTTATCAATTTTAAGATCAAAATATTAATCAAATAACTATCACTCATTGAATAAAAAGATCTCACATATAAAGGGAAATGTTTCAGAGTGTAATGCGCACGGTATACAATACATAAAATTACGTAAATTTTTATAAGTGGTCACACAAAAATGTATAAGTTGAATATAAGTTTATGTAAATTCGTGAAAATTTATGTGATTACACGAATTTGTATTGTACTTATGTATTTTTATGAAATCACTTATATAAATTTGTGAAAATTGATAAAATTTTATATAAGATTATTTATGGGTAAACTACCAATAGGTCCTACTTTGGAGACTTATTACCTAATAGGTCATACTTTGAAGACTTATTACCCATTAAGTCCTATTTGATAAATTTATTAAGTGATAAAGATAAATTTATCAGTCTTTTTTTTTATGAATAAATTTATAGTGATAAATTTATCAGTCTCTTATTTTTATAAATAAATTTTTAGTGATAAATTTATCACTCTCTTATTTTTATAATGTTAAATTTATTAGTTAGGACCTGTAGGTAAATAAGTCTAGTTAATAGGACTAATTGGTAAGTACCCCATTATTTATGATGTGCAATGTACACCCAAGTTTTTTTTGTAAAAAAAAAAAACTTTAAGATGTAAAATGAATTACTTTCGATGTTATGTGACAAAAGTGATAGAAAAAACCACAATTTGGAAAGGGATACACTATGAGGTATAGGGTGAATATTATATGTATTTTATAATTAAAAAAATAATATAATTTTAATAATTTGAGTCAAAATTAAAAAAAAAATCATAACTAAACATAATATAAAGTATAATTAAAAAATTTATAAATTCTAACTAACAAAATAACATAATTAAAAATACATATAATAGACTTTAAAAAAGTGTATATTAGACTTTCCCTTTAAAAAAAGACTTGGAAGTGGTGATTTTTTTGGTTTGAGCAAAGAATGCGAAATTAGGGTGTAGAAACTGTGTACACATAAACAGTGAGTGACCCCGTTAATGTTGCGAGGATTTTTCTTGGGGGTCCCACTTTCGTTTTCCATTTTTGAAAATTATATTTAACGTCTTTGACGAGTCTTGTAAAGTTAACGCGTTTGTTTACTCATTCACTGATTGTGGCAAAGCAACCCCCAAACTACTTCTCAAATTTTCCAAAAAAAATGAATACTTCATCATTTCAATTAATCCTGATTAAAAAAATAAAAAATAAAATTCATTTCAATTCATCATTCATAACTCGAATAAGCCGTACACAACACAAATTATTTACTAGGTCTCAAGCATTAGTTATTTGGTAATACGAGACAAACGTGTAACATTTCATTGTGTTGTGATTAGTGAAAATGTTAAAAGAAAAATTTTAGGAACTTACCTTTACGAATTTTGAATTTATTTCGAATGTGTTTATATGGTAGAGATTGAATTAATGAATTGTTTGATTCAAATATGAAATAAATCTAAGTTATTGATTTTTTTTTTTCTGGATAAATTCTGAGTTTGTAATATTGAAGGCTATAATATACAATTTTATATTGGATGATTGGAGAATACGGTAAGGGAGATAATGGTTCATGATTGGTTAGGGATATAACCATGTGGTGTCCCCGGATCACAAAATAATTTTTTCTTATGCATTACTTTAAATAAATAAACAAGACGATTATATTTTGCTTGATTTTCAAACTTTTTTATAAGTTTAAATATATTTGGTGAAAAAAATAAAAAATAAAAAAATTGATCATTTTTTTATAGTTTTATTATTTTGGGAGGCAGAAATAATTTTAAAAATTCAAAATTATTGTTTGAATATTTACTTTTATAAAATTAGTTTTTATTTTTTGAAAAAGAAATTTAAAAACTGGTTACAAAATGCAAACCAAATAGCCTAACTCGACTATTTTTAGAGCCAAGACAAGACAAAAGCTTAACAAAGGGTTCAGTTGGCAACCGGAGACAATTTGCTCTTATTATTCAATACATTGAGACTAATCACTCTAAGGCCTAGTTTGGCATAAATTAAAATATTTAAAAAGTTAAAAAATTATTATTTTATTTAAATTATATTATTTTATTTAAGTCATATAATCTCTCTATCACATCACTTCAAATTCAACTCATACCTAACTCATATTTCATAAAAAATCAAAAAATATATTTATTTAGTTCATCCCAAATAACCTCTGAATCAATAATCGCAATAACTATTGATTAGATGAAGTTAACTTGAGTCACTTCAGCTAAGTAGACTAATGTCTCGTTTGATAATATTATTTTTTAATTTAAAAATTATTAAAAAAATCAACAACTTATATTAAAAAGTCAAAAAAAAAATTTCTCTACTTTTTACACATATTTTCATAAAAAATCAAACAGTCATCCCAAATATACTAGTTTTTTACATCTTATTTTAGTCAAAAAATCAAAAAATTATTAAAAAAATCTATTTTCTAGCCAGAGCTAAAATAATGTTTATCATACAACTATATGTAAAAGGCACAAAAGATTTTAGCAAATGATAGACATATACAAGACAAACATGAAACACTCACATAAATAGAACGTGTATGTGAGATTCACATATCTATACTATTTTATTTCACAATAATTTTCAATACATTTAGATTTGTTCATCAAACATGAAACACTCACATAAATAGAACTCGTAGTAAGATTCACATATCTATATTTTATTTCACAATAATTTTCAATGCATTTAGATTTGTTCATTTATCCATTTCATTTTTTTTTTAACACAATCTCATTGATCCGATTGACACGTGCACATATTACTTAAGCACGCGCATAACATGGTATCAAAATCTCTCAAAAGTGTGAGAGGATCAAATTAGAGACAAAGGCACTAGCAGTGGGCATTGACCCAAGGTGTGGACCACCCTGAGCTGAGAGGTCCTTAGACGTATGCTCGGCGCTGCCTAGCGTGAACGTTGCCTTAAAAAAACAAAAAGAAAATAATCACCGCCCCATACCCTCCCTTCTAGTTTTAAATTAGGGTAAATTATCAATTGGTATTATTTTTTAGATTTCTTACTCATTAAATTTTATTAATAAATTTATCAATCTCTCGTATTTTAATAAATAAATTTATAGTGATAAATTTATCAGTCAGAACCTGTAAATAAATAAGTCTAATATATAGGACTGATTGGTAAGTATCCATTTAAATTATAGAAATCTCTTTGATTCATATTTTATTAATATTTATTTTGGTAATAAATGTTATATTTTTTTGGTAATAAATGTTATATTTTTTTTAATGAAGTTATAATTATTGTAATTTTATCAAAAAAAATTATGTGACAATATTCATAAAAATGCATAACATGTATTAAAAAAATATCAAATAAGGTGCATAATGGTGTGTATAGAAGGAATTCTCTTAAATTATATATATATATAGTCTAATTGAGGGCTGTTTTGGCAACCTGGCAAAAAAGCAAAAAATCAACTTTTATTTTATTTTGGGTTATATCACCTCTCATATAAAATAGTAAAACTGTTAAAAAAATCAAAAAATTAACTTTTAACTATTTTTTCAAAACAGCCTTGAGCCTCAGTTACTTAGACAATCGAGAGCTAATGCGAATTTCTATCTGATAGGAGCCTACCTTGTCTGAAAGGTATGATAACCTACAAAAAGTTAAAAACTCAAAAAATTATTAAAAAAGTCAAAAATTTCATACTATTTGAAAAAAACTTGTGAGAGAAGTTTAGAGGGTAAAATTATTATTTTGCCTTTTGAATTCAACTATTTGGATTGTATCACCTCTCATATAAAATAGTAAAAATGCTAAGATTTCGTTGTGAACGTGGATTGATTTTTTATTTTTTAATTATTTTAATTTAGTGTTAAAAAATCTCATTTAAAACAAATTTTTTAGTTTTTATGATTTTTCTAAGAGAAAAAATAAAATGATTATAATTTGAATATAATATTTATTTTATTAACTTTTTAATTTATTTTATTTTTTTATAACTATTTTAATAAAAAAATCTAAAAAAAACTATACGCCAAACAAACGGTAAAAGTGAGTTCTAACAAAATCATTCGAGCGTTTAGCTAGCAAATGCCTTTGTTGGACTATGGTAGTCATTTGTTTGTACAAGACTCACCGAGAAGAAGCCACTTCGTGCCGTTTTGGGAAGTTTCGAAAAGCGTAGCGTTTTGATCCAAGGTCCAAAAATGTAAGTGGTTAAAAACGCAACAAAATTCATTTGGGGAGTCATAAAAACGCACGTTTAAAATTATAAATTGGGACCTATAACAAGAAAGTAAAAAAATAAATTTCTTATACTAAGTAAGGGTATTTTGATCATTTTAATTTGATTTGACACCATAAACAAATATTAAACTAAAAAGCCAAAAGTTAACTTTTTACAAACTTCCCAAATCACTTTCTAAAAAGTTAAAAAGCTTGGTAAAAAGCTGAAAATCAACTTTTTACCAATTTACTCGCCCCACTACATGCCACTTGAAAGATTCAAATTTGGGGTTAGAAGTTTTCTTTACTTGGTTAATTTTTTAAGATTTCGAATATATCTAATTATCTATCAACTATATATTAGGTAAATCAGAACACATAACTACCAACTATATATTAGGTAAATCAGAACACATAACTACAAAGAAAAGCCCAAAACAAAAAATTAGTTTGTCCTAGGACTCTTGACAAGTGACAATTAAAATAAGTGAGAGAAGTGATCGAAAATGGTTAGTGAATAAAAGTGATGACTGGAGGTGGTTGCTAAGGGAGGACTCATTGGAAGTGGTAGATGATGTGAGGAGGAATCCCTGGAAATGGTTGTTGATAGCAGTGGCAAAGGCAGGGGTGGGTGGCAGGTGATACACAGACAGGAGGGACAAAAGAATGAAAAATCGTTTTCAAACCAAATTAGGGCAATTTGTCAAAATTTAGAATTTAAAAATTGTTTACATTTTTTTTTTTTAAATCCAAAATAGATACTATAGTTTTCAATTTTTCTGTAGAGATAAATTAAAAAAATTAAGAACATAAATGTTTAGTTAGGTTATATTTGAATTAAAAATAGGACAAATTATTAATAGATCCTAATAGTTAGACTTAAGTTTCATAAAGTTTTATTGAAAATAAGTCTTAGTAAAATCGTCGCTAAAAATAATTTTTTGTGATGATTTTTTACATGTTGCTAAAAATTGACAATTAGTAACTTTTTTGCCATGATTTTGATAAATTGTCACTAAAACTTATAGTTAATAACGTTTTTTTATAATAATTTTTTCAAACGGTCGCTAAAAGTAAAAAATTAGTGATTTGTTGTGATGATTTTTTTAAACTGTCACTAAAACTTATAATTAATGATATTTTTTGTGACAAAATTTTTAAACTGTTGCTATTAATAATTAGTGACTTTTTTTAATAGTGTTTGATAAAAAACGTCACTAATTCTCACAGGATCTATTGGATAATAATCTATCTATTAAGATCTATACATAAATCTTCTTAAAAATTTGAGTAGAAAATTGTGAAGTTAAAAGAAAATAGAAGGGGAAAACTAATGAAATAGAAGGGAATGGACTAAAAAAAGCTAATAAAATAAAGGGGGGAAACTAATGAAATAGAAGGTAATTTTTCTTTCACTTTTTCCTATTCATTTTCTTTTTCTTTGTAAATCCTCACTCAAATACCTGATCCAAATTAAATAAAAAAAGAAATAAAATTAAAATAATTTATACTTAATATCTCACATCTCGATGTTGGGTATGAACCACCACCAAGACCCCAAAAAACGACCACAAATTGGCTAAACACAAATTGCCAACCCTGTTATGACAAAAATAAATAAATAAAATTATAAGTTTGTTTGTTTGTTTGTATGGTTGTGTGTTCATGTAAAGTTCTGACTCATTCACCAAATTGACATTATTCCTTCTTTGGCCATGTTTAGTGTTAGTACTTAAAATTTTTATTTTTATTTTTATTTTTAATTTTAAAAAAATTGTGTATTAAATATTTAATACAATCTTTACTTATAATTTATTAGACAAAAATAATAAGATGAAAAAAATTAATTATCTGAAAACTAAAAGAAGAGTGTTTTAACTTCAGTTTTCTATTATACCTAACAAATCCTTTATGATAAAGAAATGAAGAAAGAGAGGAAAAGACATGAAAACTAACAAACAATGAACAAACCCATAAAGATAAAGGCAGGTTTCACATGTCAGCTGAGGAATCAATTGCACTTTGATAGTAGTTTGATCGCATCATAAGAAAAGAAATAAAAGAGGAGCAAGTAATAATAGTAATAAGAATAATACTAACCCTCATTTGGAACAGATTTTTTTTAATAATTTCTTAATTTTTTAACTAAAATATGATTTAAAAAAAACTAGTATATTTAAAATAATTTTTTGATTTTTTACGAAAAAATGTGTAAAAAATAGAGAGAAAACAGAATCTTTAACTTTTTTGGTATAAGTTATTGGCCTTTTGATTTTTTTAGTGACAAATGATGTTACCAAACGAGACGTAAATAATGCTAAAAACTATGTGAATTGTGTGGGGTGGCTAAAGGGGAGCCAGTACACTAGAATCTTCCGTTTGGGTTTTGCTCAATTTCCTTTTTTTTTTTTTTTTTATAATATTTTTTTTTATTTTTCACAACACAAGGGCTGTTTGGCAACAAACTGACAAAACACAAGTAGACCTATCACAGATCAGTCCATTTTTCTGACATGAAATGTTTCTCTACAATACATTGACACGATGATATGCACCAAGTTTTTTTTCATTTGATTATTCTCGTCTTTCTTTAATCCCAAGATTATATCTCAAAATTTTAGTACTATGAGATTTTCACCACATTATATGAATAGGAATATATTGAAACAAGTAAATAGATTTTGAAAAAAATAAGATTCTTGGCCACCCATGACAAATAAACTTTTTTTTTTTTTAACTTTCTCATTTTTATATTCTTCAAGCCATCTTTCTTTTAGGTGTTTTTCCTTTATTCTTTTTCATTTCGCAGAAATAGCACAGAAAATATCGATTGTTCAACACTCCAAGAGAGAAATTTTGGATAAATAGGATCCTGGACCCACGACATATTCAAATAACTTGGCTTTTTGGCTTTCTTCTCATTTTCTAAATTCCTGAAGCCATCATCTTTCTTTTCAAGTTGTCTTTCTTTTATTATTCTTCTTCATTTCTCAGAAATAGCAAGGAAAAGAGACTCAACCTCTATTATTGAACACCAAGATTCATTTGTCACCATCAAAACCTTATCTAGACAAATCTTTTACTTTTAAACTTTCACTATAGGGACAACAAACCAAGCTAGTTGGGCTATAAGCCAACCACCATCTCAACCCCAACATCCTCAAATAAAAGTGCATAAACAATAAGCGATAGAATTCAACAGATATTAATCCAAAATTTCAAATATTGGACCCCAAAAAAAAAAAAAAAAAAAAAGAGTTGGATGAGAATTCATTACCTCACAAGACCAGAAAGTGGGTAGAGAAGGGTTCTTGAAAGCTGGTGACCCAGAGCCAACAATCTATTTCGCTCGCATAAGCTATCTTGTCATTTGGCTAGTAAGTATACCTGGCAAGGGCAACTCAAAAACTTAGCAGTAGATGATTTACAATCCTATATACATACCAGCAATGTTAACCAAGTCATTGCAAATTAAGCCAAAATGGTGGAAAATTTGATCTATGGAAACTACTGTCTGCACGTGCGTGGATGTGCGTGTATACCTCAAAGGGGGTGTAGTAGTATGTTATGTAACAGTCATAACAGGTTTCAGAAATAATTACAAAAAATACTTCACCTATTTTCTGTCGACATTTTCAGTAATATATGATATTATATATAACCATGTCAAATGCAACCCCCTAATTTGCACTCTAAAGAGTCGATGATGAATAATTGCAACCCCTGATTCAGAAACCAAAGAAAGGTCAGAAGACTCAGAACTTAAATTATGTCATATACATACACATCCAAATAATAATTATAATGAAGATCCAAAAAGAGGTTGGAGTTGGATCAACAACGGAAAGGATTAATTACCAGTAAAGGCTTGCACTTGATTACAACACCTCAATCAACACGACTTTCTCAATCTCCCGGCAATTCCTTGGGCAATCAAAGCTCCAAATCCTTGTCCCAAAGTTGCTCACCAGCTGATTCAGTATGCATTCTCTTCTGCCATCATGGGCCCTTTGTCGGTTACCTGACTTGTTACCAACACCAAGAAAGAAAATTATGAGGCCGGAGCTAAACACTTCATTTTGTTCACATAAGCTATCTTGTCAATTGCTATTTTCAACATTGAGCTCCGAAGAAGTTGTTCATACCTCCACAATCCATTATGTCAAAATGGTTGCAGAATTCATTACAATCTAATGAAACTACAGTATGAGTATGTGTGTAAACAGGTCCACACACATTTACATGTGGACGTGCACATTTCGTGCAAGCGAGTGTTCATGTTTGAGTGCAGATGCTTATGTATAATTTTAAGGGCTTCAACAAACTGATAATCCAAGAATGCAAAGAAGATTCTCCATAGCTTTCCCACGGATGTATTTCACAAGCAGTAATATGTTTCGCACATAACTAGAAATACTTCCGCTAGTTTCTGTATACATTTTCACAAAATATAACAATTTAAAAGCACAAAATTGCATCAAACAAAGAGGCCATAAAAAAAAACAACACACTACATACATCTTTATAAAATTAAAATTTCCCCTTTGTCAAAAATCAACCACCAAATCAACCCCATAGCTATAAGATTTCAACAGGAAAAGCTATAAGACTTCAACAAAGGCAATTAGCTAGAAAAACCATTTCATGGATTTGATTTTTCCCATGGACTTCTAAGTTAGTCATGCAATATAATCACTACAATGACTGGCTGATTTTCTCCTAGATGACAACATGGATCTTTTGCAGTTCAATTGTTTTATGTGAATACAAGCTAATATCAACTCCGGCCTCCAACTTTAGCTGATACAGAAAAGGGTTGCCTACTAGTTGGAGTTGATAGCACATCATTCATCATGCCCATTAACTTGTTCTTTCCCTCTTCAAAGCGTAAGTGCCCATTCTTTCTGCTCTCCTCAAAATGATCCATTTGTACAAGAGGCCCTCCAGATGTGACCCTGACATTGAGGTTTTCCACTGCTCTGACACTGCTATTATCCAACCCACTCTTCTGCCAAGCAATATTACTTATATCAGTGGCTATTGCAGCCAATTCATGAGTTGGAATGAACGGAGGCTCTGCAAAGTCAACATACTCGGGACCCAGCAAAGAGCTTCTAGATTTCCCCCCACTTTCAGTCCCACAGCAACCATGGCCGCATTGATGAGGTATTAATCGCTCTCCATAAGCTCCTTCAAGCAATTTGTACATCCCAGCATCGGGTCTCACGGCTTGAAGCAAAGGCCTTTGCATGGGAATAGGCAGTCTTGGAAATGATGACACAGTTTCTTGACCATCCAAAGGATTATATACATTAAATGCACTGACACGTGCCACAGGATGGAAAAGAGTGGGCGGTTCTTTTTCTTCAATACTAGATTGACCTTGTGGTTGAGCCTTGCCTTCCCACGGTTCCTCCATGTTTTCTCCAGAGCTGACATCTTTTCCTTCGAAGGACTTGAATGAATTGACATCCCCACATGATAGAGTATCTTCAGATGATGCTTTTGATTTATCCAAGCTAATATCTTCAACCATATTGCTGGATTCCAACTTAAACTTGCCACGTGCCATGCACCGGCGCCTCAAGGTAAATTCCAGTGGTTCTTAATTGCATTGTCTGTTCTCCCCTGCAGAAGCCTTGCAATTGATGCCCATTTGTTTCCATGAATAGTATGGGCCTGGACTATGATGCGATCCTCTTCATCTGCAACAAGCTCAGCTTAGCTTTGTTCATTCAAAATAATACTAAATATATGCATGAAAAACCTCCATGCCAAATAAAGATGTAATAAAAAAAACTGTGCCAAATAATAGATGATAATAACAGTGCACTGGACATCTAATTTGGTAGCACATTGCAGCAAACTGTGAGAGTTGAATTGCCTTTGGCATCAACAATTTTTTTACACAGAATGAATTTGTTGAGGTTGCAAGCATGCATATGCATCTCATTGCACACGCACACATGCACTTATTATGAAAACACCACAAAGATGAAAGGTTGAACTGTGAAACCATCCTCTTCATCTGCAACAAATTCAGTTTGGTTTGCTTGTTCACTTGGAATAAAAATAAATGTATACATGGCATGCTGACAAACATTGAGATATTCAGATGTAATAAAGAAACAACAAAATGACTTGATCGCAAGAAAACACTGCACATCTAATGTGGTCAAATGGGGATCTAAACTGAGTTGAAATGCAATTGGGATCAACACTTTTGCAATGACTACTGATATCACCGTATCCAAGTTTTCTGGGAAGAATGAACCTCATGAGGTAGAATGCATGCATATAAACACAGGTTGCACACACACACACACTCATGCAAAAACACACCCATACACCCACACATGCACAAACTTATCAAGAAACCACCAGAAAAGGATTGAATTCTGCAAGCTGAATCTCAATTTTGCTTCAAAAACAAAACAACCAGAAGTAGCCACAGTAATACAAGTTCTATGTTACATGGACTTTTCAATTACCCATAACCTCATGAATGAAGATCGTGCAATTCATCCATCCAAACATTCTCCCAAAATCAAGCATACTCACCATTATCCACTTCCAATGAAAGGAATCTAAAAAGAAGAAGTAGAAAGACTCTAGATATGTATTTCCACGGAGATTGACAGTTACCTGTATTAACCGCACAAATCCCTACCATTCTTTAACTTCGCATTTACTCTTAATAATGGAATGCCATAATGAATTACCCTATAAGGGAAACCTCTATAATCACTCCACTAGTAATGCAATATTCCTTGCCACTATGTTTCCAATGACAAGACCCCCCTTTCTCTTTGGGGAGAGAAACAATTTCCCAATTCACCAAATGATCTTTTCTCCCTTCACCCCGTCCTTCCTTCTCAAAGAAAGTCCCTCATAATTTTTTCAATTTTCTTAGCTATCACAGCCGGAATTTTTAGCACTTACAAGTTACAAATAATAAATGGGAATGCTACACAACACAGACGGGACCAAAGTGAATCTACCTCTAGAAAACAAGCTCTTTTGGAACCTCTTTACCAATCTTTTCTACCATTGGGACCCAAAATACGAAATTTCTCAATGGGCCAACCTACAACCCCCGCCAACCTCTGTAATCTGTCCTGTTGAATGTTAATTGCCATAATGGTACTTTTACTCAAATTAGTTTTAAGATCCAAGAGAATGTCAACAATTTTTAACAACGAAAGCAAATTCACCACCTTAGAACAATGTTTTGAAAACCGGACTAAACTGGCCAGTTTGACTGTCAAAAATTCTTAACAACAAAAGTAGATTCACTACCTTAGAACAATTTTTTGAAAACCGGACTGGATGGTTCGACAATTGACCCGTGAACCAATCTAGGTTCCGATTCGGATATACCCTTAACCCATTTGAGTTTGAAAACCAGCTTCTTTTTAAGAAACCAGAAAAACCCACCATTGAACTAGTTAACCGGACGAACTAGAGCTGGTTCAAGGAAACCGGTGGGAAATGAGGCCCACGCCTGCAGCTTTGTCAATAGAATTATAAGGAGGTGCACTGGTTTGAACACTCAGCTTCATGTACTCGTATATTTCTCTCTCATTTGACTACAAAACTTGTATGCTCCAGTTCAGTCAAGACTACCATATTTCTCTCCTCATTTTT
Organism: Camellia japonica; assembly: GCA_030407325.1. Classification (NCBI taxonomy): domain Eukaryota; kingdom Viridiplantae; phylum Streptophyta; class Magnoliopsida; order Ericales; family Theaceae; genus Camellia; species Camellia japonica. The sequence continues at coordinate 48,447,719 of JAPPVO010000017.1, forward strand.
CTAAATGTATGTTTTTTAATTTCTCAAGATAACTTTTCTTTCTTTAATCTCCTCATTTCTCACCATCAACCTTGAATCCTCACATTTATGTATATAACGTAATTAAAGTCTATCTTTTCTTCTTTTTTCTTTCTTAATTTAGCAGGTTTGTAAATGTTCTTTCTTTCATCTTAAATATCTAATCTAGTATAAAGATCGTCATAAGTTTTTAACTTACAATCTCTAACTGTCCTATTAACCTCCTTAAATAGCCAACTTAATATCTTCTAAAATTTTCAAATTTTTATCATTTTACTACTTTTTAAAGCATACCTTTTTGCAAGTTTACTACACTTTTAAATTTCTTTAGATATAAGATGCTTTCCCTTCAACTCTTCAAGAATTTCTAATAGTATTTTTAAATGTGAAAAGCAAATTGCAGCAACAAGGCATCCCAACGCCTAAACGCGAGGTGAGGCTTCATCGAAGCAAGGCGAAGGCAAAGAATGACTTCTTTTTTTTTTTAAATAAATAGTATAGATAAAAAAATAAAAAAAAAAAAAAAAAATAATAAAAAAAAAAATAAAAAAAAAAAAAAATCAATATTTCTAAGAATCATGATGCATACAACATTCCAAATACTAAATATTCATAAAATAAAAAAAACATAAATAATCCAACAAATCCAACATTGTAAATACCAAAATCCAACAAAAACACAAATCATCAAATAAAGTACAAACCAACTAAAGAAATGAATAAGAGTTGAACTGGTCTGAGAAGAGTTGTCGAAAACAACTCACCTTCGCCAATTGTTGATTGTATGTGTTAAGGCTTCACAAACAATTTATAATTACATAGCTATTATATGATGCATTAAACGTAATTGGGATTAAATACAAAAGTCAAAAAATAAAGGGCTCAGATTAAAAGATTGAATAATAAACACTGGAAAACGAGGAACTAATTGTGCTCACTTTTTGCGCCTAAGCAAGGCTTCTCCATATCCCCCCCAAAATCCCTCCAAGGCACCAGAGCCTCTCCTCGCATCGCTTCTTTCACGCTTAGGTCAGCGAGCTTTCACAACAACATTATAAACAATACTATTCTAATGCATTCTACCATTGTATTTCACCTTTTATTAATATCATCTTCCAAACTTCACATGACTTCTTTAAACAAAAATAAATAAAAATCAACCCTGTAACAATAAACTCATTACAATCTGAACATCACAAGCATACACTCAAAAGGACAAATCAAACCTATCAGGCATAACAAGATTATCAAAACACTTGGCACAAAATACATTTAAAGAATTGATGAGTGATTTGCAACCCTTATCTGAAACAATAAAATGGTCAAAACCCAAATCATAAAAGATTCACATGTATATTTAGGTTTGATTGTCAATGATGAATATCAAAATTACCAGTAAAGGGCTTGCGCTTGACGGCAGGGTCTAGCTGATTACACCACCTGAGGCGGCACGATTTCCCGGATCTTCCTGAGATTCCTCGGGCGATCAAGCTCCAATTCCTCGCCCCGAAATCGCTCACAAGCCGACTCAGAATCGCGTCTTCCTCGGGAGACCACGGGCCCTTTACTCTGTCCCATGATGATGACTTTTTCCCCACTTGGCCGCCGCCACTGCTTCCACTTCCGCTTCCCTCTCCGACCACCGCCGCCGCCGCATCGACATCACCATCGCCACCAGTGTCGACGTCGTCTGCGGCGATGGTGTCGCCAGCGACGACGGTTACATCGTCCATTTCTGTATCACCGGCTATTGTATATGAGAGTGTGAGTCAGTAAAGACAGCGAAGGAAGGGCTTTTGTTTCGGGGGTCATGTTACCTATTTTTCGGGAAGTATTTAATAGGAAGAAGATTAATAATTTTATAAAGAAAAATGTTTGGTAATTTGAATTTATGTCGTCTGAATGATTCGAATGTATTAAAAAAATATTATTTTATACTTAAAATGATATCGTTTTAAAATATTTGAGTCATTCGGGTTATAAAAATTTAAACTACTAAGCATTGTTGTTTTATAAATTATGCCTTGTTTGGGAACATTATTTTAATATTTTTTTGATTTTTTATGAAAAGATATGAAAAAAAATAAAAAGAGTGATATAATATAGTGATTTTTTAACTTTTTAACTAAAACAAAAAGTTACCAAACAGGGACTTAATATAAAATTAATTATTTAATTAAATTTAATGAGTTAATTATTTATTCTATATATATATATATTTCATATTTGAAATTATAATTCTATCTCTTCTCAATATTAAAAATTAATCAATTTTATTGAATTTAATATTTACAGTATATATAATTCAAATAAAAAAATCCACAATTAAATATGAAAGTGTGAATCTGTAGATCAATAATGTCAATAGTATAATTTAGGGCAAATTACAAACACCCCCTTCGAAGTTTGGTGAAAATATAGATTTCCCCTTGAGGTTTGAGAAATTACAAATTGCCCCCTGAGGGTCAAATTTTCATAACAAATTAGGAGAAATTAGGGGGAATTTGTATGAAAATAAAAACCTCAGGAGGTAATTTGTTATGGAAATATAAACCTCAGAGGGTGGGATGTAATTTCTCAAACCTCATGGAAGAATCTGTATTTTCACCAAACCTCGAGGGGGTGTTTGTAATTTGCCCTATAATTTAATCCCAGTAATTAAACATGCCTTAGAGCATCTCCAACCCTGAACCAAAGTTTTCATCAAATTTGAGTAAAAAAATGACTTTTTCCTCAATCTGATACCGAGTGCTCCAACGGTTGATTTTCATCAAATTTTCATCAAATCTGTGCCGCGATAACCGTTGGTCGACCGGTTAAGCCAAATTTTTTTTTTTTTTTTTTTATTTTTTTTGGAACTTTTTGAACCTTTTAGGTCGACCGGTTGGTCGACCGGTAAGGCAAAATTTTTTTTTTTTTCAACTGTTTGACCTTTTTTTTGGAACTGTTTGAACCTTTTGGTGGTCGACCGGTTGGTCAACCGGCTGGTCGACCGGTTGGTCTCCCCCAACGGTCATGCACAGTGTTTTGATGAAATGCAGAGCATGTCCTCATTTTGGTGAAACGTTTGGTGAAATCTCATTTGATATCAATTTGATGAAACCGCTTAGAGCATGAAAAAGTGCTTTTTTACCAAATTTTAAATTTGATACCAGATTTGATTCAGGGTTGGAGATGGTCTTACAGTGTTAGATGGTTCACTTCTGGCCTGTTAGGCCATTCTAGATTTATGGTCCTATCCTTATATCATTTAATAGTTTGTTTTTTTAGTTACTGTTTTAAAATTTATTATTAATTGTGTAATTGTTAATTTTTTGAAATGTTTATATTATCAAATTTATATATTTTTTTATTAACTAATCTGTCATGTAATAAAAAAAAATTTGAAATTTGATACCATATGTAAGTAATTTTTTTTTTAACATTATTAGTTATTATAATATTATTTTAATTTTATAATTCTTTCAAAGTAAAATAATAACTATAATTTTAAAAATAAATCATTCATTTTAAAACATATATGAATGAATTATATTGACACCAATAAGGTTGATATAATTATTTTATATCATGACTTTTTTAAAAAATATATTAATTCATTAAGGTTTAAAGTTGCAATAAAATGATCTCGTAATACCATGTGATATTGTGTACATAATGTTCTTAATAAATAAAAAATCACAACGTACACTACTAGGGTCATCCTTTATCTCTCAACTACAACAATAGTAGGTTAGCATTGTTCATCCACGTGGAGGGGCCTTCGTATGGGTCTTGAGATTAATCGATGTGTGTATATATATTGACCAGAACAATCGATCATTTAAAAAAAAAAAAAAACATTTTTCATCTATAATTTTTTTCCGCTATATCATTGATTTGAAACATATTGAGATTACCAAATAATTACTCAAAGAACAATAATAATAAGAGTGGTGCTACATGCCCCAATTAGTGTACTAACTAGTGTACCAACACTAGTTATGACATTATTATTGACCTCACTCATTATATAAATTATAAATACTAAAAATATCTTAAATTATGTCATATCATCAATTGGTACACTAATTAGTGCATATAGCATTAGTCTAATAATAATGAGTGGTGCTACATGCACCAATTAGTGTACTAACTAGTGTACCAACATTAGTTATGATATTATTATTGACCTCACTCATTATACAAATTACAAATACCAAAAATATCTTAAATTATGCAACATCATCAATTGATACACTAATTAGTGCATATAGCATTAGTCTAATAATAATGAGTGATGCTACATGCACCAATTAATGTATTAACTAGTATACCAACACTAGTTATGACATTATTATTGACCACACTCATTATACAAATTACAAATACCAAAAATATCTTAAATTATGCCACATCATCAATTGGTACACTAGTTAATGCACTAATTAGTACATATATCATTAGTCTAATAATAATGAGTGGTGCTACATGCATCAATTAGTGTACTAACTAGTGTACCAACACTAATTATGACATTATTATTGACTCCACTCATTATACAAATTACAAATACTAAAAATATTTTAAATTATGTCACATCATCAATTGGTACACTAGTTAGTGCACTGATTAGTGCATACAACATTAGTTTAATAATAATGAGTGGTGTTACATGTACCAATTAGTGTATTAACTAGTGTACCAACACTAGTTATGACATTATTATTGAACCCACTCATTATACAAATTACAAGTACCAAAAACATCTTAAATTATGTCACACCATCAATTGGTACACTAGTTAATGTACTAATTAGTGCATATAGTATTAATCTAATAATAATGAATGGTACATTAATGTAAAGGGAGTTCAAGGTTAGAGAGGTGATTAGAGAAGCAAAACTATGCTGATGGTCCAATAATGGTGGAAGTGGCTGGAGAATGAGTAGCAACAACAGTATGGGAGTTGGAGAGTGTGTAGCTGGGTGAGGGTGAAGCAAGTGGCTCAAGAAGAAGTGTATGGTAGTGCCAAAATGGGTAGCATCTCCCCCAAATCCCCAAAATTCTTCTCCTTGAACCTTGGGAAATGGGTCATATTTATAGGCTTTTCCTTGGTACCAAGAGAACACCAAGTGACCAAATAGAGAGGAGACATGTGTCCTAGAGGATCACATGGAATATTCTGCCTTGAACCACCAGGCTGAAGGTGCCACGTGTCCCTCTGCATGTACTGTGTACTATTTGTTTGCTTCCGCAACTACCTTTTTGAACCTTAGCAAGTGTAGTTGCGTCGGGAGTGTTTGGCGCGGCAACTCCCTTTTGGGCCTCAACAAGTGTAGTTGCAGCGGGAGTTTGTCTCTGCACTTGCCTTCTCCGCTTGAACCTCAAGTGCACTTGCAGCGGTGAAACTTGCCGTTGCACTTGCTTTCTCAGTTTTATCTGGCCAGCATATGCATTCTCAAGACTCTATTAGCCTACTATTGGCCATGTTTGTGTTCACCTTAGCGAAGCCTCCACCCTTAGCCACCTAACCACAAACTCCCCAGCTTTCCAAGGCGAAGGCCACAACCAAGCCTGCTATCAGCCATGTTGTGCCTTAGTACCAAGCCCAAAGGAGGCTTCATTAGCCCTGCCTATGTGACCAAGGCAGGTCTGTGACTTGGGTAATGGAAATAGAGTCCTTTATATTCGGGCTGCCCTGTTCCCATCTTCGCGGGGTTGCCGCGGTAAACTGGTATTTCTGGGCCTGCTATCAGCTCCAACCAGTAAGTCTTCAGGCCTGCTATCGACAGCAAGTTAATAAACCGTGGGGCCTGCTATCAGCCCTAGGCTAGTAATGCCTTGGGACCTGCTATCGGCGCTAAACATTAGCCCCTATTTGCAGAGGGAAGCCTCTCCCAAAGGCTACTATCACCTTGGTAGGATATTCCCTCTGCAACTTAGTTGTTGCGGTAGTAGTTGTTGCGGCAGTCATTTCCCATGACCAGTTGAAACGGCATGACCAAAGATATTAGAGATGGCGGCGACAACAGAATGCCTCCGCAACTTAGTTGCCTCGGTCTTCTCTTTCCCTCGGCAACTCCAAATGATCGTGACACCGACATTACTTGGAATGGCAACGCTGAGACAAAGTGCCTCAACAACTCTACCACTGCACATGTCCCCTTGGCAGCTTCACCGCTGCAGGTGTTGCCTCTGCAACTTGACTTGGGCATTTCTCCTCGCTGAGTCCATCTAGAGCCTTGGTGAGTCGGACCTGCCTCGGCCCACTTGTTGGCCCACTTCCTTTGGGCTTTGGCCCATGTAACGCCCTCAAATTAAAGCATATGATAATCATGCATAAGATCCATAAACATAATAGAAAAGTTACGTTTCATTTATCAGAGTTTCCTTTACAAAAGATATCATATGCATTACATTTTCATTGATATTTATCCTGAAACTATAGCATGTAATTTTAACTCCAAATAACAAAGTAAATGCCCTAAGGGCTTACATCTTTTCCAAGCTATCACTTGATTACAGTAAAAGAAGAGTTTTAACTCTTTTACATATAAAGCCCTCGGCTTGAGTTTACATTTAACATAAAAAATAAATCATCAAAATGGAGCCTCCAACTCCTAAACCTCCTAAGCTAAGATCTTGGAGACGGCATCTCACTTGTACCTGAAAAATGGTGTCCGAGCCAAAACCCCAGTAGAGATATGCTAAACCAAATATGAGAAATAACTAAAACATTAGCATTCGAGAAATGGTTAACACTTATAAACCAACTTATACCATTTCCATAACCAATCAACATCTGCATCATATTCGATTCAATCAATTCATTGATATAGCTCAATATTATCCAAACAGTTTAAAAATGAGACTACAACTCATATATCAACACTTCAATAACAAAATATCATTCAGCATTTCATTTCTTTGCCATTTTACGGAACTACGTCCGAGGGAACCGACACCTAAATATATATATGATTTCGGGACTTTCATCATGGACACTCTGGCCAACTTAATTCTCAATGGAGTCCATTCCCTATCTCTTCCCAAACAATATACATATGCAATGTATTTAACACATCGTCATATACAATGACCAATTGAATCATATATTCAATGTTAATATCCAGCCGTCATATTCAATGACATATTCCAATTGATTAGTTTCAATTCACCTAATTATCATGCAGTTTCTACAACAATCATGGCTATCCTCCACCGATAGCCCAAAACAGATATTTCTAAACAGATAATTAAATTTATCAAATAGATAAACTATCACATTTTCCATAGGTGAGTGATTCATTGATCCAACTACACCATCTAATCACAATTTCCTCTAATTTCATGATTCTTAAACCAATTTTACATTTCCACATTTATTTCACTATTTGTACAAAATAGTTATTTATTTCAAATTAGGGCATTTTCCCCAATTTCTCAAATATTGCCCCTAAGGCCAAATTTTACCCACTATACACAATTAACCCATTGTTAAGATCTCACATACACATATGAAGCCCAAATAAGAAAAACCCCTCTTTCATAATTTCAAATCCAAACCCTAACTTTACCTAAAATTCTCAAATCCCACCATTTATACAAAATAACTAACATTTATGTCAAAACTCACATTAAGGAGTAGATTATTCCTACCTCAAATGGAGAAGCTTGAAGGAGAAGAAGAGGGAAACTCAAGATCCTCCAAATCTACACTTTTTCTAATCAAAATGGAGCTCATACAATGCTTTACTCTTTTAATAAAGGGAAAACGGTAGAAAGCCTCTAGAACAAGGTGTATTTGTAGGCAGAGTGAGAGAGTAGAAAGAGAGACAGCCGGATTTAGGGTTTGGAGTGAAAAGGAGATGAAAAAGTGATATAAAATCACGCTGCTGCGATCTGATATATACGGGTATCAGGGCTCGCTCGAGCGAAGGATTTGTCGCTCGAGCGACTAGACACAATAAGGACTTCGCTCGAGCGCAAGAAGCGTCGCTCGAGCGAACAATGTGAAGCTTCAGGTCTGCCACTTACGCAGACGCATGCTCAAGCGCAAGAGTTCTCGCTCGAGCGAAGGAATACAAAACACAGGGCTCGCTCGGGCGAAGAATACTAACCTTCAGGTCTTCACAAAGACGCAGACACACGCTCGAGCGCAAGAGTTCTCGCTCGAGCGAATAGACACAGCTCACAAAACTCACTCGAGCGCAAAAACCTTCGCTCGAGTGAAAAAACAAATAACCAAGGCTCGCTCGAGCGCAAAAAGCCTTGCTCGAGCGAAAAAAGCCAAATCCTAGGACGCAACCATTTGTTCCAACTCACAACCAACCTGTTCCAAACTTACCCAACACATCCCAAAACTCAAATACAAAGAATTAAAGGATGAAAACTAGATATAGACAACAACAACAACCACGGAACCCGAATCCGGAACACAACAAAGGTCGGGGTAAAACCTGGATCGCTATAACCTCCCCCCTTAAAGAATTTCGTTCCTAAAATTTTATACAAGTTTCAAAATTGTGATTATTCAATTCTCAATATGATTATAATTCAACACTCACTATCATGACCCACCACCGGTCATTCCATCTCCTCTTAAGAGAACAATTTACAACATATAGCTCAATATACATTACCAACATGCATTCATTCGAAATTCAACTAATTTCAATACACATATTCCATATCTCCATAACATACTCAATGTTAATAACACATTTGCGTTTCTAAAACACATTCAACATATACAATGTTAAATTAAACTCGCATTCCCGAGACATATTCAACAATTACAATACTTTCATAGTTCAAAACATATACAATGTTTTTAGAGTTCATTAATAAAACAAAATTTTCAACACATGCTCAAACATTAACAAACAGGTCCGGATATTTCTCTCGAACCTCCAATTTACGTTCCCAAATGGCTTCCTCAACTCCGTGATGTTTCCACAATACCTTGACCAAAGGAATTGTCTTGCCTCGCAAGACTTGGTCCCGTCTATCCAAGACTCTCACCAGTTTCTCCTCATACGAGGCATCCTCATCTATTTCTAAGTCGGTTCAATCCAACACATGTGATGGATCCGGTTCATATTTCCGAAGCATACTAATATGAAACACGTCATGCACTCCGGACAGTTGCGGCGGCAATGCTAAACGGTAGGTAACCTCTCTAATCCTCTCAAGGATCTCGAAAGGGCCAATAAACCGAGGGGACAACTTCCACTCTTCCCAAACCTCATCAAACCCCGCCTGAGTAATATTTTCAGAAAAACGTGATCACCCACCTCAAATGAAAAAGGTCTCCTCCTACGGTCGGCATAACTCTTCTGGCGACTCTGGGCTGTAACTAGCCTCTTACGAATAAGTGTCACCTTCTCCGTCGTTTCCCGAACCAACTCTGGACCTAACAAAGGTGCATCACCCACCTCGGCCCAACACACTGGAGATCTACACGGTCGGCCATACAAGGCCTCAAACGGTGCCATGCCAATACTCGATTGGAAACTGTTATTGTAGGCAAACTCCACTAAGGGTAAGTGTCTCTCCCACGACCCCTTAAAGTCAAGGACACAGTCTCGAAGCATATCCTCAAGAATCTGAATAGTGTGCTCGAACTGCCCGTCAGTCTGAGGATCGTAAGTTGTGCTAAAAGTCAATCTAGTGCCCAAGGCACTCTGTAAACTTTGCCACAACCTAGCAGTAAAACGCGGGTCTCTATCTGAGACAATTGACACTGGGACCCCGTTGAACCTCACTATGTCCCGAATATACAAGTCGGCAAGATAATCTACCGAATCTCTTACACGCATAGAAATAAAGTGCGCCGACTTAGTCAACTGGTCAACTACTACCCATATGGCATCACTACCCCATTGAGTACTCGGAAGACCCACGACAAAATCCATTGTGACGTGCTCCAATTTCCACTCAGCTATAAGCAAGGGTTGCAACAAACCCGCTGGCCTCTGATGTTCGGCCTTCACTTGCTGACAAGTAAGGCATTTTGACACAAACACCGCCATATCTTTCTTCATACCCCTCCACCAAAACTGGCGACTCAGATCATGATACATCTTTGTGCCTCCCAGATGCACTGCAAGGCGTGAATGGTGAAACTCTCGAAGTACTTCCTTTTAGCAAGACTCTGGCACAAATAAGCGGTCTCGGTACCTCACACTCAGGTCGGGATACACAACCAAACCCTTCTCTACCTTCCCACTAGAAATCTTCTCCCGGAGGGATTCTACCTCAAAGTCACCCTTCTGTGCCTCTAACACTCGATTCACAAGTGTAGGTTGTGCAACTACAGAAAACAAGGCTGCAAATTCAACAGACTTGCCCAAATACAAGTCAAACTCGCCAAGAGCACCCAATATCTCCCATTCTCGGATAGCAATACAAGCTACATCATTAATGGACTTTCTACTTAGGGCATCGGCCATAACATTGGCCTTCCTCGGATGATAATGTAACTCGAAGTCATAATCTTCTATGAACTCCATCTATCTTCTATGTCTCAAATTCAAGTCCTTCTGTGTAAACAGATACTTCAGACTCTTATGATCCGAGAACACCTCGAATCTCTCGCCATACAGATAATGCCTCCAAATCTTCAAGGCAAATATCACAGCTGCTAACTCTAGGTCGTGAGTAGGATAGTTTTTCTCGTGTGTTTTCAACTGACGTGAGCCATAGGCTACTACTTTTCCCCTCTTGCATCAATACACAACCCAAACCCTCTCGTGAGGCATCACAATACACTGCATAACCCAGACCCCTCTCCAGAATAATCAAGACTGGAGTGGTGGTGAGTCTAACTTTAAGCTCTTGGAACGACTTTTCACAAGTCTCACTCCACACAAACTTGACTCCTTTCCGTGTTAATCTAGTCAAAGGCGAAGCTAGCTTGGAGAAATCCTTCACAAATCGACGGTAATACCCGGCCAACCCCAAGAAACTATGGATCTCAAAGACATTCTTAGGTTGTGCCCAATCCTGCACTGCCTCTTTCTTAGATGAATCTACAGTTACCCCTTCCCTGGATACCACGTGGCCTAAAAATTTAGCCTCTCTTAGCCAGAACTCACACTTTCCAAACTTAGCATACAGCTTATGGGCTCTAAGTAACTCAAGCACTACTCGCAAGTGTCCCTCGTGCTTCTCCTCAGAAGGTGAATAAATCAGAATGTCGTCCACAAAGACGATTATGAAACGATCTAAAAACTCTCAGAAAATCCAGTTCATCAGATCCATGAACATAACCGGTGCATTGGTGAGCCCAAAACGCATCACCAGAAACTCATAATGGCCATACCGCGTACAGAATGCCATCTTCGGAATATCCTCCTCTCTGACCCTCAACTGATGGTAACCCGATCTCAAGTCTATCTTAGAGAAACAACGGGATCCTTTCAACTGATCAAACAGGTCGTCTATACGAGGCATAGGGTACTTGTTTTTAACCGTAACTCGGTTCAACTTTCGGTAATCAATGCAAAGTCTCAAAGCCCTATCTTTCTTCTTAGCAAAGAGGGTCGGTGCTCCCTAAGGTGAAGTACTAGGGCGAATAAAACCCTTATCTAGCAACTCCTGAAGTTGAATCCTCAACTCACTTAACTCGACTGGGGCAAAATGATACGGTGCCATGAAAATCGGTACCGTGCCAGGCACTAAGTCAATAGAGAACTCGATCTCTCGATGGGGTGGTAAACTAACAAGATCCTTGGAAAAAACGTCCAAGTACTCACAAACCACTCTTGGCAACTCCGTCCCGGTCTCATCACACTCACTACTTATAAAGATAGCGAGAAGACAACTAAGCTCACTCCGCCCTCGCGGATCATACACCGGCGGTAAGACTTTGCCAACCCGATCTCCCAAGAAATGAAAACAATCTCCGCTCAAGGTACATACAGTAACCCTCTGACGGTAGCAATCTATAACAGTCCGGTATGACGGTAACCAGTCCATACCCAAAATCACATCAAACCCAGACATATCCATTACTACAAAAGAAAATGGAAGCCGGCAATCGGCAACCTCTATATCACAGCCTCGACACTCTTGTTTCAAAACCATCTCGCCCCCGATAGGTGATACCACACAAATAGGAGATACTAATTGCGCCAACTCCAATCTCAAAACAGATACAAATGCAGAAGATATAAAGGAATGTGATGCACCCGTATCAATTAACACATTAGCAACCAAGTTGCAAAACAAGAAGGTACCTCTCACAATAGATGGAGTTGGTACAAGATCCGGCGCTGTAACAGCATACACGCACCCTGTAGGTCTCTGATCTACTTACTCACCTCTCGAAGCATAAGACTGCTGCACAGACTGAGCCGAAGAGGCTCCCTGATTGGCCCTCGACGCCTGTACTGACTACGCTGGCTGGTGACCCTGTGTCTGTCTCGAACCAGACATACCAGGTGTGCCACCCAACTGCGGGCAAAATCTCTTCAGGTGCCTCGCCTACCCATACTGATAACAAGCGAGCGGCTGGCCGTTGCCCTAACTCTAGCCCTGAGAACGGGCCAAAATGATGCTGCACGTTGCCCTCCTCCCCTTAATGGGCAAGCTGGAGATTTGTGGCCTAACTGGCCACCTTTAAAACAGGTGATGTCTCCCTAACCGCCTCTCCTAGAACCCGAACTCGGTACTAGAAAGGTAGACCTCGAATGCACTCCCTAGGACTGCTAAGGGTTAGAACCCCTCTGCCTCCTACCGTCCCCCTGACCATCCTGACTCCTCCTGGAGCCCCTCATCCTCTCCTCCTCTGCATGCATAATAGTCTCAAGATGGGCAGCAGCCTCCACAAGGCGCCCATAATCTCTAATCATGGAACCGACAACCCTAAACATGAGTTCGGTCCATAACCTCTTCCCAAACTCCAGACAGCGGCGTTCCTCAGTTGCCACTAACTCAGGTGCAAACCTAGACAAGCTAGTAAAAGTGGCCTCGAACTCCGCTACTGGTGTATTTAGTTGCACCAACTTGGAGAATTGATCCCTTAACTTCTCCCTCACTGTAGCAGGCAAGTACTTATCCTGGAAAGCTTCAACAAAGGCATCCCAAGTCCTTCCAATGCGTCCCCGCGCATACTTCCACCACTGACTCGCGTCTCCCTTTAGCTGGAAGGACGCCAAGGTCACTCTCAGACCTCCGTCTTTGATGCTAAGCATCTCAAACGTCTTCGTCATCTGTTCTAGCCATTCATCAGCCTTCAGTGGCTTTTTAGGGTCACCCAAAAACTCATCTAGATTCGACCGGAAGAACTCCCTTTTCAGAAAAGACGGCCCTGCCTCAGCTACCTGGGCCTGGACTTGATTCTCAGCCCTGAGAATGTCCATAGATTTCCTTAATGCTTCGGCCATTTCACGGGCTAAGGCGCCTATGGCCTGCTGACCTATTGGCTTGGCCACGTTGACCTGACCAACTCCTTTCTCCTGCGCCAGAATCTCATCCGGTATAGGCATCTCCTGCCTCCTAGGCCTACCACGCCTACCACCACGACCTCGTCCTGATATTCTAATAAAGGTAACAAAAAACATTAGCACATTCACAAATGTACCGAAGCTATTTCACTCGCATCCTAATACGATGGACAATAGTAATTCACTCCACATAACCACATAACCACATAAACACATACAAATTTCATTTTCAGATAATGATCGTCCCGTAGCGTTACTAGAGTTCCAGTTAGAAACGGCAGTGATCAAGTGCCTTTCCAACAAGACTCTCAAGAACCCATAGACCCGATCAACATCCTAGAAACTAAATTCCATACCCATATAGTCACATGAACATGTTATCACATAAGCGCATAACATTATACTTAAGTCTCTAACAAGCGAGACAAACCCATTGTGGTACTAACCACTTTCTACGTACCCAAAGTATTCAAACCCGGTATGCTCTAATACCAAGTTGTAATGCCCTCAAATTAAAGCATATGATAACCATGCATAAGATCCATAAACATAATAGAAAAGTTACGTTTCATTTATCAGAGTTTCTTTTACAAAAGATATCACATGCATTACATTTTCATTGATGTTTATCCTGAAACTATAGCATGTAATTCTAACTCCAAATAACAAAGTAATGTCCTAAGGGCTTACATCTTTTTCAAGCTATCACTTGGTTATAGCAAAAGAAGAGTTCTAACTCTTTTACATATAAAGCCCTCGGCTTGAGTTTACATTTAACATAAAAAATAAATCATCAAAATGGAGCCTCCAACTCCTAAACCTCCCAAGCTAAGATCTTGGAGGCGGCATCTCACCTGTACCTGAAAAATGATGTCCCAAGTAGGGTGAGCCAAAAGCCCAGTAGAGATATGCTAAACCAAATATGAGAAATAACTAAAACATTAGCATTCGAGAAATGGTTAACACTTATAAACCAACTTATACCATTTTCATAACCAATCAACACCTACATCATATTTGATTCAATCAATTCATTGATATAGCTCAATATTATCCAAACAGTTTAAAAATGAGACTACAACTCATATATCAACACTTCAATAACAAAATATCATTCAACACTTCATTTCCTTGCCATTTTACGGAACTACGTCCGAGGGAACCGGCACCCAAATATATATATGATTTCGGGACTTTCACCCTAGACACTCCGGCCAACTTAATTCTCAATGGAGTCCATTCCCTATCTCCTCCCAAACAATATACATATGCAATGTATTTAACACATCGTCATATACAATGACCAACTAAATCACATATTCAATGTTAATATCCAGCCATCATATTCAATGACATATTCCAATTGATTAGTTTCAATTCACCTAATCATCATGCAGTTTGTACAACAATCATGGTTATCCTCCACCGATAGCCCAAAACAGATATATCTAAACAGATAATTAAATTTATCAAACAGATAAATTATCACATTTTCCATAGGTGAGTGATTCATTGATCCAACTACACCATCTAATCACAATTTCCTCTAATTTCATGATTCTCAAACCAATTTCATATTTCCACATTTATTTCACTATTTGTACAAAATAGTTATTTATTTCAAATTAGGGCATTTCCCCTAATTTCTCAAATATTGCCCCTAAGGCCAAATTTCACCCACTATACACAATTAACCCATTGTTAAGATCTCACATACACATATGAAGCCCAAATAAGAAAAACCCCTCTTTTATAATTTCAAATCCAAACCCTAACTTTACCCAAAATTCTCAAATCCCACCATTTATACAAAATGACTAACATTTATGTTAAAACTCATATTAAGGAGTAGATTATCCCTACCTCAAATGGAGAAGCTCAAAGGAGAAGAAGAGGGAAACTCAAGATGCTCTAAATCTACACTTTTTCGGATCAAAATGGAGTCCACACAATGCTTTACCCTTTTAATAAAGGGAAAATGGTAGAAAGCCTCTAGAACAAGGTGTATTTGTAGAGAGAGTGAGTGAGTAGAGAGAGAGACAGTCAGATTTAGGGTTTGGAGTGAAAATGAGATGAAAAAGTGATGTAAAATCATGCTGCTGCGATCTGATATTTACGGGGCTCGCTTAAGCGAAAGACTTGTCGCTCGAGCAACCAGACACAACAAAGACCTCGCTCGAGCGCAAGAAGCGTTGCTCGAGCGAACAATGCGAAGCTTTAGGTTTGCCACTCACGCAGACACACACTCGAGCACAAAAGTTCTCGCTCGAGCGAAGGAACACAAAACACAGGGCTCGCTCAAGCGAAGAATACCAACCTTCAGGTCTTCACAGAGACGCAAACGCATGCTCAAGTGCAAGAGTTCTTGCTCGAGTGAAAAAGCAAATAACCAAGGCTCGCTCGAGCGCAAAAAGCCTCGCTCGAGCGAAAAAGCCAAATCCTGAGCCGCAACCATTTGTTCCAACTCACAACCAACCTGTTCCAAAGTTACCCAACACATTCCAAAACTCAAATACAAGGAATTAAAGGATGTAAACTAGATATAGACAACAACAACAACCACGGAATCCAAATCCGGAACACAATAAAGGTCGGGGTAAAACCTGGATCGCTATAATTGCTCTTTTTTATCCCTGGTCACCTTCTCAGGGCAATCTTAGTGCTTGGGTCCATACTTAATTTGGGGTTTAATTTCTGACCCTCTACATTTTGCACCCTGCACGCGCGGGAGACACGCTCCCTGTTTCCAGCGCATACATGACATCAGCGGGCAACCTAAGGGTTGTGTCGGTTCTGAAAAAGTACCCTTTTGACTGCTAGGTCATAATGGACCTAGGGCAGTGTGCTAGGGCCCTTTGCTGATTTTCTTTATAAATAATGTCCTTGGGTCCACTAGTCCCCCACTTCTTCCCTATACACTTTTCTATCTCATTTGTCTTTTTCTCTCATTTGTCCCCTATTTCCAAAGCTTTTTGACTTTCTTTACTCCCTTTCATGGCCAGTACGAGGTTTCTTGCTGATAGGGCTGCCCCACCACCTACTGAATGGAGGCGGGCCCCTTACTTCGGAGGGTTGCCCGACCTCTTCTGGAAGACGGTTGATTCCTTTATTCCCGACGCCCCTTCTCTAGAGAATCATCTGCTTCCTTTTAGGGAGGCCACCTTGGAAGACGCAGACATAGTGACCCCGGTTTCTGTGCTGCGATTTCGTGTGGAGCGTGGAGATTTTCCACATTCTTACATCTACTATCGTACTCATTCGGGCCCTCTAGTAGATTGGTCCCTTTTGGTCGACGACATAATGGTGGATGGCGGCTTCGAGCAGCGTCTCCGTGATGTTCGCCTTTTCAATGCCATTTTAATCTCGAGAGAATTATCAGTGCGTAAGGTGCAGACCAACACTGATATGATTGTCTTCCGTTGGAGTCGTGACACCCACACTTTTGCCTTGGCATGGGGGGAGATAACCCCGACCCTGGAAAATGTTGCCGTCCTCTTGTGCCTCAACACCCGTGGAGATTTCCCCTTTGACCCAGCGTCTTTGACCCCTGCAGAGCAAGTCGCTGTCACTGCTTTTCAGACCTCCTTTCGGGAGGCACGGAAGTTTGGTTCCTGGTATGATCTTAGAACCAAGGAACTGCTCCAGGAGAGGCCCAAAAGAGATAAGACTACCTATCTTTCTTGGCTGAAGCATTTCTTTAAGGACTTGCAACCAGTCGTAGAGGATATCACTGAGGAGAGCCGTGACTCCGTAGTTGGTCCGGGTTACCGAGGTGACTTGTGCTTGGCGACGTTCATCAGCTATTTTATCTCATTCTTCGTCCTACCCAGTAACCCTACCGAAAACATCAATCCCCTGGTATTTCCCTTAACTGTAAAGCGTTGTAGCGGTAACCAAATTCCTCTGGCTCCTCTCTTTCTAGGTAACTTATATTTTCGTCTTGACCTCATCCATTCAGACATAGAGCGATCCATGGGCCGCTATGACGTGTGGAGCTTTGTGCATACCCAGTTCTTGACTGCCTTTTTCTATGAGAGATTTCCTGCCATGGGCCCCACCCCTAAGGAACATGAGCCCCACCCCTAAGGAACATGAGCCCTTCTTTACTGATGAAGTCTTTGATACAGAGGGCCACCATGTCCTAGATGCAGAGGGTCGGCCTGTCACGAGGCAAGTGCATTAGTCCCTCCCTCGCATCTCTCGGTGGTCTAGCCTTGGCACCAACAGGCCCTTTTCAGACTATGTTAACCATATGGAGAAGTGCGTCTTCCGCCTTTCACTCAGCCTCTCCCAGGCATTTCTGTTGTCCCCTTTTTATTTTTTAGAGCCCCGCTACGTTGATTTTTCTCTCGACAGTATCCAGGCTAATTCTCTCCTTATTGCTACCATGATTCACCCTCGATTTTTGCCCGTGTGGAATGAAGAAGGCATGTCCAGTGTTGTTTATCGACCAGATAGGGTCCTCATGCAATTCGGAATGGTTCAGGGCGTCCCATATGCTCCCCCGCCTCAAACTGATTTCCACTGGAGTTTTCAACGATTTACCTGCGACTGCACCGCTTTACTTGTGGAAGGCCTAAGAGTCATGGAGCTTCCTTCACTCGGGAGAGAGGGCGCATGTACTCCCGACAATAGGCTATTCTGACACCGCAATCTCAGTTCCTTCTTTAATTTTTGCAATATTGCCCCGGTCGTCCCAGCAATGAAACTTATTTCTCAGCCCGACCTATCCCTACGTCTGCCTTTTGGCCAAGGGAAACAATCTAGCATATTCTGTCGCTTTAAGCTTTTATCCCTGCCTGTTATGGAGGAGCCTCACCCGTTTGGGGCAATGTCTGTTCAACCCTTACAGATTGCTCCCCCCGAAGTGGGTGCACCAGTACGTATAACCCATTCCAAGCTGAGGGCAGCCCAAGCAATAGCGGCATCAGTTCCCGAGGCACGTGCCCCACCCAGTAAGAAGAGGCTCCGAAAGGTATCCATACTTAGACAAGTATTTTGTGTTATTTTCTTGTACTTATCATGTTTACTATAATAACTGCATGATCTTCTTCTTCTTTTTAGGGACCACGGAGCATACTGCCCTCCAGTCCAGGGGGTCCTTCTACTGCCATTAGCATTCTTTCAAACTCAGACGACGATGACAACCTCCCCATTGCTACTAGGGTGACAAGTTTCAAGACTCGCAGGACAGTTCTTCCAGACGTTGAAGATGAACCAATTGTGGGAGGCGATCAGACCGCTGAGGCCGAGGCAGAGCCAGTTGTGGAGGCCGCAGACAATGTGCAAGTTTCCCTACTGTGGAAGTTGTAACGGGTGATATAGCCGCTGAGGGTTTAGAGCCTCTGCATCCTTCTGACTCTGTGCACTCTGGGTGTTCCTTTGTTGGCGAGGATGACTTTATACCTGAGACCCCTAGAGAAGATCGCAGTATGAGAGAGCCGCTGGAAGTTGTACCACCTACCATTGGGGCTGCATCTGGCGGTTCCTCCCAATCTACTGAGTCCCCGCTAATTCAGCAAGCTCCATTTCCAGACATTCAAGTAACTGAAGAGAGTACAAGTGCAGCGGCTACTGCTACCGTCCCTACTTTGACCCCTCTAAACTTGGACAGACTTACAGAGGTAGCTGTCACTTTAGTCGCCCACACTGTTACTACTGCTGCTGGGGCCTCTGATCCAGTTGCTTCGGCGACCTCTGAACAGCTGGCAGACTTGTACCCCACTCATTTTCCAGAGGTGCCAGCTGGCCTTATGATGTCCTGTGATTTTTATACTAGGATGGATACCATTGTGGTTCTAGATCTGAATGTTGGAGATTATCAGATGGACAACCTCTTTTTGGAGCGACGCGATAGTGCAGGCAGTTTTGGCCTTTCTCGTGAGGCCAGTTCGCCTGGTCGCCAACCAGCGTCTACTCACTCCATTACCGCGGGCAGTCATCTTCAGAGGAAGTATGCCGCCCTCAGACCTTTGGTCACTCCACTAGTCTCCCTCTAGTGATTGAAGCTGGCGGTGGTGTAAGAGTCCCCCCGGCCCTCAGAGAAAGTATCCTTCATGAGTTACTGGATTTCCTCCGAAGCTGCTCTAACCCTTGCTCGTATCCAAACACTGCATCTGGACACCTTTACTGCCTTTAATGTCCCTGGGTCAATAGTTCAGACGGCACTGTTGGAGTCACTTGCTGGCTTTATTTGTGATCTTGCCATCAAGCAGATCCTGACCACTCCCAGCAAGTTCGTGGAGAGTGCCGAGGCCAATCTGAGCGGCTTTGAGAGGAGTGGTTTTAACCTATCATGGATGAGGGCCAGGCTTCAGACGGTTGACGGCTTCCTCGAGCACGCCGACAATGTGGCGATTATCGCGTCCCTGGAGGAGACTATTAAGGAATGTGAGGGTGCCCTGGAGCAACACCGGCAGAACCTGGCTCGATTTAAAGAGAAGGACTTTGCATTGGTAGCCCAGTTGCCTCAAGATGTGACTCTGATGGACTCTCTCTTAAAGGGTTTGATTTGATGTAACTTTGTGACTTTGTTATGATTTCTTCCATTTTTTTATTTTGTTGTTGCATTGCACTTGGTGCACCTTTTCTTTTCTTTCTCTCTATCATAACTTCTTTTTCAAACACTGTAATCATGTTCTGGAGGCTTGACTTTAATGAAAAATATGGATGCTTGGTAGTACTTTTGAGTTTCATTTCATTGCTTCCTTTACATTGTTTTTACATAGCTTCTAAAGATAAGCAAAGCTCTTGCAGTGAGCAAAATTTCATCATGACTAAGCTTTTACATGGACGAAATTTCACTAAATATGGCAAGTTTTCCCTATACTAAGTGTTTACAAGAGTAACAGGTTTGCTGAATGTATGACACTCTCTTTACACTTTGCTTTGGAAATATTGACAAAGAAACTTACAACTCTTTTTCTGGACAAAAGAAATTAAGGAAAATATTCTTTGACATACTTGGCATTGATAGGGCCAGTTCTGAACCCATCATCTACCCTTGTCAACTTGTCAGCAACTTTGTAGGGGCCTTCCCATCTGGGTGAGAACTTCGGAATTGATTGCCCCCGTATGATTGCATCCACTATTTTCCATACTAAGTCTCCTTTCTTGAACTGTGTTGAACAGATTGATTGTAGGCACGGGCTATGGATTGATGATACTTTTCCATTACCCGCGAGGCTCGATCTCTTCTTTCTTCAGCTGCCTCTATGTCATTCTTCCTGCTGTATAGAGCTAAGTGTGCTGACATAGCCATTCTTGCCGAGGGTACTGCCAACTCAACTAGTAACACAGCTTCGGACCCATATACTAGGGAAAATGGGGTTGCCTGAGTTGGCTTCCTCTTTGACGTTCTATATGCCCAGAGTGCTACTGGGAATTGTTCAGACCATGTACTGTAGACACCCCATTTTTGACCGACCTTAAGACTTAGATGTCACCGATTGAGCGCTCGTGGTGTTGCATATCGTGCTCGTTCAGAAGTTTCAGAGTCGCGGCCGTGCGCCCTGCCTCCGGACTTCCGAATCCTCTTCTGTGCCTTGTCTCGGTTTGCGAACCAGACTCGGTTTTCTCTGTTTTCTTTCCTGAGGGAAGGGAGTGGTCCTGTAGACCATCTCTCGGTGGCCGTGCGCTACTTTTCGTGGCCGTAGGCCATTTTGCCCATTTCGGAGCCCGGTTCCCGGTTTTCGAAGCCGTCAGGCCGTGTGTCTCGGTTCGGGACCGCCCAACCGTCTCCGATTCCTCCGGTTTTTGGCATGTACCTCTGTTTCATCATTCCAAGGCACCCTGGGGTCGCAGATACCCACTTCGTGGCCGTATGCCACTTTCGGTGCTTATAGCCGGTTTTCGGGCCCCGAACCTCGCGGTTTGGCCCCCGAGCATTCATTTCGCATCGGTTTTCTCCGATTTTTGGCAGGTACCCCTGTTTTATCATTCCGAGGAACACTGGGGCCTCTGATGCCCACTTCGTGGCCGAACGCCACTTTTTTATTTAGAGCAAAATATCTAGATATTTTGATAGATATTTAGAGCAAAATATCTAGATATTATTTCCACCTTTTTGGCCCTCCTTTTGACCTCTCTTTTGGCCATAAAAACCAGCAGATCCCAGCTGGTTTTGGAGGTTAGAAAAATCCCTTGAGAGCTCCATACATGCATCTCCTCCATTCCTCTCTTCCAAAAAGCTTCAAACATCCAAGTTTTGCTTCCATTCCTTCATCAACTCCAAGCACAACCAACACCACCTCCATTTCAGCAGCAAGGGAGTAATTTTCAGAGGTTAGGGATCAACAAATTCAAGCCAAGAAGCAAAGAAAGCTTGATCTTCAAGGGTAAGTCACCAATTCCCCTTTTCTTGCATTTTTTTGCTTCAAATTTATACCCTACTTGTGATCTGTTTTGGGCTCTGACCCCTTCTGGTTTTAGGCTTATTTTGAGCCCATCTACAACTTTGTAGAAGGGCTCAACCCTGTTTGGTGTCTCCTTCATACACTTGCTTCAATATCACTCTTTATGCCATTAATTTGCATGCTTTGTTTGGCTTTTGAGTGATCTGATTTCGAGCATACTATATACTGTGAGTGGGATTATTTTGAGCCCCTCTTCAACATTGAAGAAGGGCTCAACCATGTTTGGCTTCTCTATCATGCACTTCCTTTGAAATTCTTCCATTTTACCGTAAAATTGCATGAGTTAATTAGCCTATTTGTGATCTGATTTGGAGTATGCAACCTACTGATATTGTGCTCATTTTGAGCCCCTATTCAACATTGAAGAAGGGCTCAACCATGTTTGCCTCCTCTATCATACACTTGCTTTGAATCCATGTTCTATGCCTATCTTGCATGCTTTGTTAGACTATTTTGGCTTCTGTTTTTGGCCTTCATCAGGCCTTTAAGGAGTCTTATTTTGGTCCATACATCATGCTTTGTGAAGGGTCTTAAGCCATTTGGTAATTGGTTTTAGTACTTGCTTTGAAATCCTTTCAATTTACCGTAAAATTGCATGTTTGTTTAGGCTTGCTTAGCCACTTCTTTGAGTCTTAATCAGGCTTAGAAAGTGTCTTAGAATTGTCTATTCTTCATCTTTTGTTAAGGGTTCAAAATTTTTTGATGCTTGCTTATGGTACCTCATGTTGTAGCCCCTTATTGGCTCATTTTTGCATGCCATTTTGAGCATATCTACACACTGAATTAGAGGATCTCATCTACTGTAAATATTCATGTTTTTGGCCCCTCTTCCATTTTGTAGAACTGATTTTTCTGGTTTGAGCATTGTATATACTACTTGCTTTGTAATTCCTCTCTTTTTCCCCGTTTTTGCAAGCTATTTTTGCCATGCTTGTGGTTGTTATTTAGCCTTGCTTTGTACTAAAAAAATGCCATATTTGGGGCTGCCTTGCTACTGTTTTTGCTTTCATGTATCAATTTTGCATGTTTAGCATAGCCGTAGGCCATTTCGGGTACTTAGAATCACATTTCGGGACGATTTCATGCATCGGTGGTCATTCCGTGTCATTTTGGGACTGTTTTCCCTTTCATTTAGGTGCTGAAATATGGTTGGCATGCTTGCATATCATTTCCCGTGCCATTTCATGCCTTTGGGCCATGCCTCGGTTTGCGTGCCCGTGGGTACGCACTTCGAGGCACCTCTGTTTTATCCGACGGCATCTGATGTGAGTGTGGCTGAGGTCCACTCATGTTAGTGTAAGCCCAATTTGCATTTCCATCTCATTTTGTCATCGCCTCGGTGTGCGTGCCTGTGGGCACACATTTCGAGGCACCTCGGTTTTATCCGATTTTCACTTCATATCATCGCCTCGGTGTGCGTGCCTGTGGGCACACATTTCGAGGCACCTCGGTTTTATCCGATTTGCATTTCACATCATCGCCTCAGTTTGCGTGCATACGTGCACGCATTTCGAGACGCCTCATTCTCATAGCATTGTGCATGCTAGAACTGTATATTAGTTGCATTTCATGCATATCATGCATATCGCATCGTGTTCGGGATAGGAGTTAGCCCGGGCACGGGAAACGAGGCACGTTTCGTACTCCGAGTGACGGAACGGGTCTCAATTCCCAAGTCGCCGATACTCCGGATTACCCATGATGGAGTTAGGTTTTCATTGTAGCATTCATCCGCATTCATCCCATATTGAGTTGTGCAATCCGATTCCTCGGCCATCATGCATCGGTATGCGTGATTGGTGGCACGAGGATCGAGGCATGCATATATCTGTGAAATACATTGCTATGCCCTTTTCCTGCTCTCTGTTGCAGCAAAATTAAGGAATCAGCAACTTTTCAAGTTGGGCACGCATTTCAAGAAACACTGCGAACAGAGGCTAAATCGGGCATTCCAGTGGATTTCTGCGCAAGGCAGCCCAAAATGCAGTATTCATTAAAAGCGAGGCAGCCCCCGGCTGGCAAACCGATTTTCAGCTTTCTTAGTTTAAATTGCTAATTACTTAGAAATCTGTAATATTCTTTCATTTCGGACTGTATTATTATTTATTCGGACCCTCTGCGCGAGGGCATGACTGTAATAAGTGTGGGTGAGTGTGATGTATGTCTTCCAACCCCACGTCTTTCTCCCTTTTATTTATCCGCTTACGATGGTTAGATATAGGGCATATTTCAATTAGCATACAGTATGATAGCATGTTTGCATCATTCATCTGTTTTGCACGCACCAGGCTCGGCGCATCATACAAACTGCATCTGTATTTCAATTCCAAGTTGAATACGTGATAGTTGTAGCATTTCACATGCCATTTTTAGAATAGCCGAGCCTGCTATAGTTGCATTTTTGCATGTGTTGCATTAGGCATTCCTGTGTATCTAGGATCATGCATGATTTCTAATGTAGTTTCTGTTTTGGCTCGGAGTACTCGGTAAGTTTTATGCTTTAGCATCCTTGCATGCGTGTGAGTGTTGCCATGATAGCATGCTTACCATGAGGCTATGTGCTTATGTGATATAACTGCCTTGAATGCCTGTGGGTGGAGGTTGGGTTATCTAAATTGGGACAATTCATCAGTCATGTTTTTCTAAGCCCACCTGAGGGTGGCAAATCCGCGTTTTTAGCCTACCTGCGGGTAGCACCATCAAACCATTTTCAAATGTTTTGTTCCAATTCAGGTGACTCAGTCTATACTTATTTGCTGCGAGCATCACATAGTAACCTAGGCTAATAACCGGAACAAGAGCATACGATGTTTTCAAAATCGGATATCATGGTTAGTAGAGGCCGGTCTTTGACCGGGCGCGTGGGGGTGCTCACGATGTGACCTTCCCCAATCGTACCCAAGTTCCCGAGCCAACTTTGGTGATGACGGACACGTGGCCTTTGGCACCGAGTCAGGGTTTCCTAAATTTCCCATTTTAAAAAATATTTAGGTGGCGACTCTGTTATCTGGCAAAGTAGTCCATGTTTGGCACTTCTTTCAAAAATCAGTTTTCTCAAAACGATTTGCCGGATTTGGACTCTTTGGCTCAAGATTAAGAACCGTGACATGTGAGTCCTTCGAACTGTAGTGACCCCAATATGAACAGAACGGGACCTAACCCTCCCGGGGCGTTCGGGGACGTCTACAGTTTCTGGCGACTCTGCTGGGGATTTAGAGAACTTGACTCGAACTCGTGATATCTGGTTTTGACTACATTTGTGTGTTTCTTTGCATTGCATTTGCATTGGTGCGCCTAGGAACACTGTGTTTGCCATATGCCATTCCCGAACGATTTGCCGGAGGCTTGTCTTGTCAAGGCATGTCCATAAGGCTGATCGGCTCTGGGCTCTGACAGCATGGGAACACAAACCCCGGTTTTACCGGGGCACCCTTTTTGACCATTCGACCTAGTGCATATTCGGATCCATAGTGACCATTCCAAACTAGGACAGGTTGCTTACCCGTTTATAGGTTGTTTGAAGCCGCTGCGTGCGTAGTGAAACCCTAGTTCCTGACAAAATAGGACAGGGAAACCCTACCCCAACATAGGGGTGTTTTCGGCTCTCACTTATCTGCTATGTGCTTTAGAGTGCGTCTCTACAGGAATGCATGTATCAGTTTGCAAGTTTGGGCATCAGGCCTGCGGGCGCCAGTTCAGTATTTTGGGATTCAGTTTACCTGAGGGTATCAGCTTACAGGCAGAATTCTGGGCAGAATTCAGTAGAGAGCACACTCATTCAGCTTTGTTCGTATCTGTTCAGGTGAAATTAGGCTGAGATGCTGTCGATTTTCTCTTTTGCTAGGGGTAGCCTCGGAATTATAGCTTCAGAAGGCTCCGATATCTCCCGGGTACACCGAACTTGTGCTGATAGACTTTGTCGGGTCAGAGATTCAGTTCAAGGGCAATCAGTGTTCCTTTACCGGAGGCAGGGTGAAGAGCGTCAGTCAGGCACAGATCACCAGTTCAGTAGTTACCAGATCAGTGGCCCTTATCCATTCCACCAGTGAACAGTCAGGCTGAGTCTTTCTACTGCAGGGATAGAATACCAGTCAATCAGATGGAACCGTAGAATACATCAGTGGTAGAGGCGATGATGCGCCAGATGCAAGAAAGTATGAAGCTCATGCAGGAGGACGCTGTCCGCCAAGCGGAATTTTCCAAGCAGCAGGCTGCAATCATGGCTCAGCAAGCGAGCTCATCACTAGGCTGCAACAGCAAAGCGGCGCGTCTGCTTCACAACAAGTTCCTCCCCCAGCAGGAACTCCAGTACCTGGGGAGATGCCAAATGTCCAGGAAGGTACAGACATTCCGGTAGGGCCGGCTCCGCCCCCAATTTTACCCCAGTTATCAAAAACACCTACCAACCTACCGGACTCTCCCTTTGAGTTCGAGACGGATCCCACAGCACTGAAGTTGAGCAAGCTTGAAAAGCTGTTCAAGAAATCCAGGGAGTCAAGACCATCCCTGACATTGAGATGGATACACGACAAGCTGTGACATTGCCAGACGGGTTCAAGATGCCTCATATCGACCATTTTGACGGGTCAGGAGATCCCATGGTCCACCTGAGTTTGTTTTCAGATGTTCTGCGCCCGATGGGCTTGACAAGATTACAGAAGCTCTCCCTTTTTGGCAGGACCCTGTCGGGTGTTGCGGCCATCTGGTACGCCAAATTGGAGGATTCAGTGAAACGAAGCTGGGAGGAGATGGCCGAGGCCTTCGTCGCACAATATTCATACAATACCCAGATTGAGATCACAACCCGTGATCTCGAGACGACCAGGCAAGAGCCGAAAGAGGGTTTCTCTGACTTTGTAGCCCGCTGGAGGGCCAAGGCCTCAATGATGACCATTAGGCCAACGGATAAGGATCAAATACGGATGGTTGTGCGCAACCTCCAGCCCAAACTAATGCAGAAAATGATCGTGCTCCCCTTCCCTACCTTTTCAGATTTGCATGAGATGGGAGTACAGATCGAGGATGCCATGAAGCAGGGCCTTATTGACCAGGAGAAAGAGCAGCCTAGGCGGGCGTTTTCCCGCAGTTCGAATGTGACCACCAGTGGTGATGCAACTGCAAGAACTCCTGAAGTGGGCATGGTCACTACCACCACATCAAGAAAGGCTACCCCATTCACCGGTGCGTCCGGGAGTAACTCACAGACGGCCAAATATCCACCCCGAGTCAAGAGGGTTTTCACTCCACTTCATATGCCTCTGTCAAAGGCTCTAGAGGTCTTACTCCGGGAAGGACATTTGAAACCGTTGGAACAACGGCCCCTACCCGATCCTATCCCTGCAAAGCATGACCAGACTAAATACTGTGCCTACCATCAGCAAACCGGTCATGACACCGACAGTTGCTTTCGTCTGCGCCATGATGTACAAGATCTGTTTGACAAAGGGGTCATTGTTGCACCAGGTCCTGCAAAGTCTATCGGCACTTGATCAGTGAACTTGTGGGGGATAAGGTGACTATGTGATCGAGGGATGAACCACCTGGGCAGCGCTCAATTTACTCCAGACGTGAGAATGGCACGCATTGTTCTGAGCAATGTGCAAATACCAGTTTTTGTGTTTTCTGACTTGGGTATTGGGTCAGTTTTGTTGTTTTGTTTTGAGTCTGTCTTTTTGTTTTGAGTCAGTCTCTTTTGTTTTGGGTCTGTCTTGTTGTATCGAGTCAGTCCTGTTGTATAGGAGTCGGGTGATTCCGGGGGGTGTTACCTCGGACATCACCATTTTTTGTTTTGTGTTTGTCTTTTCGTTTTGTTTTGAGTCTGTTTCTGCCAGGGAGCCAGTTGTGCCAGCAGACTTTGAATGGACAGCAGTGATTTTCACATCCTTGTGTTCGCTTCTGCCTTGTGCCAGTTATGCCAGAAGTTTGAATGAAATGACAGTGCTCTTTGCCTGCTCTTCTATGCCTCAAAATTATTGCATTGACCTAAGTTTTTCAAAACTTTTTGAACATTGTGATAAAAACAAAGAGGAAGGAATTCCTCGGGGTTTGCAAAACTTTGATCAAAATAAGAGAAAGAGAGGCGTGCTAAGCCCTTAATGAATGAAATCATGCTTGTCAGCGTGAGTACTGAGAAGGACCCTAGCTTTGATCCAGATTGGTCCGACACTGTCTTCAGCGCGAGCGATTTGTCGCTTTCTTAAAAACTTTCAAAAAAAATGTTTTGCGCGGTCTTGCGAAGACCTGTGTGGAATCAC
This sequence comes from Camellia japonica, assembly GCA_030407325.1. Classification (NCBI taxonomy): domain Eukaryota; kingdom Viridiplantae; phylum Streptophyta; class Magnoliopsida; order Ericales; family Theaceae; genus Camellia; species Camellia japonica. Next base: position 48,475,838 of record JAPPVO010000017.1, read on the forward strand.
TCTTGAGATTGTGCAGCTTAGGATCACTCTTGGTCTCGAGACTCGACCCCTTTGCTTTCAAACCTTGAACTTGAATTCAGACGGTTCAACGGTCAACTACAACATGAGGCCTGTGTGGCCAGATTTGAAGCAGCCCTCGAGCAAGAGGCACCAAATTCAGATCAAGAGGATCAGATGTCGTCAAAAGAAGCTCACAAAGCTAGAACAGAAGTCCCCCCCCCCCGAACTAGGGGCGACAATGTCCTATGTGCTCGAAGAGCCGAAGATGGATCCTTCTGCAAATCAACAGCCACTCTCCTGGATACGGATGACTTCAAAACCCTACAACCATTTGGCATGGACCAAGCTACACTTTTACCCTTTGAGAGGCTCGCTGGGCCGAAAACCCGTAAGGGCGACTCAGGCAAAAGTTAGAGCAAGAAAAAGAAGAAAAAGAACAAAAAAGAAAAATGCAAAAAAGAACAAAAAAAAAAAGAAAAATGCAAAGAAAAGAAAAAAAAGAAAAGATGAAAAAGAAAAGAAAAAAAAGAAAAAGAGAAGAAATGAAAATGAAATGAAGAAAAACAAAGCTCGCAAGGTCGAAAACCTGCAACAGGCGCCTTGGCAAAAGTTAGAGCATAAAAAGGAGAGGTTAAATACCCGAGTGTACCTTAACCCCGAACTACGTAAGGCTTGATTCCCATCTTTGGGATACGTAGGCAACTTCATTCTGAAGTCCAGCCGTAAAACAATTCAAATTCAATTGTGTCCATGTAATGGTTTTTGACCATCCTTGCCTTCTCTGTATCCGAGAGTACGGTTGCAATCATCGCTCTGAGAACTGACTACAATGCGCTGCAGTACCATTCAAACAAGGGGCAACTCCTCGTTGCCATTCAGTGTGCTGCGGCGCCATTCAAACAAGGGGCAACTTTCCGTTGCCATTCAATGCGCTGTGGTGCCGTTCAAACAAGGGGCAACTTTCCGTTGCCATACAATGCGCTGCAGTACCATTCAAACAAGGGGCAACTCCTCGTTGCCATTCAGTGTGCTGCGGCGCCATTTAAACAAGGGGCAACTTTCCGTTGCCATTCAATGCGCTGTGGTGCCGTTCAAACAAGGGGCAACTTTCCGTTGCCATGCAGCTCTCTTCAAGCACGGGGCAGTTTTCCCTTGGATCCGAGGTTGCGTATCTCAGGAGCAGGTTTCATGCTCGTTGAGCAAGTGGCCGTGTGCAAAAATAGTTTTTGAGAATTTTTACTGAAGTTGACTATTTTCTCGAAAATCGTTCTATCTTTTCCAAAAATTGGACAATTTCTTGGACTCAAAAAAAAAAGGAAAATTTTCAGTGCTCATAGCCTGACTTGCGTGATTTCAAATCAAAAATTGAATAAGCATGTTAATCTAACTTTCATGTTGGTCAAAATTATTTTAAAACCAAAAAAATGGTCAAAATGATGAACTAGGGGCACAGTTGAGTCAGGTGTTCTGTCTTTTCCCCATCATCAACATGCTTGCCAAGAAGGGCACTCCACCTGCCAGAAGAAGGCACAACTGAAGGCGGCGCCAAAATGGTCGAAAAGGCTCTCTCACCCTCCAAGCAGCAAGGTATCAAGCCAAGTACGAAGCATGAACGGGAATGGATCAAGATATTCCACTCCCTCATCTGGACAGATCTAACCACGTCCAAACTCCCCAGCAAGGCATCATCAACCGATGTTAGCTGCAGATTTGCTACACACCCAGTTGTGGCACAACCCCTCTGTGGGAGGAATTCACTAGCTGTGAGCAGAAGAAAGAGAATCGAGCAGAATGCTAGGGGCCCGAGCCTTCAACTTACTGTTTATCCATCAACCACCCAGGGGAGGGATGAAAAATGAGAGATTGAAGAATAGAGAGATGTGCGTTTAGAGAAAAGTGAGAAAAGGGCTTTTTCAGAAAAACAGAGCTTGAGGGCCGAGTGATGTTAGAACCACAAATGAGAAAGGGTGGGAAATAATACCCGGAGAAACTGGCTCCTCGCGCACTGAGAGGTCTCTCGCCATTGTAATACGTCTGTGTGTCGTGTCTTTTGTTTTGTTTGCCTCGATTCTTGCTTTGAGTCATTCCGAGCGTGTCTCGATGTGTTTAGGTTGTTTACCTATCGTTTTCCGTTGTTGAGTCTTTTTCGCTGTGTTCAGTTGTAGGCTCAATACCCGGTCGAGAACTCATTTTCTCAATTTCAAAAATGATTTGTTGTGTGCTCAGAGTGCTGTGCCATTCTCCACATTTGTGCAAAAAAAAAGAAAGAAGGGGAATTTGTTCTTTCAAAAACTGCAAGGTTTAACCCAGATCATGTGCGAACAGTAAAATCAGGATCTATCTGAAGCTATATAGGTTCCACACTGCAAAGCAAAAGGAAAGAGGGAAAATCGAAGCATCTGAGTGTGTTTCACCTCCAACAAATTCCGTGGGATGTACCCCTTCAAGCCTTGTCAATGCTCCGAAATATGGGTGTGCCTCTACCTCAAGCTCAAAATGTTCTGCAGAAGTATCAAATCATGTCTCCGATGCGTAGCTCATTGTCAGTTTGCATGCACGAGTCGTATCCTTTTGGAATCTATTGTGACTCCTCCGAGAGGTAAATCGGAGGTTGCGTTTGAATTGGTCTCGTTAAGGCGTGTATTTCCTTATTCAGCATTTTATTTCAAACACACTGTTGAGATTGCATCGAATATGCATTGATTATTGTGCACCGAATGTGTATGCACACTTGTTCCACTCGCATTATGATGCATGTTCCAATTGCATTGTTATGCACCCACTTCATTTGCATTGTGATGCACATCCCAGTCACATTGTTAAGTACTCATTTCACTTGCGTTGTCATGCATGTTTCGCCTACATTGTTGTGCGCCTTTTTTTACTTGCGTTGTTTCTCTTTCCTCTCTCGCGTGTACTACGCTGAGAGGTTTCTTTTCGCTCTTTCTCTTTCCTCTCTCGCGTGTACTACGCTGAGAGGTTTCTTTTCGCTCTTTCTCTTTCCTCTCTCGCGTGTACTACGCTGAGAGGTTTCTTTTCGCTCTTTCTCTTTCCTCTCTCGCGTGTACTACGCTGAGAGGTTTCTTTTCGCTTTTTCTCTTTCCTCTCTCGCGTGTACTACGCTGAGAGGTTTCTTTTCGCTTTTTCTCTTTCCTCTCTCGCGTGTACTACGCTGAGAGGTTTCTTCTTGCTTTCCTCTCTCGCGTGTACTACGCTGAGAGGTTTCTTCTTGCTTTCCTCTCTCGCGTGTACTACGCTGAGAGGTTTCTTTTCGCTCTTTCTCTTTCCTCTCTCGCGTGTACTACGCTGAGAGGTTTCTTTTCGCTTTTTCCCTTTTTCTCTCGCGTGTACTACGCTGAGAGGCTTTTCTCTTTCCTCTCTCGCGTGTACTACGCTGAGAGGTTTCTTTTTGCCTTTCTCTTTCCTCTCTTGCGTGTACTACGCTGATGAGGTTTCTCTTTGCCTTTCCTTTTTCTCTTGCGTGTACTACGCTGAGAAATTTTATTCTTCTTCTGCTGAGAAATTTTATCTTTCTTCTCTCGCGTGTACTACGCTGAGAAGTGTTACTCTTTCCTCTCCTGTGTACGATATGCTGAGAGATGTTGTGTTTGAGACTCCGGGTATTCTCGGTAGTCACTTTTAGCCTTCTCCGCGTGAGAAACCGTGAGAATTGCTTAATTCTCTTTCATCCTTTCTGCATGAGATGTAGTTTGGCTCGAGTTTACTTGCTTGCATAGCATTCGCTTAAAATGTTGTATTTATTTTGCATAATTGCTTCATTATAGCTCTCTTCGCATGATCATGAGTAATGCCCGGCTTCGCGTAGCGTGTAAGTCCAATCTTCAAACCGGCTTCGCGTAGCGTATAAGTCCAATTATCAAAATCTTTCTGCATATCATTTTGCATTTTGCCCCCTGCCTGCGGGCACGCCTGCGGGCACACATTTCTGTTCATCTTGTATGATTGTCTAAGTCTTCGGTCTTGTCAAAAATGGGTCGTCTCTGGGCTTTGACATTCACTCCCGTCACTTGTGACTTCCGAGTTCTGTCAAAGAGGGGCAACTGTAGACACCCCATTTTTGACCGACCTTAAGACTTAGATGTCACCGATTGAGCGCTCGGTGGTGTTGCATATCGTGCTCGTTCAGAAGTTTCAGAGTCGCGGCCGTGCGCCCTGCCTCCGGACTTCCGAATCCTCTTCTGTGCCTTGTCTCGGTTTGCGAACCAGACTCGGTTTTCTCTGTTTTCTTTCCTGAGGGAAGGGAGTGGTCCTATAGACCATCTCTCGGTGGCCGTGCGCTACTTTTCGTGGCCGTAGGCCATTTTGCCCATTTCGGAGCCCGGTTCCCGGTTTTCGGAGCCGTCAGGCCGTGTGCCTCGGTTCGGGACCGCCCAACCGTCTCCGATTCCTCCGGTTTTTGGCATGTACCTCTGTTTCATCATTCCAAGGCACCCTGGGGTCGCAGATACCCACTTCGTGGCCGTATGCCACTTTCGGTGCTTATAGCCGGTTTTCGGGCCCCGAACCTCGCGGTTTGGCCCCCGAGCATTCATTTCGCATCGGTTTTCTCCGATTTTGGCAGGTACCCCTGTTTTATCATTCCGAGGAACACTGGGGCCTCTGATGCCCACTTCGTGGCCGAACGCCACTTTTTATTTAGAGCAAAATATCTAGATATTTTGATAGATATTTAGAGCAAAATATCTAGATATTATTTCCACCTTTTTGGCCCTCCTTTTGACCTCTCTTTTGGCCATAAAAACCAGCAGCTCCCAGCTGGTTTTGGAGGTTAGAAAAATCCCTTGAGAGCTCCATACATGCATCTCCTCCATTCCTCTCTTCCAAAAAGCTTCAAACATCCAAGTTTTGCTTCCATTCCTTCATCAACTCCAAGCACAACCAACACCACCTCCATTTCAGCAGCAAGGGAGTAATTTTCAGAGGTTAGGGATCAACAAATTCAAGCCAAGAAGCAAAGAAAGCTTGATCTTCAAGGGTAAGTCACCAATTCCCCTTTTCTTGCATTTTTTTGCTTCAAATTTCTACCCTACTTGTGATCTGTTTTGGGCTCTGACCCCTTCTGGTTTTAGGCTTATTTTGAGCCCATCTACAACTTTGTAGAAGGGCTCAACCCTGTTTGGTGTATCCTTCATACACTTGCTTCAATATCACTCTTTATGCCATTAATTTGCATGCTTTGTTTGGCTTTTGAGTGATCTGATTTCGAGCATACTATATACTGTGAGTGGGCTTATTTTGAGCCCCTCTTCAACATTGAAGAAGGGCTCAACCATGTTTGGCTTCTCTATCATGCACTTCCTTTGAAATTCTTCCATTTTACCGTAAAATTGCATGAGTTAATTAGCCTATTTGTGATCTGAGTTGGAGTATGCAACCTACTGATATTGTGCTCATTTTGAGCCCCTCTTCAACATTGAAGAAGGGCTCAACCATGTTTGCCTCCTCTATCATACACTTGCTTTGAATCCATGTTCTATGCCTATCTTGCATGCTTTGTTAGACTATTTTGGCTTCTGTTTTTGGCCTTCATCAGGCCTTGAAGGAGTCTTATTTTGGTCCATCATGCTTTGTGAAGGGTCTTAAGCCATTTGGTAATTGGTTTTAGTGCTTGCTTTGAAATCCTTTCAATTTACCGTAAAATTGCATGTTTGTTTAGGCTTGCTTAGCCACTGCTTTGAGTCTTAATCAGGCTTAGAAAGTGTCTTATAATTGTCTATTATTCATCTTTTGTTAAGGGTTCAAAATTGTTTGATGCTTGCTTATGGTACCTCATGTTGTAGCCCCTTATTGGCTCATTTTTGCATGCCATTTTGAGCATATCTACACACTGAATTAGAGGATCTCATCTACTGTAAATATGCATGTTTTTGGCCCCTCTTCAATTTTGTAGAACTGATTTTTCTGGTTTGAGCATTGTATATACTACTTGCTTTGTAATTCCTCTCTTTTTCCCCGTTTTTGCAAGCTATTTTTGCCATGCTTGTGGTTGTTATTTGGCCTTGCTTTGTACTAAAAAAATGCCATATTTGGGGCTGCCTTGCTACTGTTTTTGCTGTCATGTATCAATTTTGCATGTTTAGCATAGCCGTAGGCCATTTCGGGTACTTAGAATCACATTTCGGGACGATTTCATGCATCGGTGGTCATTCCGTGTCATTTCGGGACTGTTTTCCCTTTCATTTAGGTGCTGAAATATGGTTGGCATGCTTGCATATCATTTCCCGTGCCATTTCATGCCTTTGGGCCATGCCTCGGTTTGCGTGCCCGTGGGTACGCACTTCGAGGCACCTCTGTTTTATCCGACGGCATCTGATGTGAGTGTGGCTGAGGTCCACTCATGTTAGTGTAAGCCCAATTTGCATTTCCATCTCATTTTGTCATCGCCTCGGTGTGCGTGCCTGTGGGCACACATTTCGAGGCACTTCGGTTTTATCCGATTTCCACTTCATATCATCGCCTCGGTGTGCGTGCCTGTGGGCACACATTTCGAGGCACTTCGGTTTTATCCGATTTCCACTTCATATCATCGCCTCGGTGTGCGTGCCTGTGGGCACACATTTCGAGGCACCTCGGTTTTATCCGATTTCCACTTCATATCATCGCCTCGGTGTGCGTGCCTGTGGGCACACATTTCGAGGCACCTCGGTTTTATCCGATTTGCATTTCACATCATCGCCTCAGTTTGCGTGCATACGTGCACGCATTTCGAGACGCCTCATTCTCATAGCATTGTGCATGCTAGAACTGTATATTAGTTGCATTTCATGCATATCATGCATATCGCATCGTGTTCGGGATAGGAGTTAGCTCGGGCACGGGAAACGAGGCACGTTTCGTACTCCGAGTGACGGAACGGGTCTCAATTCCCAAGTCGCCGATACTCCGGATTACCCATGATGGAGTTAGGTTTTCATTGTAGCATTCATCCGCATTCATCCCATATTGAGTTGTGCAATCCGATTCCTCGGCCATCATGCATCGGTATGCGTGATTGGTGGCACGAGGATCGAGGCATGCATATATCTGTGAAATACATTGCTATGCCCTTTTCCTGCCTCTGTTGCAGCAAAATTAAGGAATCAGCAACTTTTCAAGTTGGGCACGCATTTCAAGAAACACTGCGAACAGAGGCTAAATCGGGCATTCCAGTGGATTTCTGCGCAAGGCAGCCCAAAATGCAGTATTCATTAAAAGCGAGGCAGCCCCCGGCTGGCAAACCGATTTTCAGCTTTCTTAGTTTAAATTGCTAATTACTTAGAAATCTGTAATATTCTTTCATTTCGGACTGTATTATTATTTATTCGGACCCTCTGCGCGAGGGCATGACTGTAATAAGTGTGGGTGAGTGTGATGTATGTCTTCCAACCCCACGTCTTTCTCCCTTTTATTTATCCGCTTACGATGGTTAGATATAGGGCATATTTCAATTAGCATACAGTATGATAGCATGTTTGCATCATTCATCTGTTTTGCACGCACCAGGCTCGGCGCATCATACAAACTGCATCTGTATTTCAATTCCAAGTTGAATACGTGATAGTTGTAGCATTTCACATGCCATTTTTAGAATAGCCGAGCCTGCTATAGTTGCATTTTGCATGTGTTGCATTAGGCATTCCTGTGTATCTAGGATCATGCATGATTTCTAATGTAGTTTCTGTTTTGGCTCGGAGTACTCGGTAAGTTTTATGCTTTAGCATCCTTGCATGCGTGTGAGTGTTGCCATGATAGCATGCTTACCATGAGGCTATGTGCTTATGTGATATAACTGCCTTGAATGCCTGTGGGTGGAGGTTGGGTTATCTAAATTGGGACAATTCATCAGTCATGTTTTTCTAAGCCCACCTGAGGGTGGCAAATCCGCGTTTTTAGCCTACCTGCGGGTAGCACCATCAAACCATTTTCAAATGTTTTTTCCAATTCAGGTGACTCAGTCTATACTTATTTGCTGCGAGCATCACATAGTAACCTAGGCTAATAACCGGAACAAGAGCATACGATGTTTTCAAAATCGGATATCATGGTTAGTAGAGGCCGGTCTTTGACCGGGCGAGCGGGGTGCTCACGATGTGACCTTCCCCAATCGTACCCAAGTTCCCGAGCCAACTTTGGTGATGACGGACACGTGGCCTTTGGCACCGAGTCAGGGTTTCCTAAATTTCCCATTTAAAAAATATTTAGGTGGCGACTCTGTTATCTGGCAAAGCAGTCCATGTTTGGCACTTCTTTCAAAAATCAGTTTTCTCAAAACGATTTGCCGGATTTGGACTCTTTGGCTCAAGATTAAGAACCGTGACATGTGAGTCCTTCGAACTGTAGTGACCCCAATATGAACAGAACGGGACCTAACCCTCCCGGGGCGTTCGGGGACGTCTACATGTACCCCCTGCTTCATCCATCTTCTTACTCAGTATTTGGATGAGGGTTTTGTTGGTCGCCTCAGCTTGTCCGTTCCCTTGGGGATAGTATGGACTAGACTTGTGATGCTTGATTTGGTAGGCATCCAGCAGTCTTCCCACATGACGATTTACAAAAGGAGTTCCATTGTCAGAAAGCATCACTTTGGGTACGCCAAACTTGCATATTATGTTCTCTCTGATGAAGTTGGCTACTCCTGCCCCATCTGCCTTCCTCATTGGTATAGCCTTTACCTACTTGGTGCTAACTTCGGTTGCTGCAAGTATCCATCTGTATCCTTTGGACTGCTGCGCTATAGGACCTACCAAGTCAAATGCCCAAGTATGGAACGGATAAGGAGTCTTGATGTTGTCCAGTTCAACTGCCGGTGCATGTATCAAATTCCCAAACTTCTGACAGGACTGGCATCTCCTCACAAAGTTTTTAGCATCTTCTTCCATTATTGGCCAGTAGTAGCTGAGATGAATGAGATGTCCATATAACCGCTGCCCTCCTTGATGCTCTGCCTTGTGTGCTTCCCCCAACACCTTGTTTGCCGCATCTTTTGATAAGCACGCTAAAGGTTCCCTCTTGAAGCTTCTTCGATACAACTTGCCCTGGTCAAAGAAGAAGCGGAGGGCTCGCCTCTTGACTCTAATTGCATCAACTTTATTCTCAGGCAGTGTGCCATTTCCCAAATAATCAATATATGGCTGCCTCAATTCTTCATTGCTTAAGAAATGGGCTTCCTCTTCCTTAGGGTGGGACTGGCACTTCGTGCATTGCCTTTGTAATTCAGTACTCTCTTTTTCCATCTCTGGCCAGTAGTACCCTTGCCTCTGTATTCGTCGGTATAGACTGATGTCTCCATCTCCACAAGACTTAGCATGGATCTGTTTAAGTTTGTCAGTTGCTTCTTGTCTACCGACGCACCTTGCCAGCAAGTTATTGGGACCGCGAAAATACAACTCTCTTCTGAGGAGCAAAAATGATGCAAGTTCTGCTGGTCTGATTGCTCCTTGGCTAGTTTTCAACTGCTGGATTATATCTGCTTTCCACCCCTCAGCATTTTCCTCTGCATGTTCTTCAGTTAGCACCACTGGTGTTGTCATTTCTCAATGACGATGGTTATACTATCATCTGGTATCTCCACCTTTACCCCCATTGTAGCCAAGGCATCGAGAAAACGGTTATGTGCTCAAGGGGTATGTTGGATTTGGACATCATCAAACTGAGTGAGCAACCTTTGAACTACAGTATGATGTAGGGCCAACAGGGGCTCCTTCAATACGAAATCACCCATCGTTTGCTTGACAACTAGCTTGGAGTCGCCCCAGATTTTTAACTTGTGGAGGCCCTTCTTTTGGGCAGCTATCAGACCTAGTATTAGCGCTTCATATTCAGCCTCGTTGTTTGAACATTCAAAGTCAAGCTTATATGACAGATGGAACTTCTCTTCTTCTTGACTAGTTAGTGTGATGCCAGCTCCACCTTTCCCAGCTCCAGAGGCTCCATCAAATTTTAAGTCCCAATAAGTCTCAATTGCAGCTGCTGAGACATGGACCTCACCTGGTAGGGATACTTTTGCAGGTTCATGTTCACCGGATGGGAACTAGACCAGTAAGTCTGCAAGTGCTTGGCTCTTAATAGCCTTGGGAATAACACAAGTGATATCATATTCTGCTAGAGCCAAGAGCCATCTTGCCATTTTCCCAGTTAGAGCGGGCTTGCTCAGCAAGTAGCGAACGGGATCACTCCGAGTCACAACCTGGATCGGGTGTGCCAAAAAATAGTGGCGTGACTTCTGCGCTATGAAGATTAAGGCTAAGCAATGCCTCTCAATTGGGATATATTGCGACTCGGCACCATTGACTTTGCGACTGATGTAATAGATTGGCTTCGCAATGCCATCTATGTCTTGGACAAGTAGGGCTCCAATAGACCGCGGAGTAGAGGTCAGGTACAGTAGTAGAGGCTTTTCAGGTTGTGGGGCAATCATTGTAAGTGGGGAAGTAAGTGCTTGCTTCACCATATCAAATGCCTGTTGGTGTTCTTGTAACTATTCAAACTTATGATTCCCTTTCAGCAGTGTTCCAAAGGAGAAGGTTATCTCAGCAAGAGCTGGAATAAACCTCCTGAGGTATGACACTTTGCCTAGGAATTTCTTCAGAACTTTTTGAGAATGTGGCGGAGGCATTTCCATGATTGACTTGATCTTATCCCCATCTACTTCAATCCCTCGCTGGTGTATAAGGAAGCCAAGGAACTTGCCAGTGGTAACTCCAAAGGCACACTTGAGAGGGTTCATCTTAAGGCAGAATTTGCTACAGCGCTGAAAACCTTTTCCAAATCGCAGACGTGGCGGTTTGCCGTAGTAGACTTGACCACTAGATCATCCACATATACTTCCACTTCATGGTGCAACATGTCATGGAACACTGCAGTCATAGCCCGTTGGTAGCTTGCCCCCGCGTTTTTCAAACCGAAGGGCATTACTGTATAGAAAAAATTTCCCAAGGACGTTTTGAAAGATGTCTTTTCTGCATCTTTTGGTGCCATTTTGATCTGGTTATAACCACTGAACCCATCCATGAAAAAGAACATCTTATGGCCCGCAGTTGAATCAACAAGTGTATCGACATGGGGTAATGGAAACTTATCTTTCAGGCAAGCCTTATTCAGGTCACGAAAGTCTACGTAGACCTTGATCTAACCATTTTTCTTTTGCACAGGAACAATATTTGCTAGCCAAGTTAAATATCGTATAGGCTCAATGAACTTGGCCCTTTGCAACTTTTCTACCTCTGCTTTAATCTTTCCTTCAAGATCAGGGTGATACTTTCGAGCGTACTGCTTGATCGGTTTAGAGTTGGGAAAAGTGTCTAGATGATGAGTGACGAGAGATGGGTCAAGACTAGGCATCTCATCATATGTTCAAGCAAAGACATCACTGTATTGCTTTAGTAGTGTTATCAATTCTGCCTTAGCTGCTGGAGCCATTGTATTACTGACAAACACCGGCTTGCTCTGCCCAGGTGTGTCACTGAGGTTGACCTCAGCAAGTTCCTCCTGCTGGGGTTTAGGCCTATCTTGTATGCATTCAGGGGCGGGCTCAAGTGTTTCCACCAACCCCTCTCGGGACTCATCACCATCATATTTATTTGTCTCGGGGCCGTCCTTCCAAGGTATGAAATCTGGCCCCCAAGACCGTCATAGGTAGTAAACTGTCTTGCCGCCCTTGCGCACCTTGACAATCTTGGGCGGAGGACTTTGTGGATTCGCTGCTCCTTTTTTGTCCACTGCTTTCTGGAGCAACCTCTGCATTTCAGATGTTTTCCCACTTCAGCAATTTTACCAGTCCTTGGAGTTTCATCTGTTGACAACTCAGTAAACAAAACTGCCATAGTGTGCCTCTTCCACTCTGAATGGCTTTTCAGACGCATTTATGGTAACTGTGCGTTTTCCCAATTTTGCCTTCACACATTGGTGATAGCTGGACGGGATAGCCCCGTATCGGTGCATCTAAGCTCTGCCAAGTATCATGCGGTAATTCGTATCTGCTTCAATCACATGGAATTTAGTCACGGAATGAATCTCGCCAACTGCTAAGTCCACTACAACATGGCCCTTGGTGACCTTTTTCTCACCACCAAAACCAGTTACAATAATGGGTTGGCAAGCCATTCTGGACTCCGGGATGCCAGCCTTTGCGAAGGTGTCAGCAGTAATGATGTTTATGGACGCCCCACCATCGAGGAAAGTGCGCTTGAACTCCACATCATTGATATAAGCTGTGACAAAAAGAGGACAGTTATGAGGAAATGGGTATGCTCTGTCTGCCTCTAAAAAGGTAACGGTCCCATAATCTTCCTGGATGCGCCGAGGCACATATTCCTTGGCCTCAGCAACTTCAGCATGGTGCACTTCAGAGATGTTGATGAGAGCCTTTGTTACTTCCATCCTGGCGGCTTGGCTCAGCCCCAATTAGTCAAAGAAGGTGCGAAACTTAATAGAATTTTGCAAGGCTTGAGCATGAGTATCCTCTGCGAATTTCGCCTCTGCAGGTGTTGTTTCAGGGAGATGGTCAGTTGCAATTTCTTCTAACTCATCATAGTAGAACGCCATGTGCACTTGTTCGTGCACATGCCCAAGGTAGCTGATCATGTGTACATTCTTCCTCTTCTCCTTGTGGTTAGGATAAGGTTCCTTTCGTACGTCACGATTACCGGCATCTTTGAACTTCAGCTCGTTCGTGTCAACTTTCTTTTTGAAGATATTTTTTAATGTCCAACAGTTCCTGGTAGGGTGTCTGGTGGTGCTGTGATAGACACAGTAATCTGGGCTTTCTTTGTCCTTCTTGGTTGGAGTAACATCGACCAGAGGTAAAGTAAGTTCACCATTAGTGACCCATTCTTTAACCAAGGCCTTAACATTCTCAAGGCTGCAAGGATATGGATTCCTGTCTTCATAACTCTTCCTCTTTCGAGAGGACGAAGCCTCTGCTTGCGAGCGGCTCCCTCCCGTGGAGGTTACCGTAGAAACTCTACTACTGCGGGAGTCGCGGTGGCTCTCACGAGATCTGTGTAAAGGACCAGTGGTACTGAGATTTCTAGCTGCCTCAATCAAGGCTGAAAAGGTAGGTAGATTATAGTTCACCAAAAAAATCTTGTAGTCGCGTGTGGCACCCTCCACACATATGCTGACTAAGTGAGCTTCATCCACTGGTTCATGACAGTCAATCACCTTGTCTTGGAACCGCTTAACATAGTCCAATATATCTTCACCTTCTTTTCGGACGTCTCGCCCAAGTGTGAGAGTTGTAACTTTCTCCTGGACTTGGAAGAACTTCGTATGGAACTTGTTTACCATCTTCTCCCAACTTTTGATCAAGTTTGGAGCCAAGTTCACATACCAACTATAAGCTCTTTCAGTAAGTGATTTGGAGAACTTCCGAAGGCGCAAAGAGTGGTCACTACCATGGACACCAAGAGTTTCAATGAACCTGACTACGTGTTCTCTGGCATTGCCTTGTTTTCCATCAAACTTAATAAACTCAATCGCCTTGTCTTGGAACCGCTTAACATAGTCCAATATATCTTCACCTTCTTTTCGGACGTCTCGCCCAAGTGTGAGAGTTGTAACTTTCTCCTGGACTTGGAAGAACTTCGTATGGAACTTGTTTACCATCTTCTCCCAACTCTTGATCAAGTTTGGAGCCAAGTTCACATACCAACTGTAAGCTCTTTTAGTAAGTGATTTGGAGAACTTCCGAAGGCGCAAAGAGTGGTCACTACCATGGACACCAAGAGTTTCAATGAACCTGACTACGTGTTCTCTAGCATTGCCTTGTTTTCCATCAAACTTAATAAACTCAATCGCCTTGTCTTGGAACCGCTTAACATAGTCCAATATATCTTCACCTTCTTTTCGGACGTCTCGCCCAAGTGTGAGAGTTGTAACTTTCTCCTGGACTTGGAAGAACTTCGTATGGAACTTGTTTACCATCTTCTCCCAACTTTTGATCAAGTTTGGAGCCAAGTTCACATACCAACTGTAAGCACTTTCAGTAAGTGATTTGGAGAACTCCCGAAGGCGCAGAGAGTGGTCACTACCATGGACACCAAGAGTTTCAATGAACCTGACTATGTGTTCTCTAGCATTGCCTTGTTTTCCATCAAACTTAATAAACTTGGGCACTATATACTCAGTTGGGTAGGGCATGGTCAGTATCTCTTGAGAGTATGGGCGTTTCACATCTGGGTCTAGGAGAGATGGCAGTTGTTTCTTGCTGCGCTCTTGCTCGAGCATAGCTTGTACATCAGCTAGAGTAACAAAGTGAGTGGGTTGGAATGGTCTAGTCTGCTCCTGGATAGCTGAACCGGCGGCTATACCGTTTGCCTGAGGTACCACCAGAGGCACCTGGATCGGATCCCGAACCTCAAGAAACAAGTTAGGTGCTGGGTTTGGGACTGCTACAGGTGGAGGTGCTTGTATTGGAGTTGGTTTAGAAGCCATGGCCATAATAGCCTTAGTGAGAGTTTGCAAAGCTGCCAGGATCTCCCTCTGCGTATCCTGGAGTGACTGAACTGCCTCAACCACGACACTGTGGTCACGGTCCTCCGCATGTGCTGCTCTGCCATTGGAAGAGCCTTGCTGCCGCGGGGGTTGTTGAACTTCTTCCTCTACCATTTTTTCCAGTGAAATATGTAACCCACTGCGGGTATGAACCATCAACAAAGCAGCCTCCCCAGTGGAGTCGCTAGAAAATGTGGAGGGGTTCAAGGTTAGAGAGGTGATTAGAGAGGCAAAACTATATTGATGGTCCAATAATGATGGAAGTGGTTGGAGAATGAGTAGCAGCAACAGTATGGGAGTTGGAGAGTGTGTAGCTGGGTGAGGGTGAAACAAGTGGCTCAAGAAAAAGTGTATGGCAATACCAAAATGGGCAGCATCTCCCTCAAATCCCTAAAATTCTTCTCCCTGAACCTTGGGAAATGGGTCATATTTATAGGCTTTTCCTTGGTACACCAAGTGGCTAAATAGAGAGGAGACATGTGTCCCAGAAAATCACATGGAATATTCTGCCTTGAGCCACTAGGCTGAAGGTGCCACGTGTCCCTCTGCATGTACTGTGTACTATCTGTTTGCCTCCGCAATTACCTTTTTGAACCTTAGCAAGTGTAGTTGCGTCGGGAGTGTTTGGCGCGGCAACTCCTTTTTGGGCCTCAGCTTGTGGTTAGTTGCAGCGGGAGTTTGTCTCTGCACTTGCCTTCTCAGCTTGAATATCAGCAAGTGCACTTGCAGTGGTGAAACTTGCCGCTGCACTTGCTTTCTCAGTTCTATTTGGCCAGCGCATGCATTCTTAGGACTCCATTAGCCTACTATTGGCCATGTTTGTGTTCACATCAGCGAAGCCTTCACCTTAGCCACCTAACCACAAACTCCCCAGCTTCCCAGGGCAAAGGCCACAGCCAAGCCTGCTATCAGCCATGCTGTGCCTTAGTACCAAGCCTAAAAGGGGCTTCCTTAGCCTTGCCTGTACGACCAAGGCAGGTCCGTGACCTGGGTAATGGAAAGGGAGTCCCTTATATTCAGACTGCCTTGCTTCCATCTTTGCGGGGTTGTCGTGGTAAACTGGTATTTGTGGGCCTACTATCAGCTCCAACCAGTAAGTCTTGGGGCCTGCTATCGGCGCCAAGTTAATAAACTGTGGGGCTTGCTATCAGCCCTAGGCTAGTAATGTCTTGGGACCTGCTATCGGCGCCAAGCATTAGCCCCTATTTGCAAAGAGAAGCCTCTCCCAAAGGCTGCTATCACCTTGGTAGGATATTCCCTCTGCAATTTAGTTGCTGAGGTAGTAGTTGCTGCGGCAGTCATTTCCCGTGGCAAGTTCAGACGGCATGACCGAAGATATTAGAGATGGCGGCGTCGACAGAATGCTTCCGCAACTTAGTTGCCTCGATCTTCTCTTTTCCTCAGCAACTCCAAATGATCGTGACACTGACATTACTTGGAATGGCGACGGCACCGAAGATACTTGGAATGGCGGCGCTGAGACAAAGTGCCTCAGCAACTCTGCCGCTGCACATGTCCCCTCGGCAACTTCACCGCTGCAAGTGTTGCCTCTGCAATTTGACGTGGACATTTCTCCTCGCCGAGTCCATCTAGAGCCTTGGTAAGTCGAACCTGCCTTGGCCCACTTGTTGGCCCACTTCCTTTGGACTTTGACGCACGCTCCTTTTTATCCCTGGTCGCCTTCTCAGGGCGATCTTAGTGCTTGGGTCCATACTTAGTTTGGAGTTTAATTTCTAACCTCTACAACTAATTAGTACATTAGTTATGTGTCTTAAGGACCACCCTCGGAGTAAATTGAATCATATATTAATTTTTCAATTATAGATATAGTATTCTTTCCAGAGATATCTATTTGATTAAATAATTGTGATATATAAACACTAAAGATTTTTAAAAGGCCCAAATGTGGAATAAATAATGATTTTTGGATCTACATATGAGGTCACCATACGTGGGACTGACTTTTAATCTCACATATTATGTTTTGTAAAGATAATATATATACTTTAGATTTATTCCTATTTAAAAGAAGAATAATGTTTGAGAGCCACAATTTTTGTGGCTCAAATGGCTCAAAACTGTTAAAATGACGTCGTTTTGACATGTTTTGTGCCCAAAACGACGTCGCTTTGACAATTTTGAGCCATTTGAGTCACAAAAATTGTGGCTCTCTACCATTGCCCTTAAAAGAAATGTATCAAAACACACTAACTTTTATATTCTCGAAAAAAGAGCTTGAATCAATAGGGCTAGGTGTTGTTCAGATGGGCCTGGATACAGAGAACTTCATGTGAAAGGCTTTATCCTATCCAATTGAACACCATCATTTAGTATTGGACCGGGCCTGGTTGTTGGGCCTCATACACCCACAGTCAATTGGATTATTATATTTGCACTTAAATAGTAACTCACAATGTCTAACTAAATTTTTTTAATTTTAATTCTTATTATATTCTAATGTAAATTTACTAATAAAAATAATACAAATTAAATCTTAAAATATAATATATATATATATATTTTTTTTCTCATAGTACACCACGGGAGGGGAATTCAAGATTCATAGAAAAATTGGGTTTTGTTGTATTTTTTTTTCAATCTCATTTAGGGTGCAATCAACCCACAAAGCAGAAGCTAAAGGATGCCTAGAAGTCTTACAATCCGTTTGAATCGTGAGGGGAGGTGAGAAAAGAAATAAAATGATTATGATTTTTCACTATTACGTTTGGATGAATAAAATGGAAGATAATGTAGTTTCTCACCATCTTGTTTTTATTTCATTTTATCAAATTAACCTTCCAAATTAATAAGTTATGCTTTTTATAAGGGTAGTTTTGGTATTTTAAATAATTTCATTAAATCCAATTCTTTTCTCATCAAATCTCACCATTTTTGGTGAGAAACAAAACACAAGTTTGGTGAAAGTCCATTTCTCACCATCTCTCATCTTTTCTCACGATTTCTCACCTTACTTAACTATTCAAAAAAGTGAAGGGTTTTCAATTCTTATCATATATATTTTTTTCTCTCACCAAATCCCTCCATCCAAACAAAGTATTAGAGTGGTGTTCTTCTAGAAGCGTGAAGGTAACAAAGATCCAAACTAATTATCAGGGTTTGATTAACAATTTGAGATCGAGTAAGGCTGTTGACTGGTGCTCTCAAAAATATAATAGATGATATAGGTAATATTTGTAAGGCAACGAATTGCGTTTGTACTGAAAAAGTGAATCGTAACATTGTTCAACCTATGATGCGGCAAAAGTTACCCTGTCGAGGGTTAACAAATTTTGATATTTTGCCTGAAGCTTTATATATGAAGTTTATGTTCTTAAAAATAAAAATAAAAACAATTATCTTTTCTTTTTGTTGTATTTTTTTTTCCCCAGTTTTCTTGGGCTACCCCATGTCAAACAACGCATCAACCAAAAAAAAATATCTGATATATAAACAAACAGGGATTTTTTTTTTTCGGTTTATTTTGTCCTTGTTAAACACATTGGTATTGAAAGGGAAAACAATGGAAACCCAGAAGAAAATTTAAAACCTAGATTTTTTTTTTTTTTTTTTTTTTTTTCCTTTCATTTTAAACACATTGGTATTGAAATGCAATACGAAAATTGAGACCCAGATTCTAAATCATATTTCATTTGGCATGTCAATTGTGAACAAAAGGAATACGTGTAATGAAATCTGTATGAAGGTTTTTGAAAGATTTTTCAAAGTGGTATAATTTGGGATTTTTGATTTATTTATTATTTGGGTATATCACAAATTGTGATTTTATCTTCAAAGGTAATTTGAGAAAAAAAACACAGGATGTATTAAGAGTAAATTATAATCCTAAATAATTTAATAGAGAATACTTAAAAATTGGACAGACTGAATAATTTTTTAGTGCAATAGAATCTCCCACACTCATTTTAGGGTTTCAACTTTTAATCCCTGTCCACTATAATAAACATAATAATTCTATCATGATCACAAAAAAGAAAAAAAAAAAAAAAAAAAAAAAACCCTTCTTTAATATTGTTTTGATGTCCATGGTGAAATATTTATTGATTGTTCAGTCATTTCTATACTTGTTTTAGCGAGAGTTTTTGCAAGAGTAATCTTTATTCACAGTGAAAATAGAGACTAGTAAGTTCTCAAAAAAATTAAATCAACTAAAAACTTGGATTTTTTTTTAAAGAGGAATAATTTAATTTATGAAAATATATAAGCATTATTCTACAAAAATACAAAATTTTTATTTAATTTTCTTATCACCAGACACAAAAATAACGAATCTCAGATGCATTTATTATGATTGTATTTGGATCATAAATTTACATAGAAATTTGAAAAGGAAAACAAAAAAGTGAATGGAATATAATTTTTTTTTCTAATTCCCTTTCTATTTTCAAATTTATTATCACAACGTAATAGATATAGATCCCATACTATCAAGCATAGCAAAACTCTTAGAAAAATGATAAATAGAATCTCTAGTTCAATTATATGGAAGACAAATTATTCACAACCCAATACAAATCAAATCAACAAACCCAATTTTTTTTTTCCTCTCCCTTTAATTAATCTAGTAAATAATTATTCCTCATGCAATTAATATATACTAATTCCAAAGGAAAAATGATTTTTAAAATCCAAATACAGAAGCAAAATTAGAAGAAAGCAGGGGCAGGAGCTTCAGCAGAGAAATCAGATGATGATGCTGGTGAAGCACTGGTAACTGGACCAGGGGCTGCACCAGAGCTCAAAAGCTCCAACATGGCTCGGTGAGGGCTGCTTCTCTGGCTCTCACAAAGGTCTGGCAAAAATACTCCTGCAATTGTTAAACAAATATTATATATTAGACACTCTGATCTTATATTTAGAATAGCATTTTAATCAGGAGATATGATATTATAAAGGGTTTATTGGTAAGAAATTTATATTTATGGGGGAATACATGGAATATGTCTAAGGATTAATATTTTTTGTCATAAAGATAAGCCGGGAAAAGTCACTAAAATATTAGTAGAAAAGGTCGTTGGCAATGAACACGGTAAATTTTTATGTTTGGAAAGATAGTTAGGTTTTTTTGTGGTTAGATGTGATGTTTGTGAGAGAAAAAGTGAAATGATTATGGGGTTGGATGTGATATTTTATTTAGATGTGTTTTTTTGATTTTGCAAAATTTTTGTCTTTTAATGGAAAAAATGAGAAAAAACCCAACTAAAATTCTTCCCAAACACCACCAACCTACATTTTTTATTTTTCTTTCCAAATCCCTCATTAAATTCTACAATCAAACACAGGATAAGGTAATTTACTTGACAAACAAAATAATTTGTTATTTTAGACATGAAGAACAATACTTTGATTAAAGTACAAGAAAACTAAAGTCACAAGGGAGGTACATATATAATGTCCTTTTTTTCTTTTTCTTGTGTGTGTGTGTGGGGAATATAATGTGCCTTTCAAAAGTTCGGGAAAGCAAAACATGTACAAGCATCACAATAGGAGATTCAAAATTTTACTAAGCTTCTTTGATTCTTTTTTAAATTTTTTAGGTCTTTCTATTTAAAAATAATAATAATTTTTTTTTGACAAAATTGTTTAAAATGTCTTGAAAGAAAAAAAAAAATTGCTAAAAAAATAGTTGTCAAGCGAAAGCTCATGATCTTATTAAAAAAAATAAAATAAATATATAATCATCCTAATTTATTATGGTAGTTAGCCTGACATTAACCAAGTCAAGGTCAAGCTTTAAGACCATGTCAATATAAAATCGTTGTTGTTGGCCTTAACCTATTCAAGTTTTTTTAACTATGATTTTTTATTTGTTATCAGACTAATTGAAGATTTGTCAAAAAAAACGACTTGGTTATTTCACACAACGACCATTTCACAATAGTATGTGTAAGTAATTTTATTTTCATTTGATTTTTCTTTTCCTTCAAAAAAAAAAAAAAAAAGTGAAAGAAATAAACTTTATATTTTTAAAGTTTAACAGAATGCAAAGAAAATGAATAAGCATTTCAGAAAAAGTTTTTAACTTCTTTTTTAATTGCACATAAAAAATAAAAAAAAAACAATATGTACAAGTAGCTTTATTTTCTTAATTTTCATTTTCCTTAACAAATTCAAAACACACACAAATAATGAGAGTAATTTGTTTTAAAAAATGCATGAAATTAGTCGTATGTCATAGTTATATAAAAAGATTTTCACAAAACAAACACGAGGCTTGTATTGTGAAAATCTTTTGTGCAACTAAATTTTTCGCAACAGGTTTTTGTTTTTCATGATTTTTTTTTTGCTTACCCTCTCCGGCGGCCAAGTTGAAGTATAGATCGACGATGTTGGGGCAATTCTGATAACAATTTGGGCAGCAAAGCTTGGCAGTGAATTGAGGCTCAAGCAAGGAATCAGAAGAAATCCCAACAGAACTTCTGTCAACACCGCAGGCACTGACGCATTGGTCGGTCTCGATGTACTCAGCCATCCTCTCTACCACCACCTCCGATGTTCGGCATTGGTATTCCACCTTCCCATCTTTGGTAGCATAGTTCTCCAGCAAACATCTCTTCCCAGATGATGCAATTGAAAATGAACACACATTTGTTGGCAAGTCCTCACATATAACCTCACCTAAAAGAAAAAAAATAAGAAGTTGAATTAACATTTAATTAATGTGATTAAAACAATCAAACAAAAAAATTATACAAAAAATGATGTGAGAGATTTTAGTATTCTCAATGCAAACTAAAGGACTAATTATATTAAAAATGACATTGTCATGTAATTCTAATTGAAAATTTTAAGTGAAAATTTTCACATAAGGTGATAAAAACAAAAGTATACATAAATATATAGAAAATCTATACAGATTTCTTCTTGTTTTTAACCAAAATACCCATCAAAGTGATCTTTTATTTTCAAAATGTGGTTGCCATATCATTCTGATTGAAGTTGTGTAAAAATGCATTGACTGAGTTATAAAATTTTATTTTTCAGAATTATTTTTTAAAACAATTGGAGATTAGTTTAGCCAAAATAAACACCATAAAAATGAGTCTTTTATATTTATTTTTTTTTCATTTCTTTCACCAAACAAGTTCTTGAAAATATTTCAAACCTAACAGAGTTTTCCAAAAAAGAGAGATGATTAAAAATGAAATGATTTGCAAACACAATTTACATGCATAAAACTCATTCAGAATAATGTCAACGTTTTTACCACTACAAATCACAAAAATAAAAATTTTAATTTTTAAAATGAAACAATCATAGAATATCATATCATTATGTATATAAATTATGTGTACCTAGAGTTCCTTGGAGGAAGAGAGAGAAAGCAAAGAATAAGATGAAAGAGAATTTTGTTGAAGAAGCCATGCTTTGATGTTTTGAGAGGGAGAAAATGAAAAGTTGGGTTTGTTTGATGATTTGGGAGAGAATAATGAAGGTAGACAAGTGTTTAATGGGAGGGTTTGTGAGAAAGAGTGAATAAAGGAGAGGAAGAGATTGTGTATATATATAGAAATTGAGGGCAATGAATGAAAGCTAAAACGTTATTAAATGGCTATATATAGAGGGGCTCAATGTTCTATTGGGAGTTGCTATGTAAAAATCTCCGCCTAAAAATTTTAACGCGTTTCTATAAAATTTGTGAGACTTGTTTGGTGGCTTTTACTTCTACTAGTTGTTGCCGTCTCTGGCCTTTCTTTTTTCATTGGTCGTTTCGGTGGACTCCACACGTTTCTTTTCTCATTTAATTCTCACATTTTATATAGAATTAGTCTTATATTTATTATTTTATGTGTCAATATTATAAGTGTTTATTTTTGGGTAATACACTCATAAATTTCAAATCAAAAACTTTTGAATCATTTAGTTCTACTTTTTATTTTATGCACTGATAAGTCTCATTTTAACAGTAATGGCATTTTTGTACATGGTATAAGCGCGTGTTATCCCAAATGTTATAAGTAAATTAGGGATTCCGTGATGGGGAAACTACGTTTGTGGCCAAAAAGCTTACTATAGTCTTTTTCTGGTTTCCCTCAATCCCCATCAAAACGGAAGAGGTGAAGATGGAAACATTGTGGATTCTAAATGTTAATGGATGTAGATTGCTTTGTTTGTAATTTATTTGATTTTGGCAACGTTAAATCCTATCTTTGTGTTGTTAATTTTGACGTTTGGTTTCCCCCAAACCCTAGGAATACAATCTCCAATTCTATCAATACAACGATTAATATCGAGAACTACATCATTACGTAGTTTGGTTGATGTTACCGACGTATAACCAGTATGTGTACACTCCTCATTCTGGCCTCGGCGGCAATTGTGTTAGTGGGCAATGGCGTTAGGTATATGTTTCGATGTTTTTACTTTCCTTCTTTGATAAATATCCCAATTGTGTTATCGACATTATTGTCTATTTTTATATTTAATGTTAGGTCGGTAATGTTATAGGTTGGCATCGTATTGTTGTTATATGTTAATGGTAATGTGGGTTTGAAGTATATTGGGGTTTTGGTGGTGTAGTCATTGTGTTATTGTGGGTTTTGTATGCATAGATGTCATTTTATGTTGTGTAACTTTTTGTTGGACGCATTTTGTCATAGTAATGTTTGTAGTGACATGTGTTTTGTACATGTTAAATGGCCCTTGTTTTTTGACATTGTTATGGGTATTTGGGATGTAGTAGTGTTAGTTAGTGGTTTGAGTCATTTGGATGTTAACTAATGTCAATGTTATAATAGGGTAGAACAGGTGTGATTGTTTGTAGTGGGCTTATGGTTGTGGTGTGAGGCGAATTGTTATGTATTTGTTAAATCCCTATGTTTGTGTAGTAATTGAAATTGTAGTGTCTTTGTTGTAATGTAATTTAGTTCTCATGTTACGTAATGAGTGATGGGTTACAAATTCCATTGAGGTTATGGTTACGTGGAGTTCATTTCTGTTATGGGTTTATTTTTGATGGTGTCGTTTTGGTGTTGTGTAGTCCTGTTTATGTGGTTGCAATATTTGTTAGAGGTTTGGGATGGTGGTGTTAGTTGTTGAGCTGGTGGTGCCGTACTGATGCAAAAAATGTGGGTCCACTCGAATGTGTTAAATGTTAATGTTCTAAAAGTCTTGATAATTAATGCGTCGTTATGTTGTTGTTGTACTTGTTTGTGTCGTTTTGATATGATAAGGCTACATTTCCTTATTAATTGGGTTTGTAAGTTGGGCTGCAATTGAGTTACAAATTAAGTACGTGATACAGAATGTGGGTTGGTGTTAATGTCCATGCTAATATGTATTTTATGTATTGGCAGTTGTTGACATTAGCTACTTTGGTTAATGTTGTGAAATTAATTGTGTAATGACATGTATGGAATGGTGTAATGGTACGTGCATTTTGCAGTCTCGATCTTGTACAAATACGGATTGAAATGCATTTGTGAATAATGTGGTAGGTTGTGCTGGACAGCGGGCATATAAACCTAGTTCTGGTGGGAGGACTCCTTGTTCAAAGTTATCTATTCAAACGTCAACAGCGAAAATCCAAACACAATTGCCGTTCCAAAAAATAAAGACAACAGTCGGTAGTTCCAAAAAACCTGTTGTGGAGCCATCGAGATTGATGTACTGGTCAAATGTCGCGGGGGTGATCAAAACTGTTCTTGAGGTGGAGTTTGGCAATGGACATATCAGGCAATTGAAGAAGACATCGTTCTGGCTGATGATTAAGGCAATTCGTGTGCATAAGTTAGATCCAAAAGCATACAAAAAATGTGACACCACAGTGTGATGAATAATTCAGATATACAGTAAGAAAGATGAAAAATTTTACATCGGGGGAAGTGGGCTGCCTTTGAGGAACAACAACATCCGCATTAATTTGTTTGTAAGTACACAAAAGCAAAATTACAAACTCCATACCTGCAAATGAACAAGAACGCACGACAGAAATAATACAATTATTAACACTAACACTACATCTCCAACACATGACATAACGTAACAACCATATCGCACCAAGAAAAAAAAAATCATAAATTGACATCATAGCCTTACTGACATACCCTCACAAACACCGACACACCTCAGCAAAAAATGAAACATCACCCAAACACGATGAATGAAAATTATATAGCACATACAACTCATCTCCTCAAAACCGCAAAGCACACCAAGAACAAGACCCAATAGTAGCAATTGGAACAAAATCAAAAAACCAGAACTCCTTCAAGAAAAAGGACCGAACACCACACCAGTAATACCAAAAAATAGGTAATATCATCCACTTACAAATCACTCTACTAAATCCCCACAAAAAATTAGAAATGTAAAACCCTACCTTATCTACACACACCCAATATCAGGAAGAAAATCTAAACAAAATCATACATAAGGACAAATAAGTAAACTCCCAAATCTCCAAATCAATGAAGTACAATATATCCAAAATAAACAGGACTAATTGATTTGAAAGAAAACTTGTAAGACTAAGGCCTCCTTTGGGAAGTGGGTTATAATCCACTTCCCAGATTATAACCGACTTCCCCTCTCACAAAAAAACAGCTTATATGCAACTTTTAACCAAAAAACTGATTATAATCATCTTTTCAAAATAGCCCTAAATGAAATAACTTTTTTCCAAATAAATTTATGAGTAATTTTTCCTTTATTTTTAGAATTGAGCTGATTCGGGTGAAACTCATACTGTATAATAACACTTAGTGCCTGTTTGGCAGAGCTTAATTACAGCTTATTTCAGCTTTCAGCTTAATTTAAGCTATTTTGATGTGTTTGGTTTAGCTTATAGCTTATAGCTTATAGCTTATAGCTTTTTGGAAGTCAGAAATCAGCTTATTCTTTGAGTGGGGCAGGAGATGCTTTAAGAATAAGCTGGAAATCAGCTTAAGCTGAAAGTTATAAGCTATAAGCTGTTTAGGTATAAATTATAAGCACTTTCCCACAGTTCTACCAAACAGTATGTTTGACCCAATTCGATATTTGGTCTATACTTTATTCTTAAATCTGTCTAAAAACAAAATAGAAACCCACCCATGTGGCCTAGAAATTATTTAATATAACTTTTTTTTTCATATTTTAAAATAAAAAATTATAATTATTTCAATTATTTGGGTGTCCTTTTAACCTATTAAAGGCTAATATTTCAAATTTTATAATTAATTCTTACATAAATAATAATACATAATTTATATTTATAAAAAAATAAAATTACACAATATGAAAGATACATATAAATATGTATATTTATAAAAATATACTGTAGAATATAGCTTGTGGGTAGGTTAGACTTGAATCATTCTTTCCAAGCCCGGCTTATTTTATAATTGAGTTTTAAAAATTATCTAACCTGAGCTTATGACACTAAACCATAATCTCAAACCCATTAAATCATGGACGGGTTCAAGTGGGCTTAGCGGGTGATGGAAAATGTTACGGTGTGCAACACATCGTATGTAACTTTAATATAAAATTACATAAATTTTTATAAATTGACATAAATAATTTTATAAAAATGTGTAAGTTGAACACAAATTCACATAAGTTCGTAAAAACTTACGTAATTTTGTGAATTTATATAAATTTGTATTTAACTTATACATTTTTGTGAGATTACTTATATAAATTCGTAAAAATTTATGTAATTTTGTGTTAAGATTGTATACCGTGTGTATTGTATAGTGGAGAATTTTCCTTGTAGTATTGATACAAAAGATAGTAAACACAATATAATAAGAAAATATGGTCATTTTAGCATTTTTTTAAAAGGTAATAGTAAAAAAAAACATTTTTTACACTATGAAAAATAGTTTTTGTAGAAAATAATTATTTTATGTTTAACTGTGATTTTGAAATTACAAGAACACATACACTCTTCATTTACCTAGTCATCTTTTCATCTATGTGCTTCAATACTAACTTTTATTTGAAAAATGGTTGGGAGCACTAATGATATGGCAGTGAGCTATGCCTTGTTTTTTTTGTTTTTTTTTTTTTTTTTTGGTATTCCCAATGTATTAGTGCTATTAGTGATACTTTTTTTAGTGATATGAATCATTGTTACTTTTATGTTATTTATTCATCCAAACAAAATATTCAAAAAACACCTCATCACTCTTCAAGTAGAGTTTCTTAGCCTTTTCCTTTATAGTGTTGTTCGGGTGTTTGTTATACTTCCTTTGATGTATAAAAAATAAATAATAAATAAAGAAAAGCTTGTTGAAAGAAGTAAAATGTGGTAAAACTATTTATAACACAGTGGCGACGCCATAAATTATTGTCAGTGGTGTCAATCAAAAATTTTAATGACATCTATGCCAAAAAAAAATCACATTAATCATATATGTCACTTATTTACAAAAAATCAACAAATTAATTTAAATTCTCAAATTATAAACAAAAGGAATGTCTATATACTACTCTTTAAACAAAAAGACATGTTAATACATAAATTTTTACAATTGACCACGACGAAATTTCATCTTTTGAAATCGTTGCATAATAAGTTCATTATCAATACTATCAAATACATCATTCTCAATATATATAACCAAACAATCATTCATCTATTGATATCCCAAAATAAGACTACAAAATAGCACTTTTTTACATATAAAATATTTCAACAAAAAGTAGACATATCATAAAAAAAAAAAAAAAGGAAAATGCGCGAGAGCTCGAAATTGCAACGGCTCGAATCTCCCGAATGTCAAAACGACGTCGTTTTGGCAAAAAAAAAAAAAAATCTTCCTTTTCTTTTTCCTTCTTCCTCGAAATTGGTTTCAAGGAAAGAGAGAGAAACAGAGAGGCCAGAGAAAGAGAGGTGAAGAGAGGAAGAGGAGAGAAGAGGCGATGGCGGTGATGGCGGAGGAGGAAGAGAAGGAAGATCGACGGTGATGGCAGCGTAAGATCGACGGTGATGGCGGCGTAAGATCGACGGTGGGTATCGTCGATCGATTGTTTTCTCTACTTTTTTTTTTTTTTTTTTTCTAGCAGATCTGGATTTGAAGATGAAGGGAAAAAAAAAAATTGTTGATGATGATGTTGATGAAAATGTTGTTGATGATAATGATGTTGATGAAGATGTTGATTCTCTCTCTTTGTGTTGATGTTGTTGAAGATGATGATGTGTTGATTTTCTCTCTTTCTTGTCTCTTCTTTTTCTTTCTTCATTTTCATCTTCTTCAAAAACTGTTGTGTGTTTGAGAGAGAGGGGCAAGGAAGAGAAAAGGAAAAAGGAAAAATAAAAAATAAAAAATTCGGGCTATTTGAGTTCTATATTTTCGGGCGACATAGCACGACTCAAAAAAAAAATCAAAAAGTAAAAAAAATTTCATTGGAGGTTCAAAAAGTAATGGGTGTGAAAAGTATGGATTTAAAATTATAATTTAATGGGTTCATTTATTAATTTTTGTCATAAATTCTAATATCTATATAATAATAAATAATAATAATAAAATCATTGAGGGGGTTAGGTAACACCCCTAAGCAAAGGGTAAGCGTTGCCCAACTAACAATATTTTTTTCAAGAAGTCTATTCTAGATGCCTTCATTATTATGGATTATGTGTGTGGTGATGATGAATGAGGTTGTGGAGTATTACAATTATTTTATTTATACAGATTAATCGATTTTTTATTATTATATTTTTTGAAATATTACCTAACTTATGTCAACTGCACTGAATAATTTTTTCTAATATATATATAGTACTATATATATGAAAAGGGAAGTTAATAGGTGGTTTCTCATTGACGCCTAATAAAGACGTGTTTGGAAGTCTGCATGTGGAAGTTTCCAACCGCAGTAGACGTGGTCTGCATTGTTAAGCTTAATAAATATATATATATATATATATATTATATAAATTAATAAATTTTAGGGAAAATTATTTATAAGTCCTATTAGGGAGGCTTATGCTACATATGGTCCTACTAAAAAACTTATGTTCCCATAAGTCCTGTGAGAAGTTTGTTGACACATTTACCCTCAATATTAGTTGTTAATATCATAAATAATAGTAAAACCATATATAGGAAATTGATATAAACGTAACGTAACGTGACACCTACATAAACGTAACGTGACACCTACACATAACGTGACATCTACATAAACGTAACGTAACGTGACACCTATATAAACGTAACGTGACATATCTACATAAACGTAACGTAACGTGACACCTACATAAACGTAACAAAAATATTAAATTATATATTTAAAAAATATTAAAGTTTTGAAACTTTTATTTCAACAAATCTAAAAAATATAGGAATGGGACCATCATACGATTAAAAATCAACCTTAAAAAAAAATAAAATAATTAGATTCAAAGCATCTAGTGGCTTCATTCATATTCTTACGTTCATGTGAATGGGAAATTATCAGAAAATTTTTAAAATTTTGTTTGGTTTAAATTTTTTTAAAAAAAATTAAAATCGCTTTCTCTCTCTTATACATCAATTAATTATTTTTTTCTCTCATCTCTTCTTGTTAATTACTTTTTCTCTCACACACATCTACTCAACTACAACAAAATATTAAATCATTCCAAACTTCTAAACTCCAAAACGATTTTCAAAATATACAACCAAATAAATTTAAAAAAATTGTCTAAACTCTCTTCTTAAATTTTTTTAAAAAAATTTATTTCAAAACACAAAAACGACGCCCATTATTTTTTTTATTTTTTATTTTTTAACAGATGGAGGGGAAGTATCATTTATGTGCATGTGAATTGAAAAAAAGACATACTGGATGCCAAACACACAAATGTCTGCGTAATCATTTTTTTTGTCATGACATTATTTTATTGAATTTCGAATGATTAACACAATGAATCGTAATTTTGAGTAACTATTTGATGAATTACTAAAATATGATAACAATCGGATGATAACAATCAGTAATATTTTCACATTCAATTTTAAAAAATAAAAATTTATTAAGTTTGCGAAACGTAACGTGACACGTTACGTTTATGTAAGTGTCACGTTACGTTTATATAGATGTCACGTTACGTGTATATAGGTGTCACGTTCCGTTACGTTTACGTAGGTGTCACGTTACGTTGATATTGGTGTCACGTTACGTTACGTATATATAGGTGTCACGTTACGTTACGTTTATGTAAATGTCACGTCACGTTACGTTACGTTTATGTAGGATCCTGTGGAATACATTCTTATGAAAATGGGACTTGAGACTCTATAAGAAATTACACAGGACTTAGCCTAGCATAAGTGACTAAAAAAGGACTTATAAATAAGTCTCCCTAAATTTTATAAAAAAAAATTTACCAAATTAATGCGTCGAATAATAAAAAAATTTAGAATATCAAATGTTATTGAATAAAAAAATTATAAAATTTCTTAATTGTATAATTTTACTTGTTCAATAATGTGAGAGGGCTAGCAACCTAGGAATTCATTAGCTAAACCAAATTTATTGACAATTGTATCCTTCATTCCTCTAGTTTTCATCTACGGGATTTCCTTCTAATAAAATTCATTAGTTGAGATTTCAATATTTTTTACTGTCATACTTTTGCCTAATCCCTTAATACATATATAAAAAGGAAAATGATATACAAATCTATTTTTTAGACCTACTGATGTGTTAAGAAACTGATTAAGAATAGATTGAATTTTTGGATTATATATATAAAGAAAAATGATATACAAACTTATTTTTTAGACCCAATAATGTGTTAAAAAACTGATTGATAATAGATTTAATTTTTTGATCTAAGTAGCAATGTTATTAAGTTAATAGAAAGAGGCAGAATTTTTTGTGAACCTTATGCACTAGTATAATCTATAGATATAATTACTGATAGATTTATCTATATCTATATCTATATACTATTGTGAAGGCTAAACTTGGCGTGAATGCCACACAATTTCAACTTCCAAAAATACCCTCAGGAGCAATTTTGGAATTGCCAACTTGCAACCTTATGAATTGAGTTGGTATTGACACCTTTTGTGTCACGTAATTTAAGAATATTTACACACAAATTTTAATTTATGAATTTATATTTCATTAAATTTTAATTAAGATTTTTTAGATCTTTAAGTCCCATTAAATTTTTAATAATCAAAATTGTCCTTCAAACAATGATTGTTCATCATTTATGATTATCCATAAATGAATATGATGATTTGACATTTATTTTAATTTTTAAAATTTTAAAATGGGACACCTTTTCATAAATCCTTTTTCACTTACTTATATTCTATTTAGTTCACATTATTTTCTTATATACCAATAAGTCTTATGGGTGACATAATTACCAAAATACCCCTAATAATATTTACATTTACAGTGTGAATGTTTCGTGATGTGAATGTTCACACCATTAATGTGAATGTTAACATGTCAATGTGAATATTCACACGTCAATATGAATGTTCACATCACCAAATTGCTAACTGTTCAAAAAATATTTGTAAGGGTAGAAATGTTTATAAAATACCTTAAATATCATAATTAAGATTTGGTAGATCAAATGTCCAAATAATAGGACTTATTAGAATATAAGAATAGCTTATAGGTTAATTGGAATACAAACACTTGAAAATAGATTTTTTTTAATAAATTTCCCTTTTAAAATATTAACTTTTAAATTGAAAAAACAAAATATATATATGTGTGCGCGCGCGCGCGCAAAATAAAACAAATTAATTTTCTTTTAAATTGAAAATTTGAATTATTTTTTTGTGCAAAATTGAAAATTTTGTGTCTATAAAGGAGCATGATGATGGAACATTGATGTGCAAAATTTAAAAAAAAAATTTAAAAATTTAAAAAATTAAAAAATTAATAATGTTCTCAGTTTTAAAACTGGAAAAAAAAAATTGATAATTTTCTCGATCGTATTGGATAGTCAAATCAAACCAATAAGTAGAAAGACAAATACGTTTAATCTCATGCTCTGTTTTTTTTATCAGTTAGTGAAACAATTATATAAAATATTATTATGCAAAATTGATAAAAATAGTTTTTCTTGATAAAAATATTTACCCATTTTCTCGCTAAATAGTTTTTCTTGATTAATAGCCAAAGGAAGATGGAAAAGTGGTTGTAATTCAATTGATGTATTGTGGAATTCATGAATTTCACTAAATGGATAGAATGGTTGTAATTCAATTGATATATTGTGAGTTCATGCATATGAAGAATCTATTCTAAACTACATATTAAATGTTTTTGATAATGTTTTTGAATTTATAGTATTATTGTGAAAAGAGTAATGTGACATTGACGATTAAATTGAAGGCTTTGTTTGGGAACAAATTATTTTAATAATTTTTTAATTTTTTGGCTAAAATATGAGATAAAAAGATATGTATATTTGAAATAATTTTTTTGATTTTTTATCAAAAGATGTACAAAAAATATAGAGAAAATGGAATCTTTAACTTTTTAATATATGTAATAGATTTTTTAATTTTTTTAATAATTTTCTAACTTTTAGACTAAAACTATTCGGTATGTTTGGTTTGAGTTTTCTGGATTAAGTTTTTTGAAAACTGACTTTTTTTATTTTCGTGTTTTTTTGTTTTTAGTGAATATTTTTTAAATTTTAAACATTTTTTTTACTTTTTTAGATACATCTTACTTAGATGTATCTAAAAAGTAAAAAATTTGTGAAAAAATATTTTTAAAAAATTAATAAATACATAAAGATACAAAAAATGTATTGAATTCTTGTATTTTTTTATATTTTTGGTATTTAGTGAATTTTTAAAAGATTTTTTTTACAATTTTTTTACTTTTTAGGTGTATTTATGTTAGGTGTGTCTAAAAAGTAAAAAAATTGCTTAAAATATTAAAAAAATTCAATAAAAACAAAAAAACACATAAAATAAGAAAGTAGAATTTTCTGAAAAATATTTTTTAAAAAGTGAAAACAAGCAAGGCGATTATTTCTCAGACGAGACTTTAATCAAATAACTTATTAAATCCCGTTAGTTGCTTAGTTATTTCTACAAATTAGACTAATTAATAATAGACCACCAAAGACAAAAATATTGATCGATTGACCATTAAACTAGACTTCCTAGCTAGAACATATTCCAATTTTAAAATTGAATAAAATATTGAGCATATAAACTTTCTTTATGATCATTCATACTATGTTTAGATTTGAAATTGTCAATGACAATAAAATGAAAGGAAATGGAAATTACTTATCTAGTTATTTTTTTACGAGTAGTCAAACAAATTTTATTTATTTTTGATAAATACCTATTCATTTTCTTCTTATTTTTTTATATTACAAAAAAAATTGAGACCAAATATTTTTGTTGCGAAAAATATTATTATTATATTTTTAGTAACGAAAATTGAAAATTAGTGATGAATTATTATCTTTTTAGGACCAAATTTTTTGTTTTAAAAAATAAATCTTTTTTATACCAAATTATTTTGTCCTTAAAAGTGTCTTTATTAGTGACATTTTCAAAATTTTGTCAATAAAAACCTAATTTTTTACTTTTCAGGACGATCTTTTAGCGATTATCCTCACAACGATAGAAATTAGTCTCTAACTGTCATTTACAACTAAATTTTTACTTTTAGAGACCAAAAAATTTAGTCTCTAAAACTCTTATATATTATAGTGCTAACACAATAAATTAAATGTTTTCTTCTACTATTTCATTTCCTTGTCCTATCTTTTTAACATTTTTTATTTTCATTTCTTCCTACGTATTCAAAATTGAACATAGTGTTATGTTAAGAAGCTTTCAAAACTATTTTCCAATTTTCTTTTCAGATATTTGTAATCCATCTCTCGAAATTTCGTATAAACTTTTGATTTGGCTCAACTTAAGGGATAAAACTTTATTGTAATAATGATATCACGTCATTATTGAGGTACAATATCACTATTCAATGATAAGACACCACATAAATAAATGAACCCCACTATCTAAACATAATTATCCCATCCAAATCACTGCACTAATTACACATTTACATAATGAAATAAATTGCACTTACATTACAATTTATGATTGAATAATGATAGAAAAGAAAAGGTCACAACAGTCGAAGACCTGAGACATTTGGAAGTTAATATGAATTTTCAGATGTTAATAAAAGTCTTTGTGTGAACTCTCCATCAAATACCATTCAATCACC
The DNA here is from genome assembly GCA_030407325.1 of Camellia japonica. NCBI lineage: Eukaryota > Viridiplantae > Streptophyta > Magnoliopsida > Ericales > Theaceae > Camellia > Camellia japonica. The sequence continues at coordinate 48,509,498 of JAPPVO010000017.1, forward strand.
CTCTCTAGTAGAGTTTTCAAAACAAAACAAAAGCAGAACAAAATAAGTTGGATGAAAATAAATATTAAAAAAATATTTTTTAAATTTCAAAAATTATTTCCATGTTCAAACAGAGAAAATCATATTTGGTCAAACTAAATGTTAGTTTTTTTGACTAAAAGAAAAAAAGAAAATAATTTTTAATAACTCAACCAAACAAGGCAAATTAATTTTGAGTTTGATGTCCCCATTTGGGGTGAACTTTTTTTATCTCAAATCGCCAAAAAGACAAAACAGTCAATCATATCATTCTCTCTACTTTGTTGTAAGTATTTTCATAAAAAGTAAAAAAATCAACTAAAATAGTCAATTCGCAAACGGGGTGTCATGTGTTGAGTCTCTCACTCTCTTTTTGTGTACTTTGTTCACATTTGTATGATTATATAAAATCAACTCTTGATTTACTGTAGATGTCACAATTTTTGAGTTTTTCCAAATACCCAATAGCAATTACATGGACAGTTATTGCTTAAATTCACTTCTTTTTCTTTTTTTTTTCTTCTTTTTTTTCAAATTTCTCAAACGGTTGACCTTTTTAGATTTACAAAAAGTTTTAATTTTCAAAATTTTCAATTCAATCATATATTTTACAATCTTATTTCTCTAAAGAAAGATGATTTACACAATCATGCCATCACTTCTAGATAAATAGAATGAAGGAGGCCTCTTTTGGTAAAGAGGTTAAAAGTAGTTTTTTAGCTTTTAATCTATTTTAGATTATATTATCTCTCTATTTTTGTATATGTTTTTTCAAAAAATGTTTAAAAAAGTCCAAAAATTAGTTTTTAACCTACTTCCCAAATCAATGATAAATTCTTTACATTTCAGGAATAAATTGACGATCTCTTTATTTCATTAAAGTTTTATTTTTAAAAAATCATTGAAAATAAAACTTTAAAAAGTATAATGAAACAATAATTATAAACCATTAATTTCAAAATTTCATCGGAACATTATGAATTATTAAAATGAAAATCACCATATAAAATGGAGAGGACAAATTGAGTCCCACTTTTCAACAGTCAATGGTTGCGAGAACGGTTCAAATTTTTTAGTGAAGGAGAAGAGGCGGCTAAAGACCCGAAAGCCAATTCTTCCATTCTTCTCCAGAAATCTCGGTCTCCTCCATGGAGTTTCTTCCACGCAAATAGAGAGAACAAAGTTGAATAATAAAATAAATATCATTCTACTTCTACACATTGACCTATGGTTTTACACTGTCTTTAAAGTCATGTGTATTTGTCTGTAGGACTTAATATTTATTAAAAATATATTATACAAATTAATAAATCTTATAAAAAATAAATAAATTTATTTACAAATGTGGCCAGTGACTTAAGTGGTGTTTGATAAAGTTGAAAATTGAAAACTGAAGATTAAAAATTAGAGATTGAAAAATGAATGCTTAATTTTTTAAGTTGAATAGTTGTTTGATAAAAATTTAAGTACTAAATTAAAAATAAGTTGTTTGATATGTGTAAAATAAAATTTGAAATTTACTATTTTTAAATTATATATTGTGATGATGGTAGTTGTGGTGGTGGTGGTGGTGGTAGTGATGATAGTAGTAGTAAAATGATGGTGATATTCATGGCAATAATGATAATAGTAATGAAGATAGTGGTGATGGCGGTGGTAGTGGTGGTGACGGCGGCGACAGCATGATGGTGGCAACGGTGGTATGGTAGTAGTGGTAGTGATGGCGGTGGTAGTGGTGGTGACAGCGACTGTTGGCTTATTTTTCCTACGAAGGAAAATATTATAAATGCGAGCGTGCCAATAAGGATTGAAAAATCCTTACAGATTAAATTCAAGCCAATTATCAAGCGATTGTGTTGACGGTTCTTTCGCCTCAACAAAGAGGACTTCAAAATTGTCAAAGTGTAGAGAAAAGAAAAATTAAAAGAAGAAATGGAGATGGAGAAAGACGATTGAGTGAACAATCAAAGTAATAATTACTTACCTCTACTCCTATGCTTCGAAAAGGAAGTGCATGAAATGCTTCGAAATGAAAGTACTGAAAATAAATGCTTCGAAATATAAATTTATGTTAAACTACTCCTAAGATAAGGAAAATGACAAGAAATATTGAAATCAATTGTCTTTGATTTGAATTCTGGATCTTTTACAATGTAGCCATTAATGGCTATTTATAGAGGAAAAAATACAGCAATAACTACTTAGCCTCCGTTTGGGAAGTGGGTTGGCTTTTTGACTTTTTGGCTTTTTTGGCTATATGAGCCTGGGCTCAAAAGCTTAGTTTGGGAAGAGCTTTTTGATTTTTTGGTTTTTTTGACTTTTTTGTGAGAGAAGAGTGTAATGATTATGGGGTTGGATGTGATATTTTGTCTGTTGTGGCTCATGAGCCTATTTTGTCTTTTGTGGCTCATTGAGCCAAAAAAGCCCAATGAGCCACTTCCCAAACCATGCCTTAGTAACTACCAATTTCTTCCATCTTCATTCTTGTCTTGCCATGTGTCCTTCCACTCATCCACTTTGTCCTTCATATTCTCCATCATCTCTATAACTTCTTTTAACTTCCAAATGAATAAGAGGATGCCACGTGTCCTGCAATTATATAAATAATAAAAATTACAGATTTATGGTGCTAACATTACCCCCCGCGGCCCTTAAAAATAATATTTACTTGAATTTTTGAAGGGCCGAACCAAGTACATGACTAATCTAAGCAACAAAGTGCTTCGAATGATATAACAACACCAATAACGTGCTTCAAATGAGTATGAAATTATAACTAGATGACCAATAACAAGCTTCGAATGTGGTATAAAAAAACAAATTCATCGTTCGAAGGTCTTGCGACACAGTTTTGAAGGAACAACATCACCCCTCGAAGGTTGGAAGCATTGATATAGGATGATGATACTTACAATGAAGTTTCAAGGTTAGGCTTGACGCTTCAAATGTTTCTTCGAAGCTTTATACAGTTTCGAAGGTGAAGTAATCAACCTTTGAAACAACTCTTGATACTTCGAATGTATCTTCAAAGTTTTATACAGTTTCGAAGGTGAAGTAATCAACCTTCGAAACAACTCTTGATGTTTCGAATGTATCTTCAAAGCTTTATTTAGTTTCAAAGGTGAAGTAATCAACCTTCGAAACAACTCCTGATGCTTCGAATGTATCTGCAAAGCTTTATACAGCTTCGAAGGCGAAGTAATCAACTTTCGAAACAACTCTTGATTCTTCGAATGTATCTTCGATGCTTTGACTGTGTACATACAAACAACTGGCCATCAATTTGAAAAGATAAGCCATTCTCAACCACTTATTTAAATGCATAGGCTTTTTCTAGCCAAATTCATGCATTTTAAATGGTCATCCCTTGTTCTTAGTGCTTCGAACTCATAAGAACAATTTGTTAATTTTATTAGCCACATCATTAGAATTATATTTTGATGTGAACCACAAATCCAAAAAGGATTTTGAACACCAAAAGTCATGGTATAGTGTGACCATGAAAATTCATACTTTTTGACATTTTGAAAAATGTCAAAAATTTTGAATTCATGAACAGTGGCTTGTTCATCATTCTTAACCATGTTTGTTTTAAAAACAAAACTTTCGCCGAATTGATTTTCATAATTATTTAGCAAAGTGGATTGTTTTTCCATGTTAGCCATTAATGGCTTATGAAAATCACCCATAAATATGTTATTTTCATGACTTGACTCTCTAAAATTTGGTTTTTGGACCCCCCGAGTCATACATGGAACATCATTTTTAGCCAAATTTGGCTCAAGAACATGCTCTTTCGTTGTGTTAATTTCATAACTTGGCTCTTTAAAAATGGACTCTTGAACCCCCCGAGCCATTGATGAAATCAACTCTTTGCTTTTGCTATTTTCAACCATGGAAAAATTCTAAAAAAATTCACCAATTCCGGCCATTAAAGCCTCAGTTAAAGACTTGGTAGTGAGAGTTGATAACTCATCATTCCATTGGCGGATTTCCATATCAAGTTGATGAATTTCTCCAATTAAATGGTGTCTTTTTTCTTCCACCAAATAATATTGTAATGGATGAAAGTTTATTTCATCAAGAAAATGGATCTCTTCTTGAAGATCCAAAATTTTTCTTTCACGCCAATATATTTCAAATTGACAAGTTCGAATGGCGAAATCCAAATTGTTTGTCATTTCTTACACTTGGCTGTCCCACCGGGCGTGCCAAAATTGTTGGCTTATTTTTCCTACGAAGGAAAATATTATAAATGCGAGCGTGCCAGCAAGGATTGAAAAATCCTTACAGATTAAATTCAAGCCAATTATCAAGCGGTTGTGTTGACGGTTCTTTCGCCTCAACAAAGAGGACTTCAAAATTGCCAAAGTGTAGAGAAAAGAAAAATTAAAAGAAGAAATGGAGATGGAGAAAGACGATTGAGTGAACAATCAAAGTAATAATTACTTACCTCTACTCCTATGCTTCGAAAAGGAAGTGCATGAAATGCTTCGAAATGAAAGTACTGAAAATAAATGCTTCGAAATATAAATCTATGTTAAACTACTCCTAAGATAAGGAAAATGACAAGAAATATTGAAATCAATTGTCTTTGATTTGAATTCTGGATCTTTTACAATGTAGTCATTAATAGCTATTTATAGAGGAAAAAATACAGCAATAACTACTTAGTAACTACCCATTTCTTCCATCTTCATTCTTGTCTTGCCATGTGTCCTTCCACTCATCCACTTTGTCCTTCATATTCTTCATCATCTCTATAACTTCTTTTAACTTCCAAATGAATAAGAGGATGCCACGTGTCCTGCAATTATATAAATAATAAAAATTGCAGATTTATGGTGCTAATAGCGACGACAACATGATGGTGGCAACGGTGGCATGGTAGTAGTGGTAGTGATAGCGGTAGTGATGGTGGTGGTGGTAGTAATGATAGTAGTGGTGGTGACATGATGGTGGTAGTAGTGATAGCAATGGCAGTGGTGGTGGCATGGTGGTAGTGGTGGCGGTGGCATGATGGTCGTGGTGGTACTGGTAGCGGTGGTGTAAGTGGTAGCAATGGTGGTAATAAGTTTATAATAGTATATATCAATATTTATGTTTGATATTTATAAATTAAGTTGGAATTAAGTAAGTTTTATATGAGTTAAATTTTTTTTAAGTTTTAGCCTACACTTTAAAATGCACTTAAGTTTTTAAGTAATATCAATTATGGTTATCAAACGAGCTTAATTGATTATCACTCAATCAATTCAATTTTAAGTGCTAAATTAGGTTATTAAACACTCCCTTACTCAGAAAATAAATTCACAAAGGGCAACTTTAAAATATAAGGATATAAGAATGCACTATATATATATATATATGGGAAAGAGAGACAAAAACAAAATGAGATAAATATTTAGCCAAAATGTCTATATGTGTGTATATATGTAGGGTTGGATTATGTCAAATTGTTCATCTCAACTTAAGAGAGTATTTAGGATTGGTGGGCACATTTTGGAGCTTATTTTGATGATCCAAATCATTTATGTTTTAGTACGCATTGAGTAGAATATTCATACAAAAAAAATAATATGATTGAACATTAATGTTTAAATTACATTTATATTATAAAAAATGAATAGTTACTCTTGAAATTATAATTGTCATTTATTTTTTTTTTTTAAATGTGATTCAAGTATACAACTACTGACGTCTAGTCAACTTATTTTTTGTATAAACATTCTATTTAACGAATTTCACAAATTAAATGGTTCAAATTACCGAGATCGGCTTTAAGATGAGTCCACCAACCCCAAATACTACCGTGAATCCAATCCCTAATATATATTATTAGGAGGTTTTTTAACTTTTGTATTTGTATTGTCAATTTTAGTTTTGTCAGATAAATTGCACCGATGGGTGAACAACGCTGAAACGAACAACCCAACGAAAATGTCCTAGCCCAATCTTCCTGAAATTGGGCTTACAGAATCCATCCAAACCTTGCCCGTGGCTTATTCACATGATAGGCTTGGACTTGTGCTTTTTTCATCATTTCAACCCAACCCATTCCTATGTTTTGGGCTGCACTTTTCTCCGGCTAATGGACAGTCCAGTCAACTGAAAAGTAGACCAATTTTTTTATTTTTTATTTTATAACCCTTTTATCATTAAATTATTGGATAAATTACACTCTTATTCCATAAATTAAAACAAAAAAGGATAAATTACCTTAAAGTCCTATTTAAAAGAGAAAAAGTTTATTTATTCCCACAATCTTTTGGATACTCTCAAAAGTTCACTACGTATTTTTTTTCTTCATTCTTTTCTGTGCATTCTTTCTTCTCTGACTTTTTATCTTCCTGTTTTTCGACGACCAGCAACTATGTCTTAGTTCTTCTCTTTCTCTTTCTAATATATAATCACCGGTGACTAACGACCACCATTGATTGGGGTTTACCAGTAACTACTGACCACTGACTCCTTACTTCATTCTCACTAAGGGCAAAAGACACAAGTTTCTGTCAAACAAGATGAGTAAATCTATTCAGATCTAATGTAGATTAGATCTATATCAAATTTGAGTAAATCTACATGAGATCCGATTAGATCTAAACTAAAATAGTTGCCGGAGTACAATCTTCTTTCTATATCTGTTTCTCTCCTTCAATCTCTCAATTTTTCTACCTTTTTTCTGCTACACGCTTCTATTTTTCTATTTTAATAGAGAAAATTGTCAAATTCCGAATAAGTTGTTTTCGAGTTTTAGTTACAGACGATAAAAATTGTAAAATTTTATAATTTTAGTTTTTTTGGTACTAAAATGAATCATACTTTAAAGTTGCAAATTTTATAATTTCATAACATGTTTTTCAGTTTGATTAATAAAAATAAATGCTTAATAGAATCATACTTTGAAACTGTAATATTTTACAGTTTGAAAGCTTGCTTTTTAGTTTGATCAATATTGGAGATTATTTGCTTAAATCCTACAAAAATTGAAAAATAATATATATTTTTTCTCATTGTTGTTTGTTGTTGTCATTTTTTTTCCCTTTCAATTTATCAAATTTAGCACATTTTGATATGTTTTTTCACTATAATTTCTCTATTTATTCTTTTTTTTTTTTCCGGACAATATTCTGGACATTCAGTAAGTCTCCAATGATATTCTTGACATCAGTAAACATTTTAGACATTCCGGCAACTTCTAGTGAAGTTCAGAACACTCCAGCGAACTTCCGACGATACTCTGGCAAACTTTTGACGATGCTCTAGTGAACTTCCAGTGATGTTGAACATTCCGGTGAATCTCTGGTGATCATCTGATGGAAGTTCGACGATGGTGAGATATAATAGCGTTTTTAAATTTATTATAAAAAAAAAAGATTTTTTTGGTAACAATGAAAAATATGTAGGATTAATTGGTGCAAGTATTTTGTTTTGAGACTAAATGGTTTTGAAGTTTGTGTATGAAACTTACTGGTAAGTGCCCCCAAAAAAATATAATTAGTCTTATACTTTTGACATAATTACACTAATCTCCTTCAAGGTTTTAATTCACATAACACTTAATTCATTTTTCATCACTAATTTATTAGTCGTGTAAATAAAAAAAATAATATTATTATATTTTTCCTAGTAAGATGTATATTTATCTTTATTTATTTTAATATTTATCTACTGATATTAGTTCAAAATGTAAGGCTAATTATATTTTTTCAAAGTTCAAGACATATGAGTGTAATTTACCCTAAATTATCTTTCAAAATTTTTAACTCTTAACATTCTCACATGATTTAGTAATTTAAAGTATTTTAAGATAGTAATAAAAATTTTAGAACAGATATCCTTAGTGTGACCCAAAATTCCAAACCCTACTCACCCTAATTCAACAATAGAAGAAGAAAAAAAAAACAAGTGATTTATATTTTGTTAAAATGACATTTTATCATAAATCAAACAAAATCTTATATGTTAATAATTTTAATAAACAATTTTTGAGCAGCACTGATTCAACTCAACACACACATTGCCAAAGGGAAGACGAAACAAAGATAAGTGGGGGCCATCTATAACACGAAGTCTTTACCAGCCTTACAATCCCACCCCATGCTTACACCACTCCCAAAATGAAAACAAATGCAGGCAGACTTGATAATATCAAAAAAAAACTAGCAGAGAGATTGTGATAGACAAAAAGAAATTAAAATAAAAAAATCCCAAGGCAAAGCCATGGTTGCAACTCCAGCAGCAACATCCCCAACCTCTCAGCTCCTCTTTTCGACCTCTCACTCCACCTCTCGTCTCTCCCCTTTCCAAGCATGCGTCTTGGACGCCAAGACCCTCTTGTCGTGCCCCAAGCGGCGCCAAGTGGCGGTGAGTGGTGGTGGAAGTGTGAGGTGCATGGCGGTGGGGACAGAATCGGAGACGGAGAAGAAGAAGACTAGTAGTAGTAGTAAGTTTGAGATACATACATTGACGGGTTGGCTGTTGAAGCAAGAACAGAACGGGGTGATAGATGCTGAGCTCACGATAGTGATGTCGAGTATTTCAATGGCGTGTAAGCAGATTGCTTCGTTGGTTCAGAGAGCTAGCATTTCCAACCTTACTGGTGTTCAGGGTGCTGTTAATATCCAAGGCGAGGACCAGAAGAAGCTCGATGTTGTCTCCAACGAGGTTTTCTATCCATTCTTTCTTCATTTTCTTTTGTGTTTGTGTTTGATATTTGATTTTTGCCTATTTCTTTTTACTCCATAAAATTGGTATTGGAAGTATTGTATGATATGTATCGGAAATCGAGTATAGCAGTTGTGAATTTTTTTAAATCATCGTCAACCACAAAGAAATAGTTTTACAGTAGCCAAATCGACTCTGAATTGGTTAGTAACTAATCTGTATTAGGAGCCAGTCAATGGACATTTGATTTTTATTCAAACTGGTATATTGAGATGTATCAATTTCCAAATGACAAAAATTCAATACATATCAGTCAATATAATATTTAAGAGAACGCTTAGACTTAGTAGGCCTATTTTGGAGTATTTGGACTTAGAGAACTGATGTAAACATATAGGCCCATTTTAAAATCATAATTCTTGTAAATCTAGTTGGGAGCCTAATATTCCACCCATATTCATGCAAAATTTATATACAAAATTTGTCACCAAAATAATATGACAGTATCATTTCTATAATTAAATGTTGTTCTTTGTTTTAAAATGACAAGTGTCCCAATACAACCACATCATTTTCTATACAATTTAAACATATACCATTTATGTGTTTGAAACATCACTTGATAAATGTTTTAGCTCCATTAATTAACCTGTAATTTAGATCTATCTATGAGATTTGTGTACAACTATGACTATGAGAATGACTAATGGCAATGCAGGTGTTCTCAACTTGTTTGAGGTCAAGTGGGAGGACAGGGATAATAGCATCAGAGGAAGAGGATGTACCAGTGGCAGTTGAAGAGAGTTACTCTGGTAACTACATTGTTGTTTTTGACCCTCTTGATGGATCTTCCAACATTGATGCTGCTGTCTCCACTGGCTCTATCTTTGGAATCTACAGCCCCAATGATGAGTGTCTTGCTGATGTTGGTGATGATGATTCCACAGTAAATCCCCCCATCTCTTTCACTCAACTTTATTAATTTAATTTAAAAAAGGGGTGGAGGGTGTGCTTTGATGATCCTTATAAATTAACCAAACAACAATGCTACAATCACAGGAAACAATTTCACAGAAACATGCATAGAATGCAGAAGGTAGACATGCGCGGTGTTTTGTGTACTTTTCGGGAAAAAAAATTATGTGTCCCAATTTGTCCTGGTTGAGTTTGTTTCAAACCTCACCCCATCCACTGATATTTTGACATTTTCAATTTCTTTATATTTTTCTTTAATTTTCTCCCATTTCTATAAAAATAAAAATAAAAATTTGTAATTTGCTTAGTATCCCAAGGAAACCCACTAGATGGTTAAAAAAAAGGAGCTTAGAGTGTCATGTTACTATTAATTAACTTAACTGGTGTTAGTCAAATTGTGCTTTTAACAAATTAGGCAAAGTATAAATTGTGTTGAATTGTGTTTTAAATGTTGAGTTTTGCATAATTGATTATTTTTATGTCAGAAAAATAAAATTATATATGGATATTAATGTAAAATTTTGCCCTACTTGATAGAAGATATTTCTGAGTACCTAGACTTACTGTTAATGAAACAGTCCAGAGTTCTAATTTAGTGTCAGCATAGTATATTCCCAAGAGTACTAACTGTTTGATAAAATGCCTGAATGCAGCTTGACAAAATAGAACAGAGGTGTATAGTAAATGTGTGCCAACCAGGAAGCAATCTTCTTGCTGCTGGCTACTGCATGTACTCAAGCTCCATCATCTTTGTCCTCTCCATTGGAAATGGAGTTTTTTCATTCACTTTGGACCCCATGTATGGTGAATTTGTGCTAACTCAAGAGAACATTCAGATACCGAAATCCGGGAAAATTTACTCATTCAATGAAGGGAACTACCAGTTATGGGATGACAAGCTCAAGAAGTACATCGATGACCTTAAGGACCCCGGTCCTAGTGGCAAGCCTTATTCTGCTAGGTACATTGGCAGCTTGGTTGGTGACTTTCACCGGACTATGTTGTATGGTGGCATTTACGGGTACCCTAGCGACAAAAAGAGCAAGAATGGGAAGCTGAGGTTGTTGTATGAGTGTGCACCGATGAGCTATTTGGCAGAGCAGGCGGGTGGCAAAGGGTCCGATGGCCATGTGAGGGTTCTTGATATCCAGCCAACTGAGGTGAGTATGATTTAATCATATAATTTGGCGGTAGGCTTGTCAATCGATCAGATTTTGCTCAAATTGATCTGAAAAATCCGAATTTTAAAGAGAGATATTTAATCCGATTATCCAAATTCATCTGATCCGCTCATTAAATTGATCGGATATGCAACTCCAATACTACTAGTTATTTTTACTAACTAAAGAGTACATAAAGTAATATTTATTTTAGCTAGTTACTTTATGTAGCATATATTGGGAGAAAATATTGAGTACAATGGTGTCACCATTCTATATGGTGTCATCGAGTAATAAAAAATAACAAATGAGATTAGGTATAAAGTCTTGTCTTCCACTAACCTAATAATGTTGTGGTCGCTATCATAAATTGAAATTGCTCATTAAATGTGATACCGTCACGTGATATCACTGTTATATTTTATATTTATTTCTATTTTAGTTGATTATTATTTTTTAATTAACACTTTCCAAGAAAAGAGAGCAAAGAAATAATTAATTTTTTTAACATGTTTAGCTAGTGATTGTTGATTAGCTAAATTTAACTAGCAAAAGTTAGGAAAAGTAAAATAACCTGTCAAAAAGTTAGCTTGTCAAAGATCCAAAAACATGTGAAAGACTATCTAATTATCGGATCAAATATTCATAATTATCGGACTTGGTTTGGGCCACTCATCTAACAAATATAATACATGTAGTTTCAAATCAAATTTAGATTATGTCTTAAACATATCAAATTCGCCAAATCTGATTCCTATATAGGCCTAATTGGAGATAATTCAGTTTCTCTTTCTATACAGGACAATCACAAACTTCTTGTGTTTTTCTTTGACAGATTCATCAGCGCGTTCCACTTTACATTGGAAGCACAGAGGAAGTGGAAAAATTGGAGAAATATTTAGCCTAATTACAAATGTTATAGCAAAGAGAGTTTCAACTTTGTTTTTGAAGATGTTTGGCAACAGTTTCTCGAGAAATACAGTAAATTTAAATTAACAAGAATCTTGGAAAGTGTAGGTCGTTTGTGTTCTTCACAAAGCCAAATTCTCTTTTTTGTATCAAGATAGAAAAGACTCTGCAATGTTCTTCTTGTAATACTTGAAACAAACAACTGGTTTGCATTCTGAGAGCAATTAGATAACACACTTGTTGTATGTTGTGGTCATTCAAGTCTAACTGAGATTAGTTATTTAGCTGAAATTATGATAAACTTGGCATGGTTAGGTGGTGCCTTAAGGAGATTGTGATTGGTAGAGATGGAGCCAAGACTTTATATTGGGATTGGGAATAGTATAACATTTGGTGATTGATGTGTGTCATAGGCTATGTAGTGCCATGGGCACCTTCTCTCAAATAAAAAATAAAAAATTACCGTTGGTATAAAGAATCTAAGGAAAAATTAATGTTACAATCAATTTGCACCTTGTCAAAGAGGAAAGGTTTAGAACAAGGATCCAAACCATGTCAATTTGATAGTGAGAAACTGAGTGAAAAATTATGTAGGGTGTTACTTCTTCATTTAGAAAATTTGGGCAAAGGTTGCTATTTCTTGCACTATAAACTTGCTAATGAATAGCCATCTCTTAGAGCATCTCCAACGGTTTACTTCTTTTTTCATCAAATTTGAGTCAAAAATGATCCATTTCACCAAATTTGATATCACCCACTCCAACGGTGCATCAAATTTGCATCAAATGTCGTGGGGCGACCGGTGGGTCGACCTGTATGTGTAAAATGCTATTATTCTTGTTTTACCCTTTTGAACGTTTTGAACCCTGCTTTCTGAACCGGGGAAGGGGGTGACCAGTTGGTCAACCGGCGGGTCGACCGGCCGGTCGACCGGTCAGCCTATTTTTTTTTTTTTTCTTTCTTTCTTTGTTTCCCTCCATTTCTGTTCCCAATTGTCGTTCCTATTTCTTTTTTCCTTCATTACATATATGTCTACTATATGGATTATGCTCTCATATAAATCTATTTTGCATATGCCAAACAAATACGATCATACCTTAAACAAAACAGAGCACCATGAATACCTTGAAATCCATGATATTTACTTCATTTTCATCCTCCTCTTCTTCCTCTTCCTCTGATGATGAGTCTGATGATGAACATATCGTCACACTTGTAGGAGCTTATAAGCAGAATAATACTAGTATGCTTCAGATTCTTAAGTCAAGTGATAGGTCAAAGAAGATAGGTGGTTCTGTTGTAGGTCATAGATATATATACAGAGATAGAAGGCAGGGTCATGACAGATTGTTTGCAGATTATTTTGCTGTAAATCCAGTGTATTCACCTACAATATTTCGGAGACGTTTTCGAATACGTCGTCCTTTGTATCTACGCATTTTGAATGCAATCCAAACACACAATTCATATTTTGTTCAAAAACAAGATACAGCTTATGTACTTGGATTATCTCCCTTACAAAAAATGACTGCAGCGATGAGAATATTATCATATGGTGTCGCAGCAGATGCAGTTGATGATTACATTCGTATTAGGGAAAGCACTGCAATTCAAAGTTTGCAACAATTTTGTAATTCAGTGATTGAAATATTTGGAGAAGAATATCTGAGATCCCCGACGCCAACTGACATTGCTAGATTACTTGCTATTGGGGAAGTTCGGGGGTTTCCTGGTATGTTGGGAAGTTTAGATTGCATGCATTGGGAGTGGAAAAATTGTCCAAAGGCTTGGCAAGGTCAATACGTAGGTCATCAAAAAAAGCCAACCATTATTCTTGAAGCAGTGGCATCTTATGACTTATGGATTTGGCATGCATTTTTTGGAATGCCTGGCTCACACAATGACTTGAATGTGTTGGACCGATCGCCTTTATTTTCTGATCTTGCGCAAGGTAAAGCTCCCCCTGTCCATTACACAATTAATGGACATAATTACGATATGGGTTATTACCTTGCCGATGGTATATACCCTCAATGAGCAACATTGGTTCAAACAATTTCTTCTCCCCAAGGAGTAAAGAGACAACATTTTGCAATGATGCAAGAGTCTGCCAGGAAAGATGTAGAGCGGGCATTCGGAGTCCTTCAATCTCGATTCGCAATTATACGTGGTGCTGTACGTTATTGGGATTCGAAAATGCTTGCCAACATAATGAAGAGTTGCATCATATTACATAATATGATTGTCGAAGATGAGAGGGAGGAGCACCTTGATTTCAATTATGATATTGCATCAACCAACACACCAGTGCAACTTTCCTCTACTCCTACCAATGACTTCCAATCATTTCTGTCTCGTCATTTAGGTATTAGAGATAAGGATGCGTATCATGCCCTCCGTAATGATTTAGTAGAACATATGTGGTATCTTCGTGGTGAACACTAAATTAACCACATCAATACATGTAATTTTGGTTTATAGTATTGGAATGGAAGGTTCTCTTGTTTGTAATATTTATTATGATGCACTATATGAACTAAGTAATTCAGAAGTTATCTGATGATGTCCTGTTATCATATTCAATCTTTAATATTCAGAATTGTGCAATATATGAACTAAGTATTATTAATAAATTCTGATGGAAATGTACATAATCATAATGTGTGCAATTATTGATGTTGACTTGCATAATCATAATGTCTTCTTTTACTGATGTTGATCTGCATAATCATAGTTTATTAATAATGTCTCATTTATGTATTCTTCATTCAAGGTCAATTCTTAAATTACTGCATTGTTGTATACAAATTTATTGATCTTCAATTACTAAGCAACAAGTAATTTAATAATACCACAAATTTATTCAAATTTATTGATGTCGCATTGATTTACTGATATTGATCTTCCCATTCATTTATTACGTCACTTAAAATGCATTCAACATACATAGTTAAAAAATACATAATAATCCATTCATTTAATCAGTAGATAAATTCATTCCACCTACAAATCATTTTAATCTTCAATTATTTATGCACAATTGCATACGTAATTTCCTCAACACTTACCATTCAATTTACAGACACCACCTACCATTCATTGAATGCATGCCATCTACCATGCCTCATTTTTCATACGGCATATGGTTGTTGAGTAGTAATATCCTCACCACCTACCTCAAGAATGGAGCCTCTATATCAGCTCAAAAAACATGGCCAAACCTGCAATCAAAAAATTTTGGTGCTTCACTGAATACCATTGCTTGTCTGTCCACAGATTGCCTCTAACAACACATTCAGTGTATTCCTCCATCCACTATCTTCAAATTCGGCTTAACCAAAATCTAATCCCAAACTCTGCATATTCAGTGTAGTATAAGTGTGATTCCACAGACTGAGCAAGGGAAACATCTGAATCAGGAAAGGCAGGACCAGAACAACAAGGCAGGCAGCATCCAAAGAGGTATTTTGTTATTACACATAATACTCACAAAAAAACTATGCAATGTTTATAATATAAGCCTCATTTTTATGGAAGGGCACATAATGATAGTCAAAAACAAAGAGAATAAGACATGTAGAGACAGTAATATCTTTATACACATCATGTAGATCCAGTGGTGCACATCATGTAGAGACATCTGTTATACAGAATCTATTTCTCTAGTAGGACAGTAATATCTTTTGAAACATCAGGGACTACATTGCTTTATCTTATAAACTTGCCAAGAAAAGTTTATGGATTTTCCCTTGAGCACCTTCCGGTTAAAACATACTTGTTTTTTTTAATACTGTGGCAAAGGATCAAGATCATCTTGGCCAATCTTGTTTTCAATTAGTTCTACTTCTTAACTTTTTGTAAATGGATTATTTTCTTTGCATATTATTACATGCTTGACTTAAACTTTCATTAAATTATGACTTTAATGAAATTGTGGTTTTCATGATATGGACCTTTCTGTAGGATTCGACCCCAAATGAAGTTCATACTTCTTTAGTATGTGTTATGATTTTCATTTTGGACCAAGTGGATATCCCTAAAATTTTATTGTCCCAAAAGTGCCTAATCTCAGTACTGGAAAACTTGATAGCCTTACCTGGTACAACAGAACAGATTTATTTATGGTCCTATCATTGGAGCTAAAGAGTGTTGTTGTGCTGATAATTTCATGGCTTCCATCTATAATTTTATTTTTTTTGATTAGCAACAAAGAAATAATATTATCAAAATAGATAAGAGTACAAATGCGTATACAAAGGGGCACAAGTTCTCCCTAAAGTAACAGAAAAATACAACTACTTCCATCTGTATTTAATTTAGCTTATTTTGCTAACTTATGGTTGCAGCACTTCATCTGAATCAGGAAAGGCAGGAAAGGCAAGACCAAAACAAGGCAGGGCAGCAGCCAAAGAGGTATATGTGAAAGGCACGGGTCGACCGGTTGGTCAACCAGCCCTGTCTAATTTTTGTTTTTTGTTTTTTTTTTTTTTCTCTTTCTTTCTTTCAGTGTGTATGCTATATAATTGAAGTGTGTATGTTGTATTTGTTTAATTTTATGTTTAATTTGTTCAAGTTTAACCTTCTAAAGAGCATGACGATCATGTTTGAATCAAACTTCATGTTTAATTTTTGTTATCACTTTATATTGTAGTTTTCCATTTTAATGCCTAGTTGACAAAGGACATGATTATGTACATCCTGAAAATGCGACAACAAGGTCATTAGCCAGTTATGATTCCTCTTGTACAAATCATGTTATAGTAGTGCATGACTTCACTTTAAATAGCAATTTATAGAATAGGAGGTTAATTAAAAAAAAAACACATTGAACTACAGGCCACAGATCTGCCAGGTGCAAAAAACATGGCAAGAATTAGGTATTGAACTTGAAATATGGCAAAAATACGTATCAGGGAAAATTCATAACACCAAAAAAACTAACCAATACACGTTAGACGTAATATTTTTAAATAATAAAACCAATACATAAAACCCACAAATACGGAACCTTTCAAGGCAATCTATTAGGTGTTCGAAATAAAATCTGTCGTTGAAGATCTTCGTAGTACGCCTTTTGCATAGGATTTAAATTTGTCATGTCCATTGACATAATTTTATGATCTTCATTTCGCTCTTTCATTCATCATAGATAGGAGTTTTAGTTGTTCTTCCCTATCTTCGGCCCTTCTTCGACGCTCTGCAGCCTTCTGCGCACGGTCTATCGCCTTTTGTTCATCTCGCTGAATAGTTCTAGCAGAGATAGTTGATAACACTTCAACAATTTTGGATTGGTTAGCAGCCATTTCATCAAATCTACTATCGTGCATTGTTTGATTCTTCAACTTCTGTTTCGCAGCCTTAGTCCCAATTGGTCGTGTTGATGTATTAGATGGTTGTTCGTGCACCGCATTATTCTGGTTGGATTGAGAAGCCTCATATTCACTTGGTGGATTCGAACATGGATCAGTATGTTGCGTGTTTCTTTTTTATCGAAATTCATCCCACTTACAACTTTGGCGCAAAATCTCCCAACATGTATCAAATATGAAGTGTTTTTTCTGTATTGCATGATACATCCGCTTCGCTTCAGTGACCTATCAAAAAAATTACAAAAATTTCAATAACAAGTATACATTTAAAAAATAAATTTGATATTTAATAACACAAATAAAATTTACCATATCTGCCTCAGTTGTTCCACTTTGTTGCCTCAGTTGAATTTGTTCAAGAAAATCACAAAATTTATTAATTGCCTTTTGTATAGCAGACCAATGGTGAGTCAAAGAAATACGATTTCGATTTGATTCACTGCTCAATTGTGAATTAAAATTAACAAGTACTCGTTCCCAAAATATAGCCATACTCTGACTATTACCAGTAATGGGATCTTGAGAGACTGCTAACCAAGATCTACATAAAGTTTCATCTTCTACAATTGTGAATGCTTTACCACGAGAAACACGAGAAGGTTCTGAAATAAAATGATTATCACTGTTCTGCGTGTTCTGTTCTCGTGAAGATTCCGACATAAAATTAATATGAGTGTTGTGCTCAAACATTTGTGATTCCTCAAACATTTCGAAATCTTCCATAGTTTAGAAAAAATACAATACACTTACTGAAAAATATTGTAATGATATGAAGCTCAAACTCAGAAGCAAATAATATTAATTAAAATTTCAAGGAAAACAAATATCGAATGACTGAAAAGAAAAAAAAATTCACAACATTTAAATGCTATTTTGAAAATGAAACACTATGTCAGGTTGATATAGAAATCAGATCTATTTTATAGAGCACATCATCAACGGTAAATTTTCAAAATACTCTGTCCATCTAACGGTAAATTATTATAACGGCTAGTTATGAAATATGTATGCCAAATATATTGAAAATTTAAATTTATATCACCCTTCAAATTATTGGTAATCCACAAATGAACATATGTCCAAAAAAATCAGCTCAAACAAGTTGAAACAACCAGTTCAAACCTGTTCTTGCAAACTTGTTCCTCCAAGTTGTGCAGTGTGCGGAATTGCCGAACCCGGTCGACCGGGTGGTCAACTCGCCGGTCGACCGGGTGGTTGACCGGTTGCTTGTAGAACGGTCAACAGTTCAAACCAACCAGCTGAGGATTCAAACGAACCAAGGGTTGAAATGGTGCACCGGTCGACCGGTTGGTCAACCAGCCAGGCAACCGGTTGGTCGACCGGGTCCTCCCTCCAACGGTCACCAACAGTGTTTTGGTGAAATCAGTATCTTGTCGCCAGTTTGATGAAAAGTTTGATGAAATCTCAATCTGATATCCATTTGGTGCAACCGTTGGAGCAGTGAACAGTAGCTTTTTCATCAAAATTTGAATTTGACATCAACTTTGGTGAAGCGTTGGAGATGGTCTTAGTAACCTAGTGGCTAAAGAGTTTGTCCATTATGAATAGTAAATCTAAGCATCTTAAATGCAATTTCTCCTGCATCCAAATCGACTCTTTAACATCGTGATCAGTCTTATTAAACATGTAATTTGCAGGTAAGTCGTGTTATGCGTATAATTAGAATTAATAGCTTTAGAAGAAAAAACATGTGATTATATATTACGTTTTAATTTATCACCGAGGTGATGGCAATATAAAAAGGTTTCTTTTTATACAAGTGAGTAGGGCTCGACTCCTGATGTCCAACTAGCATTTCTTTTAATTGGTTGAAACTGACCTGTACTCTGATTGTAACTTTGTCTTCTGTATTGGGGGTGAGTGCATTCTCCGTCTGTACCAATGATAAGTCTCTTTCTTAGATTAGGTTAAACCTGACTAGCAACTGATTACCTCAAAATCAAGACCTAAAAATGTTATGATGTCCCAACAAAGCTGTCATGCCTTAAAATTTGAACAATTAAATATTAAATTAGAACTAAATCCTAATCAATATTCCATCATCCAAATCCTAGGGGTGAAACAAAATCTAAACGTTCTCGTCTCTATAAGATTTAAGTAAATTTCCGTGCTCAAAAGATAACAGGGGATAAAAATAAAAAAAAATAAAAAACTAACAAAACGCCAACCAAACTATCCACCATAATTTCATAACTAACCAATACCTCCAACATTAAAGTAACAATAAATAGTCAAGATAACTTAAATAATGTAAAGTTACAAATCATGCCAAATTATCAAAATACTAAACTCAAGAAAACAAAAGAAGTCTAAACAACATGTCCAACAACTATAGTTATTTCTCTTCACCACCATAGTCTCAACTAATCCTGTAAAGGAAGCTCGGCTGCGTTCAAACAAAACGCACCCGAGATGCCAAGAGACAAAACAGGTCAGTATATAGGTATACTGGTATGAATATAAGATTTAATACCCATGTTTCCACCAGACACAAACAAAAATATATTTAATTTTTGTTAAGGGACAAGACAAGTTGTTCCATCCGTATCGAGACGAATAGGTAGTTTCCCGAGATACGGTGACATTTAGTTTCTTACTCGTACACAACAAAATATAAATTGAGTATAAAATAAACAAAATAGAAATAAAAATATAGTGGGTTAGCCCTGCATAAAAAGTTAGTAAGACCCACCATTCTGCAAAAAAATAAAGTTAGTATAATTTAATCATAAGTAACTTGCTGAAGAAGTATAAAAATACACCGTTTCATGCTTAAATAATTTGAATTGACCAAAACTTAAAGAACAAAATTTGTACATAATCAAATTTTACAAAAGATAACGCAAACGAATTTAGTAGAAACTGAACAGGTTGAGAGAAAAACTTAATAGAAAATCTTAAACGAAATTCGATCGAAAAATCTGAAACTAAAAACGAAAAGAAACTGCTGTAAGATGATTTTTTTCGGAAAAGTTCAAAATACGAAAAGTGTTCAGAATAATGTTTTATTTCAATTTATGTGAAACCAATAAAAATGAGCTCGTTTCGTGGGTTAAAACAGCCTCTAAAATCTGTCCTGCTAAAATAAATAAAAATTATTGTAACCAAGATCATCCGATTACAAATTCTAATTGATCTTTTTAATAAAAAGTTAAAACACAAAAGTTGTCTAGAATCATGTATACATGCGTCTGCTCAAATTTCATAATTTATCAAAGTCGTTTACCATTTTTCAAGATGTACAAATCAATACAATTCACACTATACCAATAAACTCATAATTAAATTTTTTGTACCTTAACTCTACCACTTCGGCCTCCATTTCCGGCCTACACATACATCCCATGTGCCTCCCGTATACCTAACACCGCTCCGAAGCCAAACTTGCACGGAGATATCGTCCCGAGTTTGACCCATACTCCCCGGATAATTAGCATATACGTATGCGCGTAAATCAAAGCACTCATCTACTCATGAGAACGAGACAACAATATATATATATATATATATTTAATCTCTCATTTACTCATGAGAACAAACATAATAATGTCAAACCTAAGGCATTTAAATAAATCTCATAATCTTTACTTTTTTTTATACACTCTTTCTCACCAACACTCAAATAAACAACAATCCATGGAATCACGGTGGAGCATAAGGAATTCATCTATGGGTTCTTAATTAAATTTAATTCTATATATCTATGAGTGTGATTACATCCACAAAATAAATATATGCAAAAACCCTAAACTTTGCATACACAACTAACTAAAGTAATTAAAATCAAACTACCATCTTCACACAAATACCATATGAAACTAACATCAATTATATATATATAAAATAAATAAACAAAAACGACAAAATAAACATAAATTAAGAAAAGTAAGTTTTATACTCACAATAATTTTTTTGAAGAACAAAAAAATATTTAAAAAATTAATAAAATCACCCAAACAAAACCGTAACTATTTTCTTCCTTTTCCTCCTTTCCTCCTCTTCCCCACCGTCTCTCTTTTACACACACCCAGCCACACATAGAACACTCTATTTTGTTTGATTACTCTCTCTCTCTCTCTCTCTCTCTCTCTCTCTCTCTCTCTCTCGGCTGCTCTCTCTCTTTTTTTCTTTTCTTTTCTCGTTGGTTAGCTAATCACTATTCTCACCTGGTTGATATATTATATAATATTATATAAATATAATATAAATATATATATATAAAAATATATAAATATTTAAATTAATTATATATAATTAAATATCTCATTAAATTAATTAAATTATACATTAAATTCTCATATAATTACGCAATTAATAAAGTCAAAAATACAATAAAATAAAATAATAATAATAATAAATAATGACTTACGAAAAATTAGGATTGCTACAAGAGCGTCCTTCTAATTTTCAAAAAAAATTAAGAAAAATTACCAGTAAATCCTATATGGTAGAAAGTTAAACTATTTACTCCTACAAGTTTTCTTATGCACCATTTAGTCCTACTATCTACATCAGTAATATCAACAACATTATTAACATCATCAAAACATTAGCAACATTAACTGCCCCAATCGACAATATCAAACATTCACAAAACATCATCAAAAAAAAAAAATGTGAACATCATTAATTTTCAGATTAATTCCTCCTGCAGTCTCGATTACAATTCAAAACACAAACAGATTGAACACGTACATACACGCGATCATATATATATATATATATATATATCAGCCCTAAATGTCGATCAATGTTTATTAAAAAAAAAAACCGAATGTTAACTCAAAATACTGTGGTCAAATCACTTGCCGATCTGCTTGAGACGAATCTTGCTTCTCCAGATCAATTTCCAGAAGATTTCAGAAATCTCAAAAGATTTTGAGAATTCAAATCCCAATCTCACAAGCCTTAGTATGAAAGTTTTAAACTCACTAGCAATTAAATCTGTTTTAAAGACATAGAAATCGGCCTCCAAAAACCCTAACCCAACCTTTTCACCACCGCAGTAGGAAAATATATTGCTATTTCAAGCCCGTCAACTACAAGGAAGTCTGAGCGTATTGAGAAAAGGACGCCAACAGCAACTCCACTTAAGAGGAAACTTGAAATAGTTGAGAAAAAGAGGATGCCTAGTCCTTTGAGGAGGTCTGATAGGGGTAAGAAACTCCTGTCATGGAGTTCTTCGGGTTCCAAGAAGTTTGAGAATGGGTCTGCTATGTTATGACGACGTTTGTTCAAAAAAATTGTTAGGATGATGTTTGATCAAAAAAAATTGTTATGATGATGATATTTGATCAAAAAAAAATTATTTAACCGTTATTTTTGATGTTTGATGTTATTTTAATCGTTATTTTGATGTTTAATAGTTATTTAAAAAATTATTTAATCATTATTTTGATGTTTAATCGTTATTTAAAAAATTATTTAATCATTATTTTTGATGTTATTTTGATGATGTTGTATGATGTTTTGATGTTTGATGTTTGATGTTGTTTTGATGATGGTGTTTGATGTTGTTACGATGATGATGTTTGATGTTGTTTCGATGATGTTACTCATAAATCTGATGTTTGATGTTTTGATGTTTGATGGATAATGTTTGATGTCGATGATGTTCAATGGTCATTAACATTGGGATAGGACCTAACGGTTCATAAGAAAATTCATAGGACCAAATGGGTTACAAGATACAAATTTGGGATTTATTAGTACATGCTCCAAAAAATTATTCAATGTGTTTTGTTTCAATTTTCTAGAAATTAAGTTTTTTGTTTTTAATAAATATTTTTAAAATTTTAAACAATTTTTTTACTTTTTTAAATACACTTTACTTAGATGTATCTAAAAAGTAAAATATTTATAAAAAAAAATATTTTAAAAAATTAATAAATATACAAAAATATGAAAAATGTATTGAATTTTCATTTTTTTAATTTATGTTTTTGGTATTTAATGAATTTTTTGTAGATTTTTTTCATAAATATTATACTTTTCAAGTGTATTTATGTTAGATGTATTTAAAAAAATTTAAAAAAAATATTTAAAATATTAAAATAAAATTCAATAAATAACAATAATAATAATAATAATAATTTTTTAAAAAACAAATCCTGAAAATAGTCACCAAGCAAACAGGCTAATTACGTTTTAATTTTACTTTTATACGCATATATACGTCGGTGAGTAGGTCCCCTTCAAAGCCAAGTCAGGTTCATACAATTGTCAGTACAGGGCAAGATAAGCACGTAACCCTTCAAACCACATTTCAGAGGGAGAGAGAGAGAGAGAGAGAGAGAGAGCTATGGTTGAAGCGATTCTTCTAACGCAGTCCTCACACATTCTCTTCTCAAACTCTCGTTTCACATCTCATCTCTCTCCTCTCCATCTCCGCCACTCCCACCACCACCACCACCACAACACCGGTTTCAACCTCAGAGTCCGGTGCGAGGCAGCAGCGAGATCGACGACAGTATCAGCAGCAGAGATTAAAAAGAAGCAGAGAAAGAGCGTTTACGAGATAGAAAACCTAACGACATGGCTGTTGAAGCAAGAACAGGCAGGTCACATAGATGCCGAGCTCACAATTGTGCTTTCCAGCATGTTAAGATACATATAGATACATATAATAGATAGTATACATATAGATACATATAATAGATAGTATATTATATATATATAATATTAGATAGTATATTATATATATATAATAGATCGTACCCAGATATGTAATATACATTTAATATGTTACTATGTAATATATTGATATGTATACAGCTGCTAATAGATAAAATATTATATGTATAGATGCTGCTAGCCTAGCCCAGATAGATGAATTTCTTTTCTCTTACTTTCGGCTGCTTTCGGTAGCCTTTCCTTTTTATATTTCATTTGTTTCATCATTCTGTCTTGTAAATGACTCCTATATAATGGAGCTTCCATTTTGGTTTCAATACACATTAAAACACAGAGCTGATTTGCTCTTTCAATCTCTCTCAATTTCTTTCATGGTATCAGAGCACAGGTGTTCTGCCTAGCCTCTTCTCCCAACATTTTTTTTTTCTTTTGTTTGCAGATTGCATCTCATCTGCATCCCATTTTCGTCCATCTCTAAAATACAGTTTTTACCACACCAGAGACTTTGTCTCCTCCGGACGATTCCAACGCCACCAATTTCATCCTCTTCTGACGTCACACGCGCCCTCACGCGCCATTTTGTGACCGGCGCGTCGCCTGCTTCCGCCTTCCGCATCACACGCGCTCCACGCGTCCTCTTACACTGTCCCGTGCTATCGTGCGCTGCGGCATCCTCTGCTAACATACGCCGCGTGTTTCTGATGTCAGCCCACGTCAGCCCTGTCTGCTACCGTGCACTGCTTGGCATCTTCTGCTAACATACGCCGCGCACCAACTTGCTAACG
This sequence comes from Camellia japonica, assembly GCA_030407325.1. Classification (NCBI taxonomy): domain Eukaryota; kingdom Viridiplantae; phylum Streptophyta; class Magnoliopsida; order Ericales; family Theaceae; genus Camellia; species Camellia japonica. The sequence continues at coordinate 48,534,035 of JAPPVO010000017.1, forward strand.
TGCGCCGCGCCCTGTGACATCAGCCCTGCAGCCTTGACATCATCTCCCTTGACCAAATTTGTTGACCAAAACGGTCAACTCACTTTGACTGCTCAATTTCGTGCCTCTGTGGTCATATTTTGGGTCCTTTCACTCATTTTCCCACTAATTTCGGCCTTCTGAATTCACCGGTAACCTCGATTTTTTTTTTTCAGATTCTACCTCGATTGTGCTATTTTTCCCTCATGGATCGCCCGAATTCCTCTAATCACCCTATTTCCGTTATTCTTGACGGGACTAATTATGTCCTTTGGGCACAAGCCATGTCTGGCTTCCTCAAAGGCAAGAAACTTTGGTGTATCATCACTGGGGATGTGTGCAAACCAGTCCAAGCAACCACGGAATCTGCTACCCTGGACTCCGCTGCCAAATATGTCGACCGATTGGAAGATTGGGATAGTAAAAACTATCAGATCATCACCTGGCTTCGCAATACTTCTATTACATCCATAAGCCTTCAGTTTGGTAGGTTCCAACTTGACTTTGCTTCCTCTCCAGCCAAGGCCATCTGGGGTTTTTTACAAGACCACTATCAGACTACTGGTCTTGTTTTACACCTCTTGATGGCACTCTTCTCTCTGATGCTACCCTATATCGTCAGCTGGTTGGCAGTCTTGTCTATCTCACTGTTACTCGTCCTGATATTGCCTATGCCGTCCATATTGTCAGCCAGTTTATGTCGGCTCCTCGTACCTCACATTATGCTGCATTAGTTCGTATCATTCGCTATCTCAAAGGCACCATGTTTCATGGTCTTCATTATTCCGCACGCTCTTCTCTCCAGCTTCGTGCTTTCTCTGATGCTGATTGGGCTGGCGATCCTACTGACCGCCGCTCTACTACTGGGTTTTGCTTTTTTTTGGGTGATTCTCTTATTTCTTGGCGCAGTAAGAAACAATCTCTTACTGCTCGTTCTAGTACCGAGGCCGAATACCGTGCTCTTGCTGATACTACTCAGGAGCTTCTCTGGCTTCGTTGGCTTCTTGCTGACATGGGTGTTACTCCCTCTGGCGCTACTGCCCTCTTTTGTGACAATCACAGTGCTCTTCAAATTGCTCACAATGATGTTTTTCATGATCGCACCAAGCACACTGAGATTGACTGCCATTTTATTCGGCAACACGTTACTCATGGTACTGTCCATCTCCATCCGATCTCTTCTGTTGATCAACCTGCTGATATCTTCACCAAGGCTCATTCTCCTGGCCGCTTCGTTGAACTTGTCTCCAAACTCAAGTTGGTTGATGTTTGTCCTCCTTGAGTTTGAGGGGGGCTGTTAAGATACATATAGATACATATAATAGATAGTATACATATAGATACATATAATAGATAGTATATTATATATATAATTAGATAGTATATTATATATATATATATAATAGATCGTACCCAGATATGTAATATACATTTAATATGTTACTGTGTAATATATTAATATGTATACAGCTGCTAATAGATAAAATATTATATGTATAGATGCTGCTAGCCTAGCCCAGATAGATGAATTTCTTTTCTCTTGCTTTCGGCTGCTTTCGGTAGCCTTTCCTTTTTATATTTCATTTGTTTCATCATTCTGTCTTGTAAATGACTCCTATATAATGGAGCTTCCATTTTGGTTTCAATACATATTAAAACACAGAGCTTATTTGCTCTTTCAATCTCTCTCAATTTCTTTCACAGCATATCATTGGCTTGCAAGCAGATCGCTTCTCTCCTGCAGAGGTCCAGCATCGTCAACCTCACTGGAACTCACGGCACCGTCAATATCCAAGGCGAACATCAAAAGAAACTCCACGTTATCTCCAATGAGGTTTTTTTGTAATTTCATCAGCATTGTTTTCCATCTTTACTCTCGTCTCTTATGCCAATTCAATTCCACACATTGTCCGAACATTGGGATTAAAACTGCAATGGTAATGGATTCGATTCGATTCAGGATTGAGGAAAAAAAATTAGCACTCTTTCAATTTTGTTGATTCAAATATTAAAATTGGGCATGGAATTCTCTTTTTTTCGATTCAACGGAAATTTAAGAAACAAGAGTTTGAAACATCAAATTACAGATACCAGAGGGTTAGTCAGTCCCTCACAACACTAACTCCAGTCATATCATATCATCTATGACCAAAGCTCTCACATCTTCAGGTTTGTGCTACTCTGATATTGGCCAATTTGTCAGCACTTTTGAAATATTTCACCTGCCTTTTTCCTTTCTTTTTCCAAATCTCTTTCCAAATTTCCCAACCAAATTATTAGTGTCTTCAATAAGGGCTTTGTAAGGTGAGTTGTGGCTTGGGCCATTCTGCACTTGATTGATGGCCTGTTCAGAGTTAGTTTCGATCTCCACCTCCATCATTCCCTTTTGGAAAATTATGGTGAGGCCTCTATAGATGGCCTGCAATTCTGCTTCCAAGCTTGAGCAGTTGCCCAATTTGCCGTAATATCTCCATAGCCAGGTGCCAGCCTCATCACGCTGGAGTCCTCCATAGCCTGCTTGACCGGGCTCCTTTCGAGCAGCCATCAGGATTCAGTTTTAGTTTTCCTACAGAAGGGAAACACCATTCTCTGTTCTCAAATTGTCCTCTCTTTGCCAAAATATTTAAATTTGTTAGATCGTGTTTTAAGATTAGTTGTACCTTTCGTTGGGGGATTTTGAAAGGGATTTTGAAAGGAAAAGAGAAAAGATGTGTAAAACTAAGTGAAATATAAGTATGTTTTATTCACATTTCACCTACCTTTTCCATTTCTCTTTCCAAATCTCTACTCAAATTCTTCAATCAAACACAACAATAGATTTTCAATAGTTCAGTTGTGAGTAGAGAATTTTTAGTCCCAAAATTGATCACATTTTACTATTCAATTTTTTTTTTTTTTTTTCTTTTAGATTTCAATTTAATGTAAGATAGGGAATCAGGATTTAAAGGCTTTATAAAAATTTGTCGAGTCAATTATCATCAAAAATAATGAAGAGAAAATGTGAAAGTTCCTTTATAAATGTTTCTGATTTTTATTGTGAAATGTGTAGTATTGATAACTAACCTTCCAAGCTCAAAATTTAGAATATCAAAAATATTTAAATATAATATTTTGGTCCATATCAGTGTAAAAAAAATTTAGGACCAAACACATTTGTACCTTGTGAAAATTTTGGTTGATTTTTTAGAATTTTTTTTTAAAAAATTTGAAACTAATTTGACATTAATAATCACCAGTGTTTTATTTATTTATTTTTTACCAAATTAATTTTTAAATTTTTTTTTTCATATAAACAGATTCAAAAAAATACAACCAAATAGAGCTCAAAATTTCAGTCAGTCTCGAGCAGTCAGCTCTGTTTTGGTGACTGTAATGAGCTCAAGTGAAATAGTGGATCAAAATATGCAGGTGTTCTGTAACTGTTTGAGATCTAGTGGGAGGACAGGGATTATAGCATCAGAGGAAGAAGACGTACCAGTTGCAGTTGAAGAGACTTACTCTGGAAACTACGTTGTTGTATTTGACCCCATTGACGGATCCGCCAACATCGACACTGCTCTAACTACAGGATCCATCTTTGGCATCTATGGCCCCGATGAGCAATGCCTCCTCAACCTTGATGACAATTCCACAGTACAATTTCTCTCTTCTGTTAGTTTCAGCATGTGAAATATGGCCCATTGTATCAATGAAAATATGCATCATTGTGTGTGGCATATATATAGCCGGGTTGGGTCAATTTGTAGACAGATTGATCAATTTTAACTCGCAAACCAACTAACCCATTAATTTTTATCATCTAACCTGTCAAACCCAATCCGCTCACTTTCTCAAACTGCACAAATTGGTTTGGCTCAATGCAGGTTGATTCATTTTTTTGCACAACCCTATTTGCAGCCCATGTGTATGTTTTTTCTCAGGCTTATAATTTGACATTGGCAGCACGAGCCGAGTTCATTTAGCCATTTATTTAGCAATGAGCCAATTCAATCTTTTTATGAATAGCTCAATTCCTTTGCAACTTATGTACTCTTCTATTATCATAATTTGACATTTCCACAACAGCTTGATCAAGGACAGAAGTGCATCATCAGCGTTTGCCAGCCCGGTAGCAACTTACTGGCTGCAGGGTATTGTCTGTACTCAAGCGCAGTGATCCTCACACTGTCACTTGGGAGAGGGGTGTTTGGCTTCACCTTAGACCCAGGCTACGGAGAATTTGTTCTAACTCATGAAGACATCAAGATACCAAAAACAGGCAAAATTTACTCATTCAATGAAGGAAACTATGATGTGTGGGATGACAAGTTGAAGAAATACCTCGACCACCTGAAGCAGCCTGGGGCCAATGGGAAGCCCTACTCTGGCCGATACATAGGCTGCCTTGTTGGTGAGATCCATAGAATGCTGCTGTGTGGTGGAGTGTATGGGAACCCCAAGAACAAGAATGCCAAGAATGGGAATCTGAGGCTGTTGTATGAGTGTGCGCCGATGAGTTATTTGGTGGAACAAGCTGGTGGGAAGGCAATTGATGGACATCAGAGAATACTAGAAATCAAACCAGCTCAGGTTTTTTTTTCTCCTTCCTTTTCTTTTTCTTGGTTGTTTTGTGTTAATGAATCAGCTGGAGATCTCATAAAAATTAAGTCATGGCTCATCTAAAAAAGAGATACACAACTAAGTTTAGAAAAACACTTAGGCAAAACGAGGCATGCTCTTAATTAGAGACATACTTCAAGACAAGTTGCCTAGTCTAGTCTATACAAAAATAAACCTCTCAACTGGAGAGATTAGGTAGAACTAGCCTACCTCCCTCGCAAATGAACTAAGCTATTCATGAGCAAAGCTCGATCTCGGCTAGTTTAAAGTTCGTTTTGAACTTAACTCATTTGCAAAATGCTCAAATGAAGAGTGGAAAACAAACCTAATAGATGAATACAATAAAATCAAGTCACATCTATGAGAGTCCCTCACAACTGATCAAGAGTTGTCCATTATGAATAATAGACAATGATCCTTGACAATGGAAACCTAGATGGAAAAATAAAGGAACTACAAAGAACAGTAATGATCCAACTTCTAATATTTTCTTTGGCAGATTCACCAGCGTTCTCCAATTTTCATTGGAAGCCCGGATGAAATAGAGAAATTGGAGAAGTACTTGGCTTGAGAAGTACCAAGGCTAGGTATCCAAATTGTTTACTGTCTGCAATTCTATATAAAGTTTCAAGCATGTTTATATTATTTGATGTGGAATTTTGAAGAAAAAAAAATATTATTCAAACAAGAATATCAAAGTTTGCAATTCAATTTGTTAGCACAACAATTGCATCAATATGCCCAAAAGTTTGTATTTTTCCAGCACTACTTGAAATGAAATTGAAACGTGGAAAGAAAAATGAAAAAAAAAAAAAAGGGTTCTTATATCAAGTAGTAGCTGAGTTGTAATAAACAACTATGATCCAACTTCTACTAGTATAATTTTTTTATTGGAAAGCCCATATAAAATTGGAGAATTACTTGTGAGCCTAGAATTTTACTGTCTCATATTCCTATATAAAGTTTCAAGCATTTTTATATATATAAAATTTCAACAGAACTATTCCACTGATGAAATGTTGAAAATCACAAATCAATTCATTAACCACAACATCAATCCAATGAACAATCAGACATTGAAAGAATGGTACAAGAAATATGTATTCCACAAAGAGTCGTCAATACATGAGTATGCTTATATCATATTTTTCAAGACCTTCATACAATTTGCAGTTATAACAACTATCTGAACCAAAAGATAATTGGAAGGCAATTAATCTACTACTTGAATAGAATTGATGTTGGTTCTTCACAAATTTAGATTATTAAACACCAAGAGCTCACATTAAGCACTGTAATGGTTACCAAGTCAGTCTAAGAGTCATTTTTATTGGAAAACCAGTCAGTCTTTTGACAAATTTTCCTGATCCAAAGAGGAGCTTTTACAATTTTTCACTGCATTAAAAAGAAAAAAAAAATTATTGTTAATTCTAAATCTTTCAAATGAACATTAAAGGGATAAGATACAGAATTGAATGGTATAGTTACCAGGACTTATAATCTTAATGCATTTTCTTGTGGACTTCACAGAAGTCACAGATTCTGGGCCGTGAACATTCATGTCTTTCTCTGACAGAATTTCTGCCATGGTTGATGATAGCTCGGACAATACTTGATTAGCCCCCGAATCAACATTCCATGGTTCATGTGGGGACCTGTACAACGTTCATGAAACAAAATACAAAGGGATGAAAATGCAGTTAGATGGTATGAATAAGAATAATCGATAATTGAGTCATAGATAATATAAGACATTAGGATGAGAATTTACCCAGAATGGGACTTTGGAGAAGAATCCATGGCTGGCTGGCAAGTAAATTCTCCATCAAGATCAAAATCAACCAACAGTTCACCAAGGGAAAAATCTATGCCGAAAGCATCCAAATTAGGCAAATCTAAGTCAAAAATCTCTCCTTCCTTGTCAAATTCAGGTACTGAAATGGCGTCAGGAATTGGTTTGCTCGAGTTCAGTAGTGTGTCAGAACTATCAAAATCTAGCCTACCCTTTACATGATCTCTCTTGTTGAGCCTCTTCAAGTTTGCCTTGACTGGTGAGGAAGAAGAAATGCAATGGTTCCTCTCAATTGAGTAACAGGTTAGTTGTTTGACGGGGCTCACTTTAATTGTCTCTGAAGAGATTACAATGCAATTAGTAGAGGTCTTTTGATGGGGAGTAACATCATTACCAGAAGTAGCAGTGGAAGAAGTTTCCAGTGGAGAAACCGATTTGTCAGTTTGAGAGGAAGTTGCTCGGAGAGGGGTCTTAGGAACAGTCAAATTAGTTGGAGGGGACCGACTAGGTTGGTTGAACAAACACTTGGCAACACTAGATCCTTGAATTGGTGACCCATTGAGTACATTGTCGTTAGGTGATGATTGACCAGCAGCAAATTTCAGAGAATTTTCTTGATTATTCACTGCCATGCTTGATTGTGGAAGTGTGTTGGTACCTACACACACAAAAAAAAAAAAAAAGGATATAAATCAAAAAAATAAGGATCAAAGATGCAGAATCTACTAGGGCTGCTACATTTAGTGAAATTTTACCTTTGACTGGTAGCTGATTGGTGGTTAAGTTACTGCGAGATCTCTTTGCAGTTATAGGGGCATCTGGAACATCTTTTGAACCTTTTTTCCTTTTCGCAGATGGATGATTTGTAATTGGTGTGGAGAAATTCGAAGGATCGGTTTGAGTGTTGGAGGGTCTGGATGTTGGCATCGTTACTGGGGTGTTGTACATAGGATAACCTGATAAAAATGGCATCTGAAAAAAGTCAAATTGACGAAGAAGTTGCCACTTTTCATTGTCAATTATATGATTTTTGCACTTTTTTTTTTCTCATGAAAAATTGAAAATTAACCCATCCTTATTTCAGCAAATTACTGATGAATTAACCCATCCTTATTGCTTCAACATGCCTTTCACCAAGATTAGTTCCCTACTTCCCACATTTTTCACAAATTTCAAGTTCCTCAAAACTACATGAAATTGCAATTTATGGATATAAACAAGATCAAATTTGAGCACTACAACCAAAATCATATCATCACTGAAACTACCAATTGCATCAAGTTCAAATTAGGGAATCTCTGTGGTAGGGGCCTTAATTTGATGCAGCATTGGCCACACTTGATCTTGGTGGGAAAAAATATGTATATTTAAGATCCACAAAACACAACTTAGATTAACATATACAGAGTACCATATTTTATTCAGAAAATTAATTGCAACTTTTAAGTTTAGTTTAGTGGCTTCAATTTGAACATTGAAACAGTGAAGAAAGCAAACTAATTCATATCTTCTGATTCAATGTAAATAGTATAGAAAATGGCTAATCCCAAGCCATCTGTGATTGAATAAATCACAGGTTGAAGATTCAGTTTTTAATTGAAGAGGGGCCTGAAATTGGTACCTGCAGGAGACCCAATTGTAAGCTCCATCTGGGGAACCACAGCAGCTGATTTCGCCACAGACGAAATCAACAGTGGCGGAGTCGGGGCAGTGCTTCCACCAGCATTGTAAGCGTTCATTACATCTTGCATACCCCGCAACAGCGTCTGGACCCGAATTTTCTCGCTATCCAAACGGCACTTTTCTTGATCCAACATCACTTTCTGCTCCTTCAAATTTATGTACTCATCAAAAATCGCCCCCAAACTCAACAAACTCTTCGGTGCCTACAAAACCCACATAGATCTTCAATCAAACCCACACAAAAAAACAAAATTTGAGAATCAAAAAACAAAAACAAACAAATGTAGTACCTCTTGAACCGGTGATTTGGAGATGAGGTGGGAGGCTTCGGAGCGGAAGATAGAGCGGGTTTGGGAGAAGTTGTTGTCGGATAAATAGCGGTCGACGATGAAGGCAATTTGGACAGGGGTGACCTTGCCTTTGCCATAGCTTTCTGGTTTTTTTGACTTTGCTTGCTTACCCATCTCTATTCTCTACTCGAACAAGAGTTAGAGAAAGCAAAGTAGAGATTGCAGAGAGAGAAAAGAGTGTTAAAGAGCATGAAAGTGTATGAACAACAGTGAAGCATAGACGAAAAGGAGAATGGGGATCTGAGTGAGAAACGATACGGAAAACGCGCGACTATTTGAAATTTTTTCATGTTTGGCAAAACACCCCGGGATGATTTGTTTCGGAGGCTAATTCTTTTCAATTTCGCGCTCTCTCTCTCTCTCTCTCACGTTAAGGTAAAGGAGTTTTCGGCTCACTTTTTAAATTTTAGTGATGTGTTTTGAAAATTATTAATTAATAAATGTCAAAAAAATAATTGATTTATAATTATCAATCAATCATATTTATTAAATTTACAAAGTTAGTTTAATTTTAAACCCGAATAACAATATTCCTGAATAAATTACAATTACTATTTGCTTCAATTCAAATATGAAGGGAGATTGCAAACATGCTACATGCACCAACTAACTAATATATTAACATTAGTTATAATATTATTATTGACCTTCCTCATTAATCACATTACAAATACTAAAAATCTCTTAAATTATGCCACATCATCTATTAGTACATTAATTAATACACTAATTGGTATATATAGTATTATTCAATTGCAAATAAGTGAATCTTCACAAAATGTTTATGAATTCATAAGAAAAATTTATGGTTGTGTTTGGTTATGTATTCCAAACACATTTTTACCCACTAATTTGAGTGTGATGTTTGTTTTGAGTTTTTAAATTATAATTCGACACCCACTTTTGAAAACTCCTTTCTAGGCGGGAAAATTTAACTAACCTGGTCGTCCTCCTGAACGTCTGACCGGTTAACCGGAACAATATTTTTTTTTTCTTTTTTTTTGGCACATGTTATTTTTATATTGTAAATAAAAAATATTTTTGAATTTTTTTAAATTTTTATATGAGTTTTGAATAGAATTTTGAGTTATGTGTTTGGTTATAAGTTGTAAGTTTTTGAATAACTTTTCTAATTTCAAAAACTCAAAACTCCCTCCAAAACTCAATTCAATTTTTTTTTTAAAACTCATAACCAAACAAATTTTCCACACTTAAATCATAATTTCAAAACTCACAAACTTAAACTATAACTATATTCTCAAATCATATTTAAAAAATTCTACCAAACACTACCTATAATTTTAATTATTAAAATTGAAAAAATTTACCATTAATTAATTTTTTTGAAAACTTCAATTGAATTGCAATTTCCCCTTATTTGTTGTGATTCTGGAAATTATAAGCGTTCCCCTGTCCCAAAAAAAAAAATATTTAACAAAATTAACATAAAAAATAAAACTCTTAATTAGGCCTCGTTTGGTAAGTGACTTTTTTAGCTAAAAAGTCACTAAAAAAAATCAAAAAACCAACAATCCATACCAAAAAGTCAAAGATTATTTTTTCTCTCTACTTTTTGTACGGGCACAGCTTCTCTCCAGTCCAAATCTGGACTGGACGGTGCTGTCCGGCCCTTGGGGGCCCACTACGGGTCGTGTTTCGATAATCTAAACCGTTTAATGTGTAGAACTCGTCGAGTACTATATGCCTTTAAAAAATCACGTTGATCAGATATCAATAGCTATATGATCAAATCAATTTTTTGTAAGCCGTTTATTTTTCGCCGTCCATTTTTTTCATAAAAAGCTGATTTGATCATATAGCTATTGATATCCGATCAACGTGATTTTTTACAGGCATATAGTACTCGACGAGTTCTACACATTGAACGGTTTAGATTATCGAAACACGACCCGTAGTGGGCCCCAAAGGGCCGGACAGCACCGTCCAGTCCAGATTTGGACTGGAGAGAAGCTATGGCCTTTTGTACACCTTTTCGTAAAAAGCTAAAAAATTATCCCAAACATACTAGTTTTTTTTAACTCATATTTTAGTCAAATAGCTAAAAAGTTATTAAATTAGCTTGTTCCCAAACGAGGCCTTACTCTCTTATAGTACAACAATAAGAATATCAAAATTGTTAATTAAAATATATTTTTAACATCATTATAAGTACTAGTAAGGGATATTTATCAATAAATTTTATCTCACAAACAAGTAATCTAATTAGTTCTAAGTTTTTCTATTGATCTGTTAAATCCTATTAGTAGAGAGTTTTTTTTCGTGTGGTCATATTTTTTATTTTAGTAGTGTTTTGGTAGACAATTATACATGTTTATTAATGTGACAAGTATAATGTGATACTCCAATGTAGCAGATATTAATATGACACTTTAATGATGTGACACTCAAAAAAAATAAAAACTCCTGGGTGTACTTTTTTTTAAATGTGACAATGTGGCAGGTATGATGTGATACTCTAAAACTTTTATTCTCAAAAAAATAATAATTCATTAGTGTACTTTTTTCAAACATGACAACGTGTCAAGTACACTTTTCTCAAACGTGACAACGTGGCAAGTATGATGTGACACTCTGAAAAAAATAAAAAATTTCTTAATGTATTTTTCTCAAACATAATATGTGACACTCTAAAAAAATTAAAAACTCTTTAATATACTTTTTCCAAATGTCCAATGTAGCAGATAAATGAGTCATTACACATCCAAAAGGACTAAATGGATCACAAGAAAAAATATAGGACTATATGGATTACAAGTCTAAAATATGAGACTTAAGGCTTGGTTTGGCTTATCCTAAATAAGTCAAAAAGCCAAAAAGTTACTCCAAAATCCAAAAACATATCACTATTCACCCCAAAAAAAAAAATTAAAATACCAATTTTCTACAAAAAGTACACACACCGAAGTGATGTGTACTCAGCTACTGTGCTGCGGCAGTGAACATAAATGAAATGATTGGGTGTGATTTGCACACACACCGCTGTTCGGCCTGTGGGGCTATCACGGGTCCCATTTTGATAATCTGAACCGTTAAATGTGTAGAACTCGTCGAGTACTATATGTCTGTAAAAAATCACATTGATCGGATATCAATAACTATATGATCAAATCAGTTATATACAACAAATGGATGGTGTTATAATTAATGATTGAAAAATAAATAAATCTGATCAGATAGCTATCAATATCCGATCAATGTGATTTTTTATAGGCACATAGTATTTGAGGAGTTATACGTATTGAACGATTCAGATTATTAAAATGGGACCCGTGATGAACCCCACGGGCCAAACAAAACCGTCCAGTACAATGCCCAAAAATTAGCCAATAATTTCCTACTCCAATTCACGCACGCAGGTTGTACGGCTGGGGCCCACCTCTCTCTAATCTTCTCTTACACACTTTTTTTATACAATTTTTTAATACACATTTTTCCATAAAAAGTCAAAAAGTTAACCCAAACCTCCATATTTTTTTCCTAATTTTTTAGTCAAAAAAGACAAAAAGTGCACTTTTTTAGGACACCCCAAACCAGCCCTTATTGGTCAATCTCCCTATTAGTAATTGATTTATTGATTTACTTATTAATAAAAATAGATAATTTGTTAGCAATTAGAAATTTAAAAGGGCTATATGTTATTTCAAAAATCACAAAGAATAATTTGTATTTTATACAAATCTCAAAACAGTGTATTTGTAATTTAATCTAAATATTGAGCTTTTGTTTGACAAAAAAGTCACTTTAATTTTTAATTTTTTAATTTTTTAATTTTTTATTTTTATTTTTTTAAAATTTGTATCAAAAGTTTTTTCAATACCGTTTGATCTAAAAAGCTCTAGAACTACATTTAAAATAAAATAAAAAAATCCCTAAAAATAAAAAAAAATTAAAAAATCTTCCTTTTTTAGTTTTTTTTAATCTTTATTGTACTTTTAATTTTTTTGAAAGTTTCCATCAAAATAAAAAAATTTAACAATTTACTAAAGATGAAAAATAATTTAAAAATTACTTTAAAAAAATGACGGTCAAACTCATTCTAAGTATAATATTAATATTACCATCATAAATTAATGAAAACATTTATGGACCACAATCCAAACCCGCGTAAGGAAGAAATTCAATTTACAGTAATGTTAAGGTAAGAATTTGGGATAACATTTATACATTATCAATGAACTAATTTAATGGATTTAACCATACTTTTCTGTGTTGTATCAATCTATTAACGATATGTAAAATTCGACATCCAATTCATTGATCATTTAAAGTAGCTGGATTTAGGATGTTTGCGGTTCGGTTGCGGCCGGAAAATTTTCAATCCGCCATCCGTCTGTCGGATTGACGGATGCAGATTCAGCGGATTAACGGATGGACACGAATCGATTTAGCAGTTTAAACTTTTATAAATTTTGAATATAATACAACAACTTGTTAACATTTTTTTTTTTATAATAATCCAACTCAACATAATTAAAGATTATCAAGTAAATTGTCAAATACCAACAATAAATACATATAAGAAAACCATGCATTTTCAAAACTGCTTCATTACTTTTTTTTTTATTCAAAAACTATTTAATTTGATTTTTTTTTTTAAATAACAAAATTAAACCTTATATTTTTCACACATAAATACCAAATATCAACACTTGTCATTTGATAAAAGAATTTCCAAATTGAAAATACAACAGAATATCTAACACATTTTCAATTGAAAACACAAACAAAATATCTAAACAAATTGAAAAACAAAGTCTTACAAATTTTTAAGAGTGCTCGCAGTTTGGCAGTTCGGTTGCGGCCAAAGGAATCTCAAATCTGTCATCCGTCTAAAACTAAGCGGATTAGAAAAAATTAATCCGCAATCGTCTGCTCATCATCATGCAACTGTCCAAAATGTAACGGATCAATTTAGTTTGAATGGATTAAAATATCCGCTGCTTACTCCTAGCTGAATCTATATTAATACTTGTATAGTAAAAAATGCTATAAGAGAATACAATAACTTTTTTGCTTATGTTTTAGGGGTTTTGGTTTCTTCTTATTTTTTTCAAAAATTGTGGGCCTTTGAATTATGTCCGCTTCACACTAATCCTCATCTTATTACTGGGGCCAAAACAACATTTGTAGCCCTATGGGCATGATCAGATGGTGTTTCAAAAAGACTGTAATTGATATATATATCTATATAATAAAGTCGGATTTTGAAAATGTCCCAGATATAATTGTCTTACTAGGACATTTCAACGGCTGAGATGACTTTTAATAATAACATCCAACGCTTAAAAATGTATAAACTAATGTAAGAACTGAGAGTAATTTGTTTCCCGCCCAAACACACTCTCCACTCTCCCACCTACCCACGTCTTCTTCCCCATTCCATCTTTATCTCTTCTCTACCAGTTTTCTGAACAAGAAGATAGACCTCCATATATAGATAACCATTGAGAACAACATCTTTATCTCTTCTCCCCCTCTCCCCCTACCCTCCCATTGTGTGTGTGTCTGTTGGTGATTTATATTGTGGTTTTTGATGATTTGATTTTAGGGTTTGGAGGTGAATTTAATAATGACGGATTATTCAATGCCTGGAATGATTGGATATGAACTGCTCAAGAAGATCAAGGTTAGTTTTATGTGAAATTGGTATTTCACTAAAGGCCCTGTTTGGTTGCCAAGAAAACTATGTTTTACGCTGTTGATAGTAATAGTAATCACCTGGGTAGGGCTTTTGGATTTATTTATTTTCCTTCATTATTTTGGAAACCAAACAAGGCATAACCTGCTAGCAGAAATGAAATTGATGAATACTACTTATACTACTTGAAATCTCTTAGTGATTTTTGAGTTGTTTGCTGAAATCGATTGGATTGGAATTTTTCAGTTACGGCTGTAAAGAGTGGGAGCAGAGCTCTACAGTATCTCGATTTGGATGGAGAGAAGAGCTCCATTGGTTCAATGTAAGAATTTTTAATTTTTTTAATGCTTATTCCATTTGTTTGGTTGCTGAGAAAGCAGAGGAAAAGAAAAGAAAAAATAGACGAAGAGAAAAAGCAAAGGGAGTGGCCTGATTTTTGTTCCATTGTGTTTGCTTGATGGGAAATTGTCTTTGCTTCTCTGTTTTTGAGTTTGGTTTGTGTTGATACATATGTGGTTTGCCATGAATTTCTGCTGCCTGTTGCACCTTTTACTCACCAACTGTTTAAAATTCACCACAGACCAATTACAACATGCTGGAATTTCTAGACAACCATCATTTTAATCTTGGGTGTTCAATTGTAGGCCATGAGGTAGATTTTTCTTGGATGCTTTGTGATGTAGGATCATTTATTTTTTTCACCAAATTAAGGTTTAATTTTAGGTTTGGCTTATAGATGATTGGGACAGGGATTTGGGATACAACTTATGGTTTATAAGGGCTAAATAGTGAGTTTAATGTTTTAAAATCAAATCTGGCAAGCAGCTGTGTAAATGCAATGACACTTTAAGAAAATAAGAAAGTGATTGGCAGTATAATCTGTAAATCTGTGTGTGGTTTTATGTTTAGGTTCTTTATCTGTTGTTGATCTTTTTTTCTTTTTTTTTTTAATTCTGAATTATTAGTGTTCAGTGATGTTCATTGTTTTTGTAATTTTGTTCTTATCTGAGTGATCAAGGGCAAAGTTTAACTGTGGAGTATTAATTTCTTGATTGGAGATCATTTACTGGTACCAATGATTAGCCAGTTGGTTAAAAAGGAAAGACAAGCGTAATTAATTACTCAAAGTTTCTTGAAGTTTGAGTTCTTTGTTTGAATGCTTATAATGATCCTGAATTAATGCTTTAACAAAATGGCGCATACAATCTGTGTCTTTCCATATATAGATGAATCATGTATGATTGGGCTTATATTTAGGTGTTTGCTGATATGGATCTATCATTTCCACTAGAAAGGTCATTTCCTATGCATTTTTTATTCTTAAATACTGGAATTTTGTCTTTTTGGACTTGTGATTAGAAAGCTTGGATATTGCAATTTTTTTGGTAAAAAGATTCCCTTATCAATGGTAACAAAACCAGAGAAAAATTAATTAACCAAATTTTGGAAACAACTTTTCACCATGTAGTTTGAAAATTGGTCATGTGTTGTGGCTAATAAAGAGTTATGTTGCAATTGAAGCACTTTAAAAGCTTGCTTCAGGCAGATTCTGAAAACACATAAATTAGGATAACAATTTTAATTTATCATCAAGACATCAAGGCATTAGATAATGAAATGGGTTTGTATACAAGACAAGGAAGACTTTTGCATTTCTTTACAAGATATCCTTACATTTGAAGTATCCCCACAGGAAGCTCTCATAAGCAAACTGTAGAATAGATTTGGATGGTGATGGATGATAAATGATTATGGCATTGTGGGCCTATTCATAGGTTTTGCTACAATGTACAGGGTGTCCTGAGTTGTCTGTGTTGTGCTGCCACACTTGGGTTTGTTTGTTGGAGTCATTCTCTTATCAGTTTTAGAGTGGAAACATCCATCACCATCCAAGGTGTCTTTGCACCGTGCCAATGTTTGCCACGCTTGGGTTATGGGCCTGCATATCTGCACTTCTTATTTAGTTACACGAAGGTGTCATGCACTTTTGATCATTATACTTTGCATGCAAACCAATGTTATTTATATCATCCATGCAATGCTTGGCAGTGCCTATGGTGTTTTGAAATATTTGCCGTTGTAATGATGTGGGCTCCCATTATCTGAAGATGAAGATGTCAATCTGTAGTTTTGAAATAGTTGTTGAGTAAGTGTATCAGTCCAAGATAAGGCTCCTTAGTATATGGTGACTTGATTGCCCATTTATCCAAATTTACTGGTTATGCAATTGATATTAACATATCATATCATATATCAATCTAGAATTTCTTTCCTGTTTCTGGAAGTATAATCAGAGTGCTAGCTGCCCATATAAAATATGTTTAAAAATAAAAATAAAAATAAAAATTAACAGAGCCACTTTCACAGACAAGTATGAAAAGTTGTGTTTGTCTTTCATTTGCATTTGATACAGAATGGTAATTGCTGGTAAAAGCTAGAGTTTTTTTGTTTTCTAATGTTCACTATCCTATTATAGGTACTATTCTTTGTTTAGTTTTACAATTTTTTTCTTGACTTTCTTTTGATCATTATACTTTGCATGCAAACCAGTGTTATTTATATCATCCATGCAATGCTTGGCAGTGCCTATGGTGTTTTGAAATATTTGCCGTTGTAATGATTTGGGCTCCCATTATCTGAAGATGAAGATGTCAATCTGTAGTTTTGAAATAGTTGTTAAGTGTATCAGTCCAAGATAAGGCTCCTTAGTATATGGTGACTTGATTGCCCATTTATCCAGATTTACTGGTTATGCAATTGATATTAACATATCATATCATATCATATATCAATCTAGAATTTCTTTCCTGTTTCTGGAAGTATAATCAGAGTGCTAGCTGCCCATATAAAATATGTTTAAAAATAAAAATAAAAATAAAAATTAACAGAGCCACTTTCACAGACAAGTATGAAAAGTTGTGTTTGTCTTTCATTTGCATTTGATACATAATGGTAATTGCTGGTAAAAGCTAGAGTTTTTTTTGTTTTCTAATGTTCACTATCCTATTATAGGTACTATTCTTTGTTTAGTTTTACAATTTTTTTCTTGACTTTCTTAGCAGGTGTGTTTTTATTTTTTATTTTTGTGTTGACATGTTGTTTATATTTTGGTGTTGATGTGAAGCTTACACTTTGGTGTTTGTTAATAGAAACGAAATGTCTATAATAAAATTAAAATATATTCTTAAGTTTTATTATGCGTGCCTTCAGGCACGGGTTATTCCTAGTATATATATATAGTGGAGTTCACTTTTATGTTGATATTTGAAAAATAACATGAGTGGTGACATTATCGTTGATTTGTGACATAACCACCTAATATCATTTATTCAAGGGCATTTGTTTTAGGGTCCCTACTATTAACATTTTATAGTATAAAAAGTATTTAATATTTTTATAATGTCTAAAATTTTTCTAGAGAAAATTCAATCCAAAGAAATTTTGGAAATTTCTCTCGCCTTCCCAAAAAAATTCTCTCTAGGAATTTCTCTGGACTTTCCACTCTCCAGAGAAATTATGGACTTATCACAAAATTCAAAATTACTCAGTAAAAAATCAGTGTTGGTGAACAAAAAGGGATTGAATTGAATTTGCATACAATTAATAATTTAAAATAATTATAATGAGTGATTATATATATAAATATAAACCTGAAGCAGATATATACCTAGTTTGCTCAATTTCATTGATTTTTCTTTGTGTTTTGAAATTTTCTCTGTGTTGAAATTTCTCTAATTTGCTCACAAATTTCTTTGTGTTTTGACCAAACCTGTCACCACCCAAACCGGCCGATATAGGTTTAGCGTTGTAACCGGCCAGTAATCCTTGGATTACCAAAGGCCTCTTAACAGAATGACATATAATAAAGGACTACGGAAGCAAATATAGAAATATACATTTTTCATAGAGCTGTGTTAACGTATATGAGACAAAAATTTTTAAAACAAACTTATATATATATATGTGACGTCATAAATACATTAGTCTTACGTCATCCATATACACAGATGAATCCAAAAAGGGAACTTAGCCCAATGTATCGAAAAGCAAAACAAAACAAAAACATTTGTAGCAAGGTTACGAAACTAGATATCTCAAAAAGGAACCTCCCTGAGAGGCACAATGGCTGGCTGACCCAAAACTCTAGGCAGCTGTAATAACCCCGACCCCTAATGAACGTTAAGTCATGATTAAGGCCTCGTTTGGGAACAAGCTAATTTAGTAATTTTTTGGCTATTTGGCTAAAATATGAGCTAAAAAAAACTAGTATGTTTGGGATGACTTTTTGGCTTTTTACGAAAAGATGTGCAAAAAGTAGAGAGAAAAGAGAATCTTTGACTTTTTGGTATGGGTTGTTGGCTTTTTGGCTAATTTAGTAATTTTTTGGCTTTTTGGCTAAAAAGTTCGGTTGCCAAACAAGGCCTAAGTATGCCTAATAGTGATTTAGAAGAAATCTGGAATTTAATTTGCATATGTATTGCATCATTTTTTGTGTTTTTATTTGTTCAGTGTTAAATTATCTGTTTGCGTTTCATGTTTTAAATTGAGAATTGAAGGCCTTATCGGCGGCCGAACCAGAAATTGATTAATGTTTTATGATCGTCGGAATTTATATGATTTTATGGCATGTTTAATTGAGATGTGTTGGGTATGATTAAATTAGATCAAATGAGCTAAAATTACATAGTTGGTCTTAATTACAATTTTGCCAAGATAGTGGGCCACTTTGTCTAAGCATGTTAAAGCCTTAGCACACCCCATTCAAACACATTTCCTCAGCTCATTTTTGTTGTCCTAACCGACTAGAGAGAGAGGAATAGGAGAAATCTTGTGGTCTTCAAGGACTTGCTTGAAATTTAGGAGGATTGAAGGAGTCTTACATATTTGAACTTGTACATCTTGCATTCAAGGCTTAAGGTAAGGGAATTCATCTTTTTAGTTATGAATTTAAGTCACTTCATCCTTGGTTCATGATAGATTGGTGACTAAAGCTAGAAATTGGTTTATAATGTTGATTTGGGTAGAGATTCATGCATGCATGATCATAACATAGCATTTGGAAGTGTTTTCATGAGAATTCTTTGCATGCAAGGCCATATTCAAGTTATAGTCCTTGAGTTCATCATGAATTGGAGTTTAATCTTGCATTTGAACATGTTTTGGAGCATTAGATTTCAAATAAACACTTGCATGTTTCACACACATCTTGTTCTTTAAAATATTGTTGAAATTGTATTTAATTGAACTACCTTTGGGCTTTGATTTCTCAAATTGACCTTCAAAACATGTTATTCTAGGAGTTTAAAAGTGTTTTCCAGAAAATTAGCCCAAAAGGATCGAATTTGGTGCATTAAAACTTGGTTTTGAGCTTGAAAGTTCAATCTGGAATTTTTAGAATTTGGACTCACGCTCGAGCGGAGAAATCTGCGCTTGAGCATGGAATTCGACCATCCAGTACCTTGCACTGTTTTACAGTACGCTCGAGCGGAATAATTCACGCTCGAGCGGGTACCTGAGTCACACGTTCGAGCGGGGGTCGAGCGCCCGTCGAGCGTGATTTTTACCCATCCAGTACTTTTGTCACGTTTTGCAGACCGCTCGAGCGTGAAGGTTTACGCTCGAGCAGAGACTTTTGTTTGCATGTCCGCTCGAGCGAGTAAACCCACGCTCGAGCGAGACTCCTGTTTTCTGAAAATTATGAAAAATGTTTTCTAAGGCATTTTTGCATCCTTATTCCATCCTAGGCATTCCTAGGCCATGTTTAAGACTCCTTAATGGAAATTAAAAGGTAGAAACACATCAAGGGCAAACAAAAAAAGTTGTGTGTAATCGAAATGATGTTCAAGTGTGTGTGTTGTATGTGTGTGTTCATGTAGGTCACGCACCTCGAAACAAGTGGAGTGCCGCCTTACCATCTAGTTAGAGCTATCAATCATCTGTGAGTAGTAACTTTGTAAAGTTATGTTCAATGTTATGTATTTTCGGAATATTATGATACAAAATGATTGATTCTTTGAAATGCTATGATATGTTGGAAACGAATGAATGATTGTCTAAGATTCTGAAAGTTAACCGTGGCATCCTTAGCATTTCATGATATGCGTCCCTTTATGGGTCGTCAGGTCCCTTTATGGGTCATCAAGTCCCTTTATGGGTCATCAGAACGTCTCTGTGCACATGAGTCATCAGAAAGCCTTCAAGGCTGTCCCTTTATGGGTCATCAGGTCCCTTTATGGGACATCAGATTTGTGAACGCTATTGGATATACCACGTAAGATTATGTTACAAACCTGAATATGGGAATGATTATGAACAAGTATATGAATCTGATCTGTTATGAATCTGATTTCTAACTCTGTGATGGACATCATTCGTTAAACCCCTTTACTCTGTTATTATTCACTGGGCTTTAGCTCACTGTTTATATTATGTATGTAGGTGAGCAAGCTGGTGACTAGGCCCAGAGTTGACGGCCTATGCTATGGTTTTTGTTAGCCAACCCTTGCGCCTCCCGAGGAGGTTCCACTCAAAGTCAAGTCTTATGGCTGTTTGGTGTTCATGCTAGTCTTGTAAATGTTTTGTAAAGTCAGATCTTGGGATGTACACTTTGTAAATATTGGTATGTTTTGACTAGCATGTTATGTATATAAATAAGTTTTTGAAATGTTCTGTTCCATGTACGTCATCACAGCTCATTGGACCCTATTTATATTATATATTGCTTCCGCAGCCCCTTATTATTTGTTAAAGTATTCAGAGGCCTTTGGTAATCCACGGATTACTGGCTGGTTACGATGCTAAACCTACAAGGGCGGGTTTGGGTCGTGACAGCAGCAGTTTAAGCCTGGTTGCACGCCTGCTCACCTACATATAATATAAATAGTGAGCGAAAACCTAGTGAATAATAACAGAGTAAAGGGTTTAAATGAACGATATTCATAATAGATTCGGAAATCAGAGTTCATATCAGTAATAGATTTATATTCATATTCTTGTTCAAACTACATACAGAAATTAGAGTTCATGCTTCATCATACGTGGTACATCCAATAGCGTTATCATGCTTGTTAGTTCCATAAGGAACCTCCGGTACCGGGTACTTGTAATATACTTGAGCCACGATATTATTACCCCCGGGTAAGGGCCATGAGATCACGGTATTGTTACCCCCGGGCAAGGGCCTTGTACTTGTAGACCACGGTATTATTATCCCCGAACAAGGGCCTTGTGCTAAGGATGCCATGCATACTTGTCGAAAATTGGACATTCATTCATTGATACAGAACATAGCATTTCAGAAAGCATATCATTTCTTGTCATATCATATAAGAAAATACTTTAACGTGAACATAGCTTTACAAAGTTATTACTCACTAATGGCTCCACTTGCAGAACAGACAAATCAGATAACTTGTGGCCCGTGACCTACACACACATAACAAAAACACATAATGAAACACACACTCGATTGGTACTTAACTTCTTTCGTCTCATTGTAGTGTGTTTCTAGGTCTTAACCTCTTATTGTGTCTTAATCATGGCCTAGGAATGTCTATGATGTAATATGAATGCCAAAAATGCACTTTGGAACTCTTAACCAAATTTGATGAAAATAGGGGTCACGCTTGAGCGCAACTTCCCTCGCTCGAGCATACATGCAAACATGTGAGGGGCCGCTCGAGCACAACTTCTTTCGCTCGAGCGATCAACAAACTCTGAAAAAGTACTGGTTGTGTGAATTCTTCGCTCGATGGCCTCTCGACGATCGCTCAAGCATGAGACTGAGGTCCCCGCTCGAACGTAACTTCTGTCGCTCGAGCGATCTGCAAAATGTGAAACTTCTAGGAGCTTGCATTTCACGTTTGAGCAGACTTCTGGTCGTTTGAGCGGAAGTGCAAGACTTTAAAGTGGTTGCTCGAGCGCAAAGTGCAGAATTTGGAATTTCCAAATTGCACTCCCAAGCTCCAAACTCGAATTACACACTTCAAAACTCATCTTTTTGGACCAAAATTCTAGAAAACATTTAGAAACTTGTAAAATACTATGATTTAAGGATCATTTCACTAAATCAAGGACCCAAAGCATACCAATTGACCAAAACTCTAACTTGAAATTTATGAATATGCCATGAACATGACATGCATGAATTATTTTGAACTTAGACTTTCCAAAACATGATCAATTAAGGTCAAATGGTAAAAAAATGTGATGACTTCTCAAAACCAAGTCAAGATAGACACATGCATGTGAACATTTTTTAGAAATCTACTCAAAATATCATGATATATGCATACATGCATGATATGGTTCAATTCTCTTCATTTCTAACTCAATTCTTGTATTATCCAACATAATTCTCTAGAGTTCATGTCCTATACATCATAATTGTACAATCTAAAGGTTGAATTTTTACCTAGGCTTGTCAATGATGCTCTAGATGATCAATTATTGGAAGTTCCAAGCCAAAATCTCTAAGTTCTCTAGCAATCTTCTTAATTTGAGCTCAAACTCCTCTTCTCTCTCTCTCTCTCTCTCTCTCTCTCCCACGTTTGGTTTGTGTGTGTAAGCTCAAAGATGTGTTGAGATGAAGAAAAAGAATGAGTGAAGGTACAATAGGTGTCTTATATAGGCTTAATTAGGAGTTGATTAATTAGTTGACATTAATTATTCTAATTTAATCGTTCTGAATCGAATTCTAATTAAACCTACCATAATGTTCTAAAAATCCTAAATAGCACATAAATCAAGCCAATTTCGTGATCAGATGCCGATAAAGCCTTTAATTCGCAGTACAAAACATAAATAGAAACAGATATTCCTACGATAGACGGATAGAAACTGATATAGCTCATAACACATGCAATTAACTCAGGATTTCATCTTAATTAATTATTAGGCATAATTAATCCTAGTTAATCAGCTAATCACAAGTCAGGGTTGTTACAAAACTAGAGAAAATTGAACATGTTTCTGCACAACACATAAAACACAAAAATGTATATATATTGGTATCTTCCTCATCAAATTACCTCTCTGAGCTCGTTGTGGTGCTCTTTGTTTTTGAATCCCCATATATTCTCTCTCCAAACAAAGAATAAAAAGAAGCAACAATGGTGACTGATTTTTGTTCATAGAAGAAGATATGGCCATTGAAAAAGGTCTTGGGTAACCAAAAGCCTATGTGTTATCCAAAAGACAACCTAAGAATGGGGGGTGAATTAGGTTTTTACAAATAAAAATAATAATACCCTAATAAAAATTGGGAAAAGATTTTCCCCCCGAATGAGCCCCGTCCCTAATGCCCCGATTTTCAGAGAAGAGAGAGAGAGAGAGAGAGAGAGAGAGGGGGAGAAAGAGAGAAGAGAAGAGAGAGAGAGGAGATCGTCGCCGTCGCCGTCGCCGGTCTGCTCGTCGCCGTCGCTGCCCTGATCGTCGCCTCCGCCCCTCGTCGGCCTCCACCGCCTCCGCCCCCTCCTCCTCCATTTTTTAGGCCCCCTCCAGTCCTCCCCTCCCCTCCCCCCCATCCCCTCCCCTCCTTCGTCTTCTTCCTTCGTCTGTAGAAAAAAATAAATAAAAAATAGAAAAACGACGCCTTCGTCTGCAGAAAAAAAAAAAAAAAAAATACAAAAACGACGCCGTTTTATATATTAGGGGCAGTCGGGGCTCCCATATTCGAGGTCCCAATCACTTCTCATAAAAATTATGACTAGCACAATAGATGAATATAGTTAATAAAATAAAAATAATTAAAACAAGTGTTCTAACAACTATGTCAGATAATGATTTTAGCACAGTGAAAATGTGAAATATAGGTATGGCAATTTAATAAAATAAAGAGATAAGGAAGAGAGAGAGAGACAAACAAATTTATAGTAGTTCGGCTTCAACTCGGCCTACGTCCACTCCTCAAGTTTCACTTGAGATTTTCCACTATACTCTAACTTCACAGGGTGCTAGCAACCTTTTCATAGATGGAGCAATCCTCACAGATTTTACACAGACTTTCTAAGTCAAGAATATTGAGTGTACTACACTTTTACAAGGTTGAAAAGAAGGTGTTTTTGCGTTCACATAAAGTTACAAGAATTATCTCTCAAAGATAAATATAAAAATGAAGCTCTGGTTTTTCTGTAAACCTCACACAGGAAATATAGGCTTAAAGCTATATGTCTCAGTGTATAATTTCTGAAAGAGGATGTAAACAAAAATTGAAGAACATTTCTCAGAAAATTTTTCAGATAATAGATGTGAGTGATTATAGGTCAAATAATATTTTCTGGTTTTTTTTGTAACTTGTTTACATTAGAGACTTTGGTGTATATAATGAAACTTACAGCCGTTTATAGCCGTTGTACTCCATCATTACTAATTTGAATATCTTCCACTCCATCATTACTAATTTGAATATCTTCCACTTGAACCTTTTGACATGCTGCTGTGCTGGGCAGTTTGAACCTTTGTTTTGAGCCGTTTGAACCTTTGGTTTGGGCATTATTTTTGGGTTGAAATGAACTCTTAATTTAAGCAAATATTAAATACATTCAAACAATATTTAGGATAAAAGTTTATGTGAGAAATAATGGGACAAAATAAATTTTGATTCTATTTTTCTCTTTTAAATAAATTAAAACATAATTAAATAAAGGGAAAATTATTTAGAAGTCCTATTAGGGAGACTTATGCTACATATGGTCCTACTAAAAAACTTATGTTTCCATAAGTCCTGTGGGAAGTTTGTTGACACATTTACCCTCAATATTAGTTGTTAATATCATAAATAAGTAATAAAACCATATATAGGAAATTGATATAAACGTAACGTAACGTGACACCTACATAAACGTAACGTGACACCTACATAAACGTAACGTGACACCTATATAAACGTAACGTGACATATTTACATAAACGTAACGTAACGTGACACCTACATAAACGTAACGTGACACCTATGATATATGGTAATATTCAATTTTTTATATAAGAAATTGATTTTATTTATTTTTTGGATTTTTTTGGGACAGCCAAATAACCAAATTACTGAATTCAAACACAATTAATTAACCAAAAAAATAATTCATAAATCACATTTCAATGATTGAAACAAAATATAGAGACGTATCATGTGTATTTTATATTGGACATAATTAAGACGGAAGGGATCCTTTCTTTCATCCAGAATCAACTCTTTCATAGAATGGTGACCACTCCCTTATACACTTCTATGTGAGAGGTCAGGGATCAATCTTTGCTAAATGCACAGATCAATAATTTCTCTTATTATAGGGTTTTGTTGTTTTTCTTTATTCCTTTCCCTTCATGGGTTATTTCTTAGGTTGGTTGTTGGGTTTATTTAATTGTCGAATATATATTATCTCTTACTGATTGACCAAAAAAAAAAATGTGGTGTTGACCACCGATGCTCCTATTCGTTCCTGAGAGATTTTCCACTGTGCATTGTTTTGTTTGTTGCTCTACGATATAAATCTTTTTGGTATATCGGTTTGTCTTTTTTCTTGATTTTTTTGTAGCTAATTTACACAATGATGTGGCTTGATTAGGAATTAGGACTTTTTATATTAAAATAAAATTCCCATGAAATTGGCTCTTAAATTGAAAAGGGACGTCAAAACATCATTCTAGATAAATTTTTAGTATATTACTTTTCTTACAAGATCATAATTTTCTCTGTTAGATAAGTGAACTTAAAATACATAGTAATAATTTCACCGTCAAGTTTCATCATTAAAAGGAACTTTAATGTTCTCTCTGATACCCATATTTTTAGCTATATCTTCCGAAATTCATATACAGTCATGTTGCATGCGACTAAAATAAGAATGCAAATAGAATGGATAAAGGATGGAAACAACACAAGAATGAAAGCTTCAATTTGAGTGTACAAGTTTTACATGCATGTGAATTTCATTTTGAGTGTTGAACATTTGCTCCATCTATACAACAGTACAAGTTTGCGAAACGTAACGTGACACGTTACGTTACGTTTATGTAAGTGTCACGTTACGTTTATATAGGTATTACATTACGTTTATATATGTGTCACGTTACGTTACGTTTATGTAGGTGTCACGTTACGTTCATATTGGTGTCACGTTACGTTACGTTTATATTGGTGTCACGTTATGTTACGTATATATAGGTGTCACGTTACGTTATGTTTATGTAAGTGTCATGTCACGTTAGGATCTTGTGGAATACATTCTTATGAAAATAGGACTTGAGACTCTATAAGAAATTATACAGGACTTAACCTAGCATAAGGTTCTGAAAAAGGACTTATAAATAAGTCTCCCTTAAATAAATCATCAAAATAAATTTTAGATTCTATTGAAACATAATTAAATAAATCATCAAAATAAATTTTGGATTTTATTTTTTTTTTTCAAATAAATTAAAATATAATTAAATAAATCATCAAAATAAATTTTGGATTCTATTTTTCTCTTTCAAATAAATTAAAACATAATTAAATAAATCATCAAAATAAATAAGTCTAACAATCTCCCCATTTTTTATGATGGCACACAATGATGTTTTGATTTGATTTGGGAGTAAGAAAGGCTCCCCCTCAAGTCATGCCCCCTGAATTCATTTCTAAATACATAGATTAGCACATGTGTAATAAATAAACTTTAATCAACAATATGATATAAGATTAAGATATCAAACTATAAATACATAACATCATAACAAAATAATACCATAATACACAACATCATATAATTTTCTCCCCCTGTGACATTATCAAAAGGAAATCATGGGCCAGAAACTGGAGGAGGAGGAAAATGATAGTGATAAATGGCATCTATACAATTCAAAACATATATATACATATATATACGATTCGTGCGCCTCTCTCTTTTCCGTTGAAAATCGCGTTGGACACCCGTCCTCGCTTTTGCGTCAGTCGATCGACAAAAATGAGAAGGGTCAATCAACGGCCTCGGCTCTCTCTCCCTTTTGTCTTCTTCTCCTCTGTCTACTTCTTAATCACTCTCTTCTCCTTCTGCTTTCTCATTCGCTTCTATCCCTTTCTTCTTCTCCGTAAGAGAGATAGAACAGAGAGACTGAGTAGAGCAGAAAGGCTGTCAAAAACGACCCTCCTTTTGATTACATATCTCTCTTCTACTTCATGGCCTCGTCACGTCCTCTTACTCTCTTTCCGGACCTGAATGATCCCGTAAGCGCTGCTGGGCCAAGTGCCCTGGCTCCTACTCTTCCTAACCTTCCTATGATGTCGATTGAGCAAATAATGGCAACTCAATCAGACATTGAAGCCAATCATTTCACACTGACGTCCTGTATGGAGACGGTGACTATAGTCACAAAATTGGCTCATCGACTGCAGAACAGAACGAGTGAGCTCCACCAGGTCAACGCCTAACTCTTGCTGCTCCAACGCATGTACAAGGATGCGCGAATAGAGATTTGCGCACTGAAGGCTGAAAATAAAGAGCTTAAACGGAAGACCACCTCCATGGCCCGATTTGGAGCAACGTTTTTCTTGGCCTTTGATAGTCAGTGGGGAGTCGTCGCTCTCAATGAAAGCACCGGGGTAGGGCCTTTAAGGGCCGCCCAAGATGATAAAAAGAAGAAGAAAACGATGGAAGGGACGAGTAAGTAAGATCGGCGTATGGCCATAAAAAAAATGAAGGGTTTTTTATTTATTTATTTATTTATGTAAATATGTTTATTGTAATCGGCGTATGACCATAAAAAAAAATAAATGGTGTTTTTTTTTTATGAAAATATTTGTATTTTGATTTGTTTTTGTTTTTATGTTTAAGTACTGAAAAATGAAATTAAAAAGCAGAAAATAAAAAAAAAATAAGAAAATTAAGTCCAAACAAAAAATAATAATGAGAAAAAAAATAAAAATAAAAGAAATTAAGCCTAATAGCAAAATAAAAAAATAAAATAAAATAAAATAATACTAGCAGAAATTAAACTTAATGAGACGTTGGTGTTGCTAGAATGGTAATGTAAAAAAAATACCATGAGGGTTTAAAAAAATCAATATATGCAAAGTTAATTTTACCTCAAGATGCAGAACCAAAAAAAAAAAAAATTACGCAGTTGAGAATAGCAAACTGTTAAGGAGAATAAATGTATGAAGGATTTGAGAGTATTCAACTGATATAAATGTTTCCATATCATGTAGCAATACATATATATCATTTTAACAAAAATTCAAGTTTCACAGTCATAACAAAACTTTTTAAGTAGAAATCGACATTCCAAGCTCGCCACGAATAAAATTGAAGCGATCCTCGCTTAGGGATTTTGTGAAAATATCCGCCAATTGCTTGTCGATGTTTACAAATTCAAGTACAATATCCCCTTTTTGAACATGATCTCTTAAAAAATGATATCGAATTTCAATATGTTTTGTTCGTGAGTGTTGAACTGGATTTTTGCTTAAATTGATGACACTAGTATTATTACATTTAATAGGGATATGATCATAATGCAAATCAAAGTCCTCCAATTATTGTTTCATCCAAAGTATTTGGGCACAACAACTTCCGGAACCTATATATTCAGCTTCGGCCGTTGATAAAGCAACAGAATTTTGCTTTTTACTAAACCAAGATATTAATGAGTTACCAAGAAAGTGACAAGTGCCACTGGTGCTTTTTCTATCAAGTTTGCATCCGGCAAAGTCGGCATCCGAGTAACTAATTAAATCAAATGCAACACCTCTAGGACAAAACAGTCCCAAATTTTGAATGCCAACAAGATATCTAAAAATTCTTTTAACAGCACTGAGATATGATTCCTTAGGATTTGATTAATATCTAGCACACATACAAACACTAAACAGAATATCAGGTCTACTTGCAGTTAAATAAAGAAGTGAGCCGATCATATATCGATATTTTTTTTGATCAATAGACTTACATTTTTCATCATTGTCTAGCTTAATGGATATGCTCATAGATATTCCAGTTATTTTTGAGTCATACGTACCAAGCTTTTTGAGTAGTTCTTTTGTGTACTTAGCTTGGTTGATAAAAGTTCATTCCTTACATTGTTTGATTTGAAATCCAAGGAAATAATTTAGCTCCCCCATCATGCTCATCTCAAACTCACCTTGCATACACTTAGTAAATTCCTTACACAATGTTTCATTAGTAGCACAAAATATAATGTCATCCACATATATTTGCACAATAAGTAAATCATCATTTTTAGTTTTAACAAAAAGTATTGTGTCAATCGTTCCTCTAGAAAATTTATTTTCAATCAAAAATTTACTTAATCGTTCATACCATGCACGAGGTGCTTGTTTCAAACCATATAAAGCTTTTGATAGTTTAAAAATATGATTTGGAAAAACATGATCTTCAAAACCTGGGGTTGTTTAACATAAACTTCCTCATTTATAAAACTATTAAGAAAGACACTTTTTACATCCATTTGATAAAGTTTAAAATCTCTAAAACATGCAAATGCAAGTAACATGCGAATGGTTTCTAATCTAGCAACCGGAGCCAAGGTTTTATCGAAATCAATACCTTCTTCTTGATTGTATCCTTGTGCAACAAGCCTAGCCTTGTTTCTTATAATTATGCCGGATTCATCAACCTTGTTTCGAAAGATCCATTTGGTACCGATAATGGTATGATCTTTAGGTTTTGGCACAAGTTTCCACACTTTGTTTCTCTCAAATTGGTTAAGCTCTTTATGTATAGCTATCATCCAATGTTCATCGAATTCGGCTTCTTAAAAGTTTTTAGGTTCAATCTGTGAGAGAAAAGCCAAGTTACTACAAATGTTTCTAAGTGAAGAGCGAGTTTCAATACATTTTGTAGGGTCACCTAGGATTAAATCCATAGGGTGATTATGAACAAACTTCAATTCTCTTGGCAAATCATCATTGTTTCCTCATTCTTCTTGAGGTGGGAGAATAGGTTGTTCAATCTCTTTGTTCAACTTACATGGTTGGTTCTCTTTTTTGTAGATACTTGAATCTTCCACATTTGGTTCCAAATCTATATTATCACTAACAATTTGCTTTTGAGCAGAGATGTTAGTTTCATCAAATACCACATGTATAGATTCTTCCACAATAAGAGTTCTTTTATTAAAAACACGATAAGCTTCGCTAGTTAAGGAATAGCCAAGAAAAATTGCTTCATCAGATTTTGAATCAAATTTACCTAAGTTATCCTTATCATTATTATGCACAAAACATTTACAACCAAAAACATGCAAGTGATTAATGTTGGGCTTTCTATCATGCCAAAGTTCATAAGGAGTCTTTTTGGGAATAGGTCTAATTAATGCACGATTTAAAATATAGCATGCGGTATGAACGGCTTCGGCCCAAAAATATTTAGGAAGATTATTTTCGCAAAGTATTGTTCTACTCATCTCTTCTAAAGTTTTATTCTTCCTTTCTGCTACACCATTTTGTTGAGGGGTTCTAGGTACTGAAAAATTATGTCCAATACCATGCTTATCACAAAACAATTCAAATTTCTCATTTTCAAGTTCTCTACCATGGTCGGTTCGAATATTAGTAATAAAAAAGCCTTTTCATTTTGAATTCTACGACAGAGTTTTGTGAAAGAATAAAATGTTTCATCTTTGTATGCTAAAAACATAACCATGTAAATCTTGAATAATCATCAACAATAACAAGATAATAATGTTTACCACCTAGACTAGATGTCCTTGAGGGACCAAATAAATCCATATGCAATAGTTATAAAGGTTTAGTTGTGGAAATGTGAGATGTTGATTTATATTTTAGTTTGTTTTCCTTGTTGACAAATACTACAAAGATGATCTTTTTCAAATTTAATTTTTGGAAGTCCAATGACCAAATCTTTTATCAAAAGTTTAGCAATTAAATCCATATGAGCATAACCAAGTTTTCTATGCCATAACCAATTATTTTCAATATTAACATCTAGACATTTAACATCACTAGCATAGAGATCATTGAGATAAAAACATAAACATTATCGTGATGATTACCAACGAATAAAGCTTTATGATCATTTGTGCTTTCAATTGTGCAATGTGATTTATCAAAAATAACTCGATTACCTTTATCACATAATTGACTAATATTAAGTAAATTATGCTTAAGTCCATCAACAAGTAAAACATTTTCAATAGAATGGTTAGGAGAAATAATGATGCTACCAATACCGATGATTTTTCCTTTCTTGTTGTCTCCAAAAATAACAAAGCCTCCATCTTTGGATGACAGTGTAGTAAAGAATGATTTATCTCCGGTCATGTGTCTAAAACATCCACTATCAAGGTATCACTTCCCTTCTTTAGCTTTGGACTTAAAGCAAACCTACAAGATGACAATCAAGTGTTGATTTTTGGTACCCATAGTTTCTTGAGTCCTTCTTGATTAGTTTTGTTAGATCCCTTAACAATCCAAATCTTTTTAATTCCCATGTTTATATTATTTTTGAATAGACAAGAAGATATATAATGGCATTTCTTTCTACAATAATGACAAGTAATATGAGGGTGAGTCATGAGAGGTGCCTTTTCAAAAATTGTATTGAGATTCTTTTATTTTTTAATAGGGTCATATCTAATGCCGCCTTATCGAAAACACATCTTTGATTTCCAAGAAGTATGTTAAGATTATCTCTACCTTTTACAAAATTTTCAAGTGTTTTTGTTAAATCATCAACATTATTTTGTAAAGCAGTTTTCTCATTAGAGATGGTGTCAAAATCATTTTTCAAAACAATTTTTTCTTTCTTTAATTCTTTTACATTAATAGATAAAGATGCAACAGATTTCTTCAACACATTATTTTTGGCACAAACTTTTCTAAATTCATCTTGTAGTTCATGGAATTCACTTTCAAGTTCTTCATAAAGAGTAGTTACCTCATCTTGAGTAGAGTCTTCATCTTCAAGAGCCATGAGACATAAGTTGGCTACTTCATTTTCAATTTTATCACTTAAGCTTTCATCTTCACTTTCTTCCCAAGTTGCTACCATGGCCTTTTTGTTTCTTTTGTAGTCTTTTCCGTGGTTCTTTAATTTTGGACAATCCATCTTCATATGTCCAGGATTTTTGCACTTATAGCAAATAATATGCTCTTTCTTGTTATCTTTGTTGTACTATTTCTTGAAAAGTCTTCTTCCTCCATAATTGTTTTTCTTGAAGTGCTTTTTGAGATTTCTACTAAACGTGGCATAGCTTTTATCCTTACTGGAGTTTTCATGTTCTTCTTAATTTGATGAGGCTTTGAATGCAATTTCACTTTTCTTTTTGTTTTCAACATCCTCATGTCCTTTCATAGTGATCTCATGAGTTATAAGGGAACCCATAAACTCATCCAATCCAAGTGTGGAGAGATTTTTGGCTTCTATAATGGCTGTGACCTTTGCTTCCCAATTCTTTGGTAAACACCTAAGAATTTTTCTCACCAACTCACTGTTAGTATAAGTTTTGCCAAGAGATTTCAAAGAGTTTACAATTTCAGTAAATCTAGTAAACATACTTGAAATAGATTCATCAAAGTTCATTTTAAACAATTCATAACTATGAACAAGCATATCAATATGAGATTCCTTCACTTGGTTTGTACCTTCATACGTTACCTCAAGTTTATCCTAAATTTCTTTTGCCGAATCACAACTTGAAATTCTATTATACTCCTTAGAGTCTAATCCACAAACGAGGGTGAGTTTGGCTTTAGCATTGGCTTGCAATAATTTATGATCCCTCTTATCACATTCATCTTCAGTTTTAGGTACACTAATATTGTCCACTAATTTGGTAGGAATTTTTGGACCTTTGGTGACAATAATCCACATGGCATAATCAGTGGCTTGTAGGTATAGGGTCATCTTATCCTTCCAATGACTATAATTGTTTCTATCAAATAATGGTAGCCAATTTGTGGCTTGTCCTTCAGCTAAGATTGCCATGGATCGAAACTCCCAGATGGTTAAATCTAAAACAAGAGTCTAAGCTCTGATAGCAATTGTTATCCAAAAGACAACCTAAGAGGGGGGTGAATTAGGTTTTTACAAATAAAAATAATAATACCCTAATAAAAATTATGACTAGGACAATAGATAAATATAGTTAATGAAATAAAAATAATTAAAACAAGTATTCTAACAACTATGACAGTTAATGATTTTAGCATAGTGAAAATGTGAAATATAGCTATGGCAATTTAAATAAAATAAAGAGATAAGGGAGAGAGACAGACAAACAAATTTATAGTGGTTCGGTTTCAACTCGGCCTACGACCACTCCTCAAGCTTCACTTGAGATTTTTCACTATACTCTAACTTCACAGGGTGCTAGCAACCTTTTCACAGATAGAGCAATCCTCCACAGATTTTACACAGACTTTCTAAGTCAAGAACATTGAGTGTACTACACTCTTACAATGTTGAAAAGAATGTGTTTTTGCTTTCACAGAAAGTTACAATAATTATCTCTCAAAGATAGATATAAAAATGAAGCTCTGGTTTTTCTATAAACCTCGCACAGGAAAGATGGGCTTAAAACTATTCGTCTTGGTATATAATTTCTGAAAGAGGATATAAACAAAAATTGAAGAACACTTCTCAGAGAATTTTTCAGAGAATAGATGTGAGTGATTATAGGTCAAAGAATATTTTATGGTTTTTTTTGTAACTTGTTTACATTAGAAGCTTTGGTATATATAATGAAACTTATAGCCGTTGTACTCCATCATTACTAATTTGAATATCTTCTACTCCATCATTACTAATTTGAATATCTTCTACTCCATCATTACTAATTTGAATATCTTTCACTTGAACCTTTTGGCCTGCTGCTGTGCTGGGCTGTTTGAATCTCTAGCTTGGCCATTATTTTTGGGTTGAAATGAACTCCTGATTTAAGCAAATATTAAATGCATTCAAACAATATTTAGGATAAAAGTTTAGGTGAGAAATAATGGGACAAAATAAATTTTGATTCTATTTTTCTCTTTTAAATAAATTAAAACATAATTAAATAAATCATCAAAATAAATTTTAGATTCTATTAAAACATAATTAAATAAATCATCAAAATAAATTTTGGATTCTATTTTTCTTTTTTAAATAAATTAAAATATAATTAAATAAATCATCAAAATAAATTTTGGATTCTATTTTTCTCTTTCAAATAAATTAAAACATAATTAAATAAATTATCAAAATAAATAAGTCTAACACTATGCAAAGCTCTGTAAAGATTACAGTGTTTGTCCATACATCCATGGCCCACATTTCACTATCACTCCCTATGCTCTACAACATCATGATCAGGTAAGAACAAAATAAATGCCTCGTTGCCATGAAATTCAACTTCTCATCATCCCTCTCCTCAACCTCTCTCCTAAGTTTTCAACATTTTGCCTCATCTCATCTTTGGACTTCTTGAGCTGCTCCACTGTCGCACGGAGGCGCGTGATTTCCTACTCACTGGAATCAATCTGACGGAGGAGGCATTTCTCCTTCTACTGCCAGTCGTAGCGGTGGATGTCGCCATTTCTATGTTTGAATCAACAAAATTCAAACCCTAACCCTAGTAACTGAAGCAATATATATGTTATATATATATATATATATATGTGTGTGTGTGTGTGTAGAGAGAGAGAGAGAGAGAGGTTTTGGAAGTTAGCGTGGAGAAGTGAGAAGTTGCACCAAGATTGGGGGGGTGAGGTATATGGAGGTGGCTGAGGGACCTAGACATCACAAAATAATATTGTGGATCTTTCTTATTACTAAAAGTTTGAGAGAGATGTTAGACCAATTTTCCCTTAATTTCAATCCTAATTCAATCTTAGGTAGAGTTTGACTTAACCTTCATGTAAAAAGAAAAAATAAATAAATTGAGAATCAAATGGTACAAATTTGAAATTTTGTGGCTAAGTTAGGAATTAAAGACAAGCAAAACCCAATTGCTTTATCTAATGGTAGAAATTATTATTGATTTTTTTTTTATGGTTATCGGTGGATTTAAATTGTACTGTAACTTATTTGTAGATGTTATTAAGGCCTCATTTGGCATGCGAGAGTTTTAGCCTAAAAGTCAAAAAGTAATTAAAAAATCAAAAAGTCTATAACATATACCAAAAAGTTAAAGATTCTATTTTCTCTTTACTTTTTGCATATCTTGTTGTAAAAACTAAAAAATCATTCCAAATATACTAGTTTTTTTTTTTTACCTCATATTTTAGCCAAAAAATCAAAAAATTACTAAAATAACATGTTCCCAAACGAAGCCTAAATTTCACAAAGTGAAGAGGGAACAAAGACATATAAAGATTGAACACCACCTTGTTTTGATCATGTTTTTACATGCTACAAACACATGTTCCACCCATGGCGGATTGGTGTCCTATCATATTCCATTTGTATAAAAAAACTTTAGAGAAATGTTATGGTGTGCACCCCTTAAGGGTGCATACCATATGTAACCTATTATATAGCGATTCTGATTTAAACTCGACCCATTTAATGTTTAGGATTTGGGTTTCATTGTCTTATATAGTTGTTCATGTCTTGTTTTCTCTTATTTCTTTTTGTGTTGGCTATTGGGATGTGTTGATTGCGTTTTAAACAAATTGATAGCTTGTTTTTCAAACCGTTGTTGCCCAAAATTTTACCTCTTTACTCGAGTGACACGTCTTGCGCTCAAGCGGTCCTTGTGTATTCTCAATATTTTTGCAGGT
This sequence comes from Camellia japonica, assembly GCA_030407325.1. Lineage (NCBI taxonomy): Eukaryota > Viridiplantae > Streptophyta > Magnoliopsida > Ericales > Theaceae > Camellia > Camellia japonica. The sequence continues at coordinate 48,569,851 of JAPPVO010000017.1, forward strand.
CTGCAAAAACTACTAAAAATTGGCATTCTTCGCTCGAGCGAAGCTTTTTGCGTTTCGCTCGAGCGGTGATCTTTTGTCTGTAAAACTTCTGGGAGTTTGTATTCTTTGCTTGAGCTAAGCTTCTTACGCTCAAACAGTACAACTTATTATGTCTGGTCGCTCGAGCGACACATCTTGTGCCCGAGCGAACTATGTGTATATCAGTTCATAATGTCACTTTTCTGAGTCACTTTTTCATCTCTCTCTCTCTAAACATTTCAAAACCCTATTTTTCTCCCACTCTCTCTCTAAAACTTAGCTATTTCACACAAATCCGCCTAGATTCGTCAATCTTTTCACCCGCGTGCCTTTGTTAAAAAGATAAAGCTCGATGAGGCCTTCGTTTTAATTGGAGTAAAGTTGGCTTTCGGCGTCTTTGAGTTTCCTACTCTCTCCCTCTCGCCTTCTAAACTTGAGGTAAGGATTCTTCACACCTTTTATAAGTTTTAACTTAGTTATTTGTGATTTTTAAACAATATTGTGGTTTTGGGAATTTTGAAACAAATCTAGGGTTTTGGGTTAAAGATCAAAAGAGAGGTTTTACAATGAATTCTTGGAAATGATTGTGGTATTGGAAATAAAGTTGAGTTGTGATAAAATGGTTGATTTTGATATTTGGGATTGTCATTGAAAGAAAAAGGGGTTTTGCCCTAATAATGTCTTTTATATAAATTATGGGATTTATGTTGGAAAAGTGAAATTGGGTTGATGTTGATGAGGATGGTGGAGTTAGATATGTATTATAACTCACATCTTGAAAATTTAGAAAGTTTATCTTTATTGAAAATTATTTATCTGTTTAGAAATATCTATTTTGGGCTATAGGTTGAGAATAGCTATAATTGTTGTAGAAATTGCATGAGAATTAGAAAAATTGAAACTATTTTCCTATTTATTTGCATTGAGCATTATCTCACACTCATACACTGAAAATGTGTATCGTTTTGAGAAAAAATGGTGAATCTGGAAAACATGTATTGTCTCATTGAAACAAGTTGGCCTGAGTGTCCATGGTAAAAGTCCGAAAAACCGTGCGTATACATGGGTGCCAATCCCGCAGACGAAATATCTGTAAAATGGCGATAGTAATACTTGTATAGTCTACGTATACATGGGTGCCGGTACACGGTTTCCCGCAGACGAAATTTCTGTGAAAGGTTGTATTGATTTTAAGATTCTCAGAGTGTGATTCACTACCTTATTTTCTATAGTGAAGTAAATGATTTATGAATTATGATATTAACTTAGTATTGCATAGTTTTGAAAAGAGATATAAAATGTTTTGGCAGCGAGCATTGCATATGCATTCACCTTATAGCTTTGTTAAGATTCATATACCGTGTTGGATTATTTCTACTGGGTTTTGGCTCACACTATGTGGGAAAAATATTTCAGGTGCTGATGATATGCCTTCGCCAAGGTAATAGTTTGGAAGGATTTTGTAACGCCCTCAACTTGCCCCTGAAAGTTCGGGCATTACCCATGCAGAAAAGGACACTTAACCTGCTATATTTATATATATAGAAAGTAGGGGCCGAAACGGAAGCGGTAACAAGAAGTAATACATAATAAGAAAATATGACATCCATTGAGCGACTAAACCATGCCAGGATCATAGACATCACATAAGGTGGATAAACCAAAAGATGAACGAAAGGAGATACACTTTAGAGAGCTAATAATATACATACATGTACAGATCCAGTCCCAAGGTTGGGCGTATAACAAAATAATATGTACATAACATCCTAAGCCAAAAGCTAGAGCATAAGCTAGTCTAGCAAGTCCGCAAAAGTACGGTTTCGACCCAAAGCTTGGCTATGCTTAGGCTGACAAAAGTGTGACTGTGCCAAGTTAAGAGCGACCTCCTGACTGGTTACCTACAGGAACAAACATAACATAGGATGAGCTAAGCTCAGTGAATAATAGTACTTACACGCAGGTATAACAAAAATAACACAATGTATAACTTTTAGGACAACTTGTTGATTCACAATTCCGTAATTCGGCCCTTGGCCTGAGGAGTTCACATATTCACAAAGGAAACCATTGGGTTCTGTAATTTCACAACTTATGGTAATGGCCTTCGGCCCTTCTATATTCACAATTCACAAGTTCACACATTCATATTTATATATCGGCCTTTGGCCTCATAACTTCTTAGTTCACAATTGGCTCTTGGCCCCATGGGTTCACAACTTCACAATTCCTTAGATGAGATCAAGATTTCACACAAAGCGTACATGACTTCACAACTACTTTCAATGTTTCCATAGCATTTCTTGTATCGCACACAACTTCATGCAAACATGATTCTTACAATAAGGATCATAACGTCAATAAGAATAATTACTAACGAATAGAGGTACATTGAGGTACTATTACTCACAGCGTTGTGATGGTGTGCTCGTTTCTTCCGAAGTGTGCCTTGTACACAATCATAACTTATAAATTAGTTTGCTTTCTTCTTAAATCATTGGAGAATCATTTCCTGCGTCATTACACTTCACATAAATTGATAATCAGCTTAAAATCATTAAAACACATTCTAAAAACCATCAGGGAATCAAGTACACAAAACTGAACAAGCATATTTTCTTTCTGAAAATTTGTCCCCCCCCGCTCGAGCGCCACTTTGGCCGCTCGAGCGGACTGTGAAATGTGCAAAACTGCTGGGAGGTGGTTTTTCCCGCTCGAGCGGGCTTTCCGCCGCTCGAGCGGACCACGCGAATTCTGAAATTCTGAACTTCGAATTTAGCAACTTCATTCCATTTCTCATGCAATTCCAAATGGATCTAAGACCATATTTCAACCCAACATCACTATAATATGAATGCTACCTGCCATGACAAATTAAGCAAGATTAGGAACTTAAATAAGCCATCTCTTTCCCAAATTCCACTTTTGGATTCAAGCTCTTCATGTTCTTGAACCATAGCACATGATATCTATCTATAGTATATATATATATAAATCCATGAAGTGATGGTATAAAACCAAGGATTGAAGTTAATTTTCATATAACACCCAATTAAGTGTCAACATAACCAATTGATGAAAAACCCTCATAAGTCAAACATGAATCTTACATGAATCAAACAAACATGAATACACTCTAATTGCCATAACAAGAAGATCTTGAGCTTACCTTGAGTCTAATCCCAAACTTCCAACAATTTTGCCCACATCTCTTGTTGAATCACTTCTCCCCCAATTCTCTTCTCCCTTCTCTCTTATTTTCTCCCCCAAAATGGTATTCACGTTTTTGACCAAGTTCATGAAGTCTTAGCACTATATATATTCATAAGTAAAGCATATAAGACAAAAATGAATCGTTTATTCATTCCGAAATTGAAATTTCGCAAACATGCTTAATATTACCTAAAAATTATGCTGATCACAGATATATAATCAATTTCAGCTAATTATGTCGTTAAGGCTTTCAATTTCTAAGTCAAACGTGTTAATGGTAACAGATACCACTTGTCACGCCCCAAACCTGCCCCAAAAGTTTGGGCATGACCTATGCATAAATGGACCTATAATCTGGTAACCAAACCTATGGGGCCTTATCGGAAGCATAAACATACGGACAAACATAAATACAACATACACCATTGAGCTATTTCTAATATGCCAGGATCTCATGTAGTATATACTTTATCAACAACAGTCAAGGTTTTGCTTACAGTCCCAGCCTCATGATTGGGCATATACAAAAGAACACAAAAGTCATATACATTAACTTGTGGATGGCATTCAAAAGGTAAACAAATATCTCCACAATTTCACCAAAAATAAGTAGCTGGGATAGTGCCTGGACACGTAAAGGTCGACCAAGGGAAACAGCATCCTGAGCTAGGATTGACCACCTGGTGGGTGACCTACAGAAACAGACAAAACTGAGAGTGAGCCGGGCTCAGTGAACAGTAATACTTAAATAAAACATTGCTTAACTTAAACAAATTACATATCAATACATTAGTCTGATTCTGTATTACGTACATAATGGCCTTAGGCCTAATCTTGTAACATAGCTTGGTGGCTATAAGCCCTTGAAAATGGTGACACGAAGCCCTTGCGACGTGTGGCTTAATATTCTTGTAAACATTTTGGCACTGTGGCCCTTGTAACTTGTTGGCCTTAAAGCCCTTGTGATTGGCACGAGGCCCTTGTAAATGGCACGAGGCCTTTGAAAATGGCACGAGGCCCTTGTACTTGCTTTTCTTTACATACTTTTAGCATTAACATGAGTACAATACATACTTGGAACATTAATCTAGTTGCCTTTCATGTCTCGAAACATCGATATAATTACATAACAGTTACAAAGGTACTACTACTCACAGTGCTGTGATGACGTGCTATTTCCTCCTGGAGGGTGTCCTGCACACAATCATAACTTGCAAATTAGTTCTTCTTTTTCTTATATCATTGAGTAACCAGTTTCTGAATTATTACACTTCATATGCATCTATCATTATTTGAAAATCGCCAAAGTACTTTAAAAACATTAGCAGAGGATTGAGCATGCAAAACAGAAGAAAGCATCTTGTTTTCCTGAAAATGAGTCCCCCGCTCGAGCGCCCCTTTTTCCGCTCGAGCGGACTGTACATTTTGCCCCAAACTGCTGGGAGGTGGTTTTTCTTGCTCGAGCGGGCTTTCCTCCGCTCGAGCGGACCGCGCAGACCCTGAAATTTTGAACTTCGAATTTTACATCATCAAACCATTCCTCATGCACTTCCAATGGAATCTATACTACCCAATCGCTATAACATGGATTCTACCGTGTAAACATGGCAAAGTGCACAAGATTAGAAGCTTAATCAAGCCATTCCTCACCCAATTTCATCCTTGGATTCAAGTTCTTCATGTTTATTGGAACATAACACATACCATAAACATAAGTTCATAGGGTTAGCTTAAAATCAATAGTTGAAGTATAATTTCCACACCATACTTGAATTAGGTTGTAAAACAACCAGATGATGAGAACACCCCTTCAATCAAACATAAATCATGAACAATTGTCCATTACAACCCTAGATCATCAAACATAAAGTATGGACAACTCTTCTACACAATTGGGAGGATAAATCTTATATATATATACTAAAGTTAACATACCTTAAGCTTGAGCTCCTAATTTAATTTCAATTCCTCCCTTTGTTGACCCTTCTCTTTGCTCTCCTTCTTCTCCTTTTCTCAACCCTTAAGCCCTCCAAAAGATGCCTCACGTTTTTTGATCAAAGATCCATAAGACTAAGTGTATAAATATTCATAACTAATGGCATATAAGACAAAAATGAATCGTTTAATCATTCCGAAATTGAAATTTTGCGAACATGCTTAAAATTACCTAAAAATTATGCTGATCACAAATATATAATCAATTTCTGACAATTAGGCCATTAAGGCCTTCAATTTCTGATTCAAGCATTCTAATGGAACAGATACCTTTCTTGAGCAACAGATAGACATTCATACACATGCATTTCATTTTCTTAACCATAATTTTTCATGAAATTTTTCAGCAACATGTTAAAAGCACAAAACAAGGATTGAAATAGATCAAAAACATAGGCGAGGGTCGGGTCATTACACTCTCCCCTCCTTAAATAAGTTTGGTCCTCCAAACATGTGTTACCTTAGGATAAAGCAGTCCGCTCGAGCGCTCACAGACCAATAAAGTAGTCCGCTCGAGCGTCAACTTATCCGCTCGAGCGGAGATTCACAACTTGCAGAATCTCAGGCCGTTTGCGAAATTGCTGGGAACCCCAAAAGTCCGCTCGAGCGTGGAAAGTAAGATTGTCCTTGGCATTTTATTAGTGTACTTAGAACCTTCTTATGTTATTTTGGAGTATGGGTTGAGGTGGTACAATGAAGGTAAAGTATGATGGAACCAAAAGCTTTAATTTGAATGATTCATCTACGATCAGCCGCCACTCTTTTGCCCTTTTCTTTTTCCACAATTTGAATTTGGATGTGAGGTTAGAACCATTGGAAAGCTTATTTCCGGGGCTTCAATTTGGATACAAGAACGACCTAAAACGGAGTCCGGACGGGAGAGTTATACCTGTTCAAAGTTTCGAAATCTATGCTGAAAATAGGTACGCTCGAGCGGGAATTCCTCCGCTCGAGCGGGAATTACGGGACAGCAGCTTAAAACGAGATTTTTTGGATCATTTCTCACATTTTCCTTTTCCCCTCTTCATCCCCCTCCCCTAGGTCCGAAAACCCTAGGTTCTTAATCTCCAAAACCTTCCATTTCTCTTAGTTTTGATTAAGATCATCCATCAAAAAGTGAAGAAGCATGAAGATTATTATGTTCTACCGATTGGAATTTCGGGGTTTTGGAGGATTCTTCTCAATCCTTGCTCCTTTGTTTGATTCTTGAGGTAGGAGCCCTTATTCCCTTTCAATATTTGCATTCATGGATGAATTTGTGATATTTTGTGTATATAAAAATATAATCTATAATTTGAGCATAATATGTCCAACTTGAGATTTGGGGGTTTCGAATTTATCATGTTGGTGATATAATTGATGGGTTAAAATGATAGATTATGAATCCTAGGTGTATACTCAATGGGAAAATTGGAATAGAAAATGATGGGTTCATAAGTTTGACTTTTCTTTACATTTCAATATTTTTTTTCTTGAAACCCTAGGTTAATTAAGAATGATAACCAAAGATTTGGCCCAAATTGGAAGTAGAATAATAAAATTGAGGTATTGAATTGTGTGTGTTCAAGTTTAATTTGAATTTGGAAATGTTTGAAAATTATGTTAAAATTTGCGAATGAACGTTGTTTTGAGCAGTGTAAATCATGTTAAATGAGAACGGAAATTAGGGGATATGATTTAGAGAATTAATGTGTGACTTTGTATGTATGTAGGACACGCTTCGGGAGGAATAAATGCTCCACTAAAACATTGTGAGTAGTAGTACTGTGGTAGTCCGTTTAATTACTGTTAATGATTATTATGGTTAACGTTCTATTCCTTACAAGTAAGTATGTTAATAATATATTGATTGGAAATCTAAAGGTATTATTGAGCAGTACATTCTGTATACTGTTGACAAGAATACTAACATTCTGTTATTTGCAAGATAGCTATAGTGGTTCATGATGAACAAGTGGAATGTATGAGCATTATGGAAGTATGGTATCCACGTATCTCTGGACTCATACAATTTGTATACTTACCTTTCATTAATAATTATCAGAACGTTCAGTTAAACGTAAGTTAACTACGTTAACTTCCATGAATGATGCAACGGTTACCATTAGCACTCTCTTAATTGCAAGCTAACTATGTTAATGTATATAAACGATTAGACGATTGTGTATACTTTTGTATGCTATCGATTATTAGCTTAAGTGAACTACGTCAGAGGATTTATGTTTAGTCTTAAACGATCGGCTTCTATGTAACTATGAGGGTATACTGTTTGTTACTAATGAACCACAGGCCATTCAATTACAAGTTATCAAGTAAATGTGGTCACCTTCGAAAAATCAGAACAAGTGGAAATAGCTATGTATACCCATATGAACTTGAAGTTATTTTGTTGTGTTACATATGAACTGATATTCAGAATCTACGACACCAACACAAAGATTTAACATCATTATGTGACCCACATGAGAATGAGAATTATTCTCCCTTTGTTAAGTGAACGATAATGACAAGATATGACAAGAAATACTCCTTATTGATGGTATCCGACCCTCGTATGTGATTCTGCTATATTTTAGTCTTTACTCAGTGCTTTTAACTGTTTAATGTGAAACTGCATGAGAATTTAAGTTATGTATATATGTCTTATGAGTTGATGTCTTATGAACTGAACATTATCTGTTAGGCAAGAAAAGTATATGTTACCATTAACACGTTTGACTTAGAAATTGGAAGCCTTAACGACATAATTAGCTGAAATTGATTATATATCTGTGATCAGCATAATTTTTAGGTAATATTAAGCATGTTTGCGAAATTTCAATTTCGGAATGAATAAACGATTCATTTTTGTCTTATATGCTTTACTTATGAATATATATAGTGCTAAGACTTCATGAACTTGGTCAAAAACGTGAATACCATTTTGGGGGAGAAAATAAGAGAGAAGGGAGAAGAGAATTGGGGGAGAAGTGATTCAACAAGAGATTTGGGCAAAATTGTTGGAAGTTTGGGCTTAGACTCCAGGTAAGCTCAAGATCTTCTTGTTATGGCAACTTAGAGTTGTAATTCATGTTTGTTTGATTCATGTAAGATTCATGTTTGACTTATGAGGGTTTTTCATCAATTGGTTATGTTGACACTTAATTTGGGTGCTATATGAAATTATACTTCAATCCTTGGTTTTATACCATCACTTCATGGATTTATGTATATATATATATAGATAGATATCATGTGCTATGGTTCAAGAACATGAAGAGCTTGAATCCAAAAGTGGAATTTGGGGAAGAGATGGCTTATTTAAGTTCCTAATCTTGCTTAATTTGTCATGTTCAAGGTAGAATTCATATTATAGTGATGTTGGGTTGAAATATGGTCTTAGATCCATTTGGAATTGCATGAGAAATGGAATGAAGTTGCTAAATTCGAAGTTCAGAATTTCAGAATTCGCGTGGTCCGCTCGAGCGGCGGAAAGCCCGCTCGAGCGGGAAAAACCACCTCCCAGCAGTTTTGCACATTTCACAGTCCGCTCGAGCGGCCAAAGTGGCGCTCGAGCGAGGGGGGGGGACAAATTTTCAGAAAGAAAATATGCTTGTTCAGTTTTGTGTACTTGATTCCCTGATGGTTTTTAGAATGTGTTTTAATGATTTTAAGCTGATTATCAATTTATGTGAAGTGTGATGACGCAGGAAATGATTCTCCAATGATTTAAGAAGAAAGCAAACTAATTTATAAGTTATGATTGTGTGCAGGGCACACTCCGGAAGAAACGAGCACACCATCACAACGCTGTGAGTAATAGTACCTCAATGTACCTCTATTCGTTAGTAATTATTCTTATTGACGTTATGATCCTTATTGTAAGAATCATGTTTGCATGAAGTTGTGTGCGATACAAGAAATGCTATGGAAACATTGAAAGTAGTTGTGAAGTCATGTACGCTTTGTGTGAAATCTTGTGATCTCATCTAAGGAATTGTGAAGTTGTGAACCCATGGGGCCAAGAGCCAATTGTGAACTAAGAAGTTATGAGGCCAAAGGCCGATATATAAATATGAATGTGTGAACTTGTGAATTGTGAATATAGAAGGGCCGAAGGCCATTACCATAAGTTGTGAAATTACAGAACCCAATGGTTTCCTTTGTGAATATGTGAACTCCTCAGGCCAAGGGCCGAATTACGGAATTGTGAATCAACAAGTTGTCCTAAAAGTTATACATTGTGTTATTTTTGTTATACCTGCGTGTAAGTACTATTATTCACTAAGCTTAGCTCATCCTATGTTATGTTTGTTCCTGTAGGTAACCAGTCAGGAGGTCGCTCTTAACTTGGCACAGTCACACTTTTGTCAGCCTAAGCACAGCCAAGCTTTGGGTCGAAACCGTACTTTTGCGGACTTGCTAGACTAGCTTATGCTCTAGCTTTTGGCTTAGGATGTTATGTACATATTATTTTGTTATACGCCCAACCTTGGGACTGGATCTGTACATGTATGTATATTATTAGCTCTCTAAAGTGTATCTCCTTTCGTTCATCTTTTGGTTTATCCACCTTATGTGATGTCTGTGATCCTGGCATGGTTTAGTCGCTCAATGGATGTCATATTTTCTTATTATGTATTACTTCTTGTTACCGCTTCCGTTTCGGCCCCTACTTTCTATATATATAAATATAGCAGGTTAAGTGTCCTTTTCTGCATGGGTAATGCCCGAACTTTCAGGGGCAAGTTGAGGGCGTTACAGTGGTATCAGAGCACGAGTTGCTATCTCACACACGGGTCCATTGAGCTTAGGGTGTCTAGAAAAGCTTTAGGCATTTTGCATGACATCCTGAAAGTATATGGAAGAGCGATGGCAACGTTACGTATACTCTGATAATGCTAACAATTTTGAATCATGTTTCCTGTATATAATTGTTTGTTGTGTAGGAAATGGTGAGAACAAGGACAGATGACGCGGAAGATGCTACTTCTACCCGGTTGGATAGGATGGAACGAATGATTATGGAATTGGCGGAGACTTTTCGACAACAACAGCAACAACCACAACAGCAGCAACAGCCACTAGAACACCCACCACCACCAGTACCTCCACTGGCAGTTCCAGATTTTCATGCTGAAGACCGAACCATCACCCTTACTAAAGAGTTTAAAAAGATGAAACCGCCAGTCTTTAAAGGAGGCATAGAACCAATGAAAGCTGAGGCATGGGTGCTGGGAATTGAGAAACTATTTGAAGTGTTCCCTTGTACAGAAGCTCAAAAAGTGCAATTGGCTGCTTTCACTCTTGAGGATGAGGCGCAGAGATGGTGGATGCTCACAAGGACTGTACACCCCGGATTAATATGGGATAGATTTCTCGAATTGTTCTATGATAAATATTTTCCTCAAAGCATGCGAGATAAGAAGGTGACAGAATTTGAAACTCTTAGACAAGGAAGTAAGACTGTTGCAGAGTACGAAGCTCAATTTGCAGAACTAGCTCGGTTTGCGCCCCATATGGTGGATACGGATTATAAGAAGGCACGAAAATTCGAAGGAGGGTTACGGGGTGCCATCCAAGACAGGGTCAATATGTTGAAGCTACCTACTTATGTTGATGTGTTAGAAAGGGCCGTTATAGCAGAAGGAAATCTTGCTGCTCAGAATCAAATTTCCGAATGGAAAGGGAAAAGGCAGAACAATCAGTGGTCAAAGGGATCAGTGACTCCACCCAATAAGAAGCATAACTCTGGAAACTCTAGCACCACCACCTATACTCAAAATTCCACTCCTGTGTGCCCAGATTGTGGAAGGCAGCACCGAGGGACTTGCCACTGGAAGACCGGGGCTTGTTTTAAGTGTGGCAAAACGGCTCATCAGGTAAAGAATTGCCCACAATGGGCTCAACAAAAGGGCAACATACCTGCTACCAGTTCTGCGGGATCCACACCAACCCCCAACGCAAAGGCAGCAGCTAAACCTACTAATAATAAAGATACGGCAAGGCAAGGAAGGGTGTTTGCATTGGTTCCAGGTGATGTACAGAATGCGGCGACAGTGGTGTCAGGTACATTTATTGTTTACGGTCATTCTGCTCATGTATTGTTTGATTCTGGCTCCACCCACTCTTTTGTGTCGAAACTATTTGCTCCTAATTTGGATAAAACCGAAGAAAACTTGTCTTATATATTGTGTGTAACCTCACCCTTGGGGAAATCTATGAATTGCACTTCTGTATATATTGCTTGTGAACTCCTAATTGGGGATATTCGGGTGTATGCTAACCTAATACCTCTCGATATGACCTCTTTTGATGTTATTCTGGGAATGGATTGGCTAAATGAATATGGTGCCACTATAAATTGTTTGACAAAGCAAATCAATTTCCATCATCCGGGGCAACCAGAGGCTATTGTTCAGGGGCAGGAAGTAACTTCGCCACCTTATTTGATTTCTGCTGTGAAGGCTTGTAAGTTAATGCAGAAAGGATGTCGAGGGTATTTATGTAGCCTTTGGGAGGAGCAAGTGATAAAAGGAAGTATTGATGTAATTCCAGTGGTTCGTGAATTTCCAGATGTTTTTCCCGAAGAATTGCCAGGGCAACTGATAGACCGTGAAATTGAATTTGTGATTGAGGTGGTGCCGGGAACTCAACCTATCTCTAAGACACCGTATAGGATGGCCCCAGCTGAAATGAAAGAATTGAAGATTCAATTACAAGATTTGCTCGATAAGGGATTCATCCGACCGAGTGTATCTCCTTGGGGTGCGCCAGTCTTATTTGTGAAAAAGAAGGACGGAACACTTCGGCTATGTATTGACTATAGAGAACTTAATAAGGTGACAATCAAAAATAAGTACCCCTTACCACGGATTGATGATTTATTTGACCAACTACAAGGGGCACAAGTTTTCTCGAAAATCGATCTGCGGTCAGGATACCATCAATTGAAGGCTAAAGCCAACGATGTGGAAAAGACAGCTTTTCGGACCCGGTATGGTCATTACGAATTTCTGGTTATGCCATTCGGAGTTACTAACGCGCCAGCAGCTTTCATGGATTTGATGAACCGTGTTTTCAAGCCTTATTTGGATGAATTTGTAGTGGTCTTTATTGACGATATTCTCATCTATTCAAAGAGTGCAGAGGCTCTAGAGCACAATTTAATATGGTTAGTATTATCAGAGTACACGTAATGTTGCCATCGAACTTGTCTAATATATGTAGGATGTCATGCATGATGCCTACATCTTTTCTAGACACCCTACAGCTCAATGGATCCGTGTGTGTGATAGCAACTCGTGCTCTGATACCACTTGTCACGCCCCAAACCTGCCCCAAAAGTTTAGGCATGACCTATGCATAAATGGACCTATAATCTGGTAACCAAACCTATGGGGCCTTATCGGAAGCATAAACATACGGACAAACATAAATACAACATACACCATTGAGCTATTTCTAATATGCCAGGATCTCATGTAGTATATACTTTATCAACAACAGTCAAGGTTTAGCTTACAGTCCCAGCCTCATGATTGGGCATATACAAAAGAACACAAAAGTCATATACATTAACTTGTGGATGGCATTCAAAAGGTAAACAAATATCTCCACAGTTTCACCAAAAATAAGTAGCTGGGATAGTGCCTGGACACGTAAAGGTCGACCAAGGGAAACGGCATCCTGAGCTAGGATTGACCACCTGATGGGTGACCTACAGAAACAGACAAAACTGAGAGTGAGCCGGGCTCAGTGAACAGTAATACTTAAATAAAACATTGCTTAACTTAAACAAATTACATATCAATACATTAGTCTGATTCTGTATTACGTACATAATGGCCTTAGGCCTAATCTTGTAACATAGCTTGGTGGCTATAAGCCCTTGAAAATGGTGACACGAAGCCCTTGCGACGTGTGGCTTAATATTCTTGTAAACATTTTGGCACTGTGGCCCTTGTAACTTGTTGGCCTTAAAGCCCTTGTGATTGGCACGAGGCCCTTGGTTGGCACGAGGCCCTTGAAAATGGCACGAGGCCCTTGTACTTGCTTTTCTTTACATACTTTTAGCATTAACATGAGTACAATACATACTTGGAACATTAATCTAGTTGCCTTTCATGTCTCGAAACATCGATATAATTACATAACAGTTACAAAGGTACTACTACTCACAGTGCTGTGATGACGTGCTATTTCCTCCTGGAGGGTGTCCTGCACACAATCATAACTTGCAAATTAGTTCTTCTTTTTCTCATATCATTGAGTAACCAGTTTCTGAATTATTACACTTCATATGCATCTATCATTATTTGAAAATCGCCAAAGTACTTTAAAAACATTAGCAGAGGATTGAGCATGCAAAACAGAAGAAAGCATCTTGTTTTCCTGAAAATGAGTCCCCCGCTCGAGCGCCCCTTTTTCCGCTCGAGCGGACTGTACATTTTGCCCCAAACTGCTGGGAGGTGGTTTTTCCCGCTCGAGCGGGCTTTCTTCCGCTCGAGCGGACCGCGCAGACTCTAAGTTGCCATAACAAGAAGATCTTGAGCTTACCTTGAGTCTAATCCCAAACTTCCAACAATTTTGCCCAAATCTCTTGTTGAATCATTTCTCCCCCAATTCTCTTCTCCCTTCTCTCTTATTTTCTCCCCAAAAATGGTATTCACGTTTTTGACCAAGTTCATGAAGTCTTAGCACTATATATATTCATAAGTAAAGCATATAAGACAAAAATGAATCGTTTATTCATTCCGAAATTGAAATTTCGCAAACATGCTTAATATTACCTAAAAATTATGCTGATCACAGATATATAATCAATTTCAGCCAATTATGTCGTTAAGGCTTCCAATTTCTAAGTCAAACGTGTTAATGGTAACAGATACTTTTCTTGCCTAACAGATAATGTTCAGTTCATAAGACATCAACTCATAAGACATATATACATAACTTAAATTCTCATGCAGTTTCACATTAAACAGTTAAAAGCACTGAGTAAAGACTAAAATATAGCAGAATCACATACGAGGGTCGGGTTATTACAGATTTTGAGCAAGAGTTTCATTTTATTGATTCTTTTTTTATATATGTTTTGTACAGGCCAAGGGCTTTTAACTATATTTGACGTGAATTCTACTTTTGTTGTAACCAAGCACTGTTTTGGAAAGTTGTAATCCTTTAGGATATTTATTATCTGTTTTATTGTCATATCTTATCTCTTGTTGTAACATATGCTATAGATTCAGGGTTAGACTTGTGAATGTATATTTACATATGTTTCCCTTTTGTACAAGTAATTGAGATTAATGAAAGATAACTATTTCATCGCATGTATTACGTAATTAATATTGTGGTTGATTTATTGTAATTATTTTAGGGCGTTACATATTATAAAAATGTGTAATTTTATTATAAAATTTTGTAATATAAATTATAAAATGCGTAATCTCACCACAAATTACGTATCAAAAAATGTCGTAATCAAATCATAAACTTTTGCAATATCAATTATAAAATTTTGAACATTTTTGTTATGTCAATTTATAGTGAGGTTATGCATTTTATAATTAATGTCATGAAATTTTATAATAAAAGTATACATGTTTATGATAGTGTATATATAGTAAGAGTGCACGCCATAAAATTTTCAGAACGTTGTGTTAAATTATGAATGCTATGAATGATTGTTCGATCATTATTTACTATAGCATTCATTTAGAAGAAGTATATTCTTATGGTGATATAGATTTTTTTTTTTTTTTGAGATTTAAAAAAAAATACATTAAGTCTCATAAATTTAATGTAATTATATCAGACATTTAAATACTATAATTCATGTAAGGCTTAACTTTTTTTTCATTAATAATTCATTATTAAATAAATAAATAATATTATCATTTTTTAATATTAAAATTATCTACACTATCTACATTAAAAATTCTACTTGCGATAGTATCACTAAAAATATGATCAGTGCAGTTATATCAAATTTATAAGGTTTTTTTTTTTTTTTTTTCAAACTCAAGAATGATGTCAGTGTAATTTACCCAAGAAATTATTATATTAACACGGTTCCATGGAGATGGGATTGTTCCAAAATAATTCACATGAGTAATGGGGTTTATTTTGTAATCAACAGTAACTTGGATATTTTAGAACATCTTCACTTAAATTTTCAAAATTTTGTGTGTCAAATTTTTTTAAAGATGTAGGTGTCAATTGCATATATACAGATTTGACATATTGAAAAAAAAAAAAAAAAACAAAAACAAAAACACTACATTTCATATGTCAAATTTATTAGGGGGATTTGGTCAAAAAATTTTCATAATAAAATTTTAATGTATTAAGGACAAGTATAAAAAAAATTTCTTAAAAAATCCAACGCATACCACATTACCAAAATATTAAATTTTAAAATAATATAACTTTTAATTTAGATGTTGATTTTTAATAAAATTAGTATTTTTATAATCCTATCTTCAAGATCTATCAATAGGAATGGCAACGGGGCGGGGCGGGGCCGGGGATCACACTCCCCGTCCCCGATCCTCGATGGTGAAAATGCCCCCGGCCCTGGCCCCGATCCTCGACTGGGAACTTATCTCCATCACCGCCCCCGCCCCTAACGGGGATCGAGTTTCCCTGACCCCATAAATTCCCCGAGCTCATTCATCTCTCTCACAGAGAGTAGAGAGAGAGAGAGTTGAGAACTTGAGAGTAGAGAGGGAGAGTTAAGATGAGAATTGATGGATACTAGATATAATAGATATATTAGATATTAGATATATAGCCTTGTGATAAAAAAAAAGATATAATAGCCTAAACATATACAATAAAGCTTAAACATATATGTATATACATATGGGATTGTCGGGGACATTCGAGGCGGGGTCGGGCCGGGGTCGAGATTGGGAACCTATTACCGTTCCCGGCCCGAAAATCATCGGGGATTTAATTTTTAATACCATCCTCAGCCTTATGGGGATAATCTTCGGGGAAAACCCGTTCTAATTGGGGTCGGGGCGTCGGCTCCCCGTCGGGCCGAGTTCAAATTGCCATCCCTATCTATCAAATACGATTCATATTGATTATGAAATTCTTTATAAAAAAATTAAAAAAAATTATTACCATCAAAATTGATGTAAACAGTAACATGTTACTCTGGCAATATTGTTTAAAAAAAAAGGATATTTGACTTTGTCCTTACTCAATTATGCGCCTCCTCCTTCTGCTGTGTTTGATTGGAGGACTTAAGAAGAGATTTGAAAAATGAAAGGAAAAAAAAAAAATGAAATATGAATAAAATATATCTATATTTCACTTATTTTCATATGACTTTTCCTTTTTTCTTTTTAAATCCATTTCCAAATCCCCCAACCAAACATATTATTCGGGGGTTTATGAAATAAAATAAATTGGGCTATATTTTTTACTAAATAATGGTCCAATAGAAAGATTTTGACTAAATTTCTTAATTTCTTAATTTATTACTTTTATTTTAATTTATTTTGAACTCTTTTATCGATTCTTAACATTAAATAATGAAAACAAAAGCATTTAGTATGTTCTTTTTGATATGTCAAATTTAGCATTGCTAACATATGTCAAATTAATGCCTCACTTTTGAAGATTCAGGTGAAGCACAATTAGAAGTCGAAATTGTCACTTCAAAATTTACAATTCCGATGAAGATGCTGTTAGGGTTTCACTCCCCTATTGTTGTTTCTTGTATGGAAAATGAGTGGGAGCACTAATTAGTGCTATCACTAATGATGTGGCAGTAGGCCCCACCATGAATGATTTGATGTTTTGGCCTTGGTGTTGTATTTTTTTTCTTTTTTTATTGAGTGCCATGTCATTAGTGGTCTTTTTAGAGCTCCAAAATTAGTGGTCTCTATCATTGTTGTTCTTGTATTAATTGGTACACGTAATTTGTGAGTAACTGCACATATTTAAAATTTATTTTAGAGAACTGAAGCCAAGTTTGGAAAGACTAAATAAGTCTAAACTTTTTATCTTTTTATTTTTTTTGGGTCACATCAATCAATATCTCCTCTCTACTTTTTTACATATCTTTTTATAAAAAGTCAAAAAATACACTTATTTAGAACATCCCAAACAACCCCTGAGTCTAAAATGTTGGAAATGGGCCTCCTCCATACTTTTATCTTTCATATTTTATTTTTTGAGTTCCATTTTAAGTTTATATTGATAATATAAATCGTTATCCTAACAATTTAGATGAATTATGCAAAAAATTAGTTTTGTCAAATATCACTAGATTTATGAATAAATTACATCTTGTTTTTTAAATTAGACAGTAATTATGAATTTAAACATAAACCTTTCATTTCATAAAATAAAAAATAATTTGTTTATGTATTCATCTATATCCGATGAAGATGATTTTTTTGCACAAATGGTCTTCATTGTGAGATTTACAAGATAAACGATTTAGATTATCATTGTGTGCCTACAATGGAACTCAAAAAATGAAGTATGGAGAAATATAAAATATAAGAGTATGGAGGGGAGTCGTACCCTTGTCGGTATGAGATAGGGGTTGTTACCCAAAAAACAACCTAAGAGGGAGGTGAATTAGGTTTCTACAAATTAAAATTAATAATATTCCAATAAAATTAACTACTAGTACAACAAATTATTAACAAGCACAATGATGAACTTAGCAGTAAATAATTAAACAAAATAACAATGAAGTATAACTAACATACAGGGTAAATCAAATGATTAGCATATGAATATTAGATAGATATAACAGTAATAGGAAAGTAAAGAGATTAGGGAAGAGGAGACAAACAGATTCATAGTGATTCAGCTTCAACCAAACCTACATCCACTCCTCAAGCTTCACGTGAGATTTTCTACTATTTTCTAACTTCACAGGGTGCTAGCAACCTTTTCACAGATGGAGCAATCCTCTACAGATTTTACACAGACTTTCTAAGTCAATAACACTAAGTGTACTACACTCTTACAAGGTTGAAAAAATGTATTTTTACTTTCATAGAAAGCTACAATAATTGTCTCTCAAAGATATATATAAAAATGAAACTCTGGTTTTTCTGTAAACCTCACACAGGAAAGATGAGCTTAATGCTATAAGGCTTAGTGTATAATTTCTGAGAGAGGATATAAACAAAAATTGAAGAGCACTTTTCAGAGAATTTTTCAGAGAATAGATGTGAGTGATTATAGATCAAAGAATATTTTCTGATTTTTTTAGTAACTTATTTACATTAGAGGCTTTGGTATATATAATGAAATTTATGGCCGTTTATAGCCGTTGTATTTATTTGAATTTATAACCGTTTATAGTCGTTGTACTTCCATCATTACTAATTTGAATATCTTTCACTTTATCATTACAAATTTGAATAGCTTCCACTTGAACCTTTTGGCCTGCTGCCATGCTGGGCTATTTGAGCCTTTGTTTTGGGGCTGTTTGAACCTCTGTTTTGAGCTATTTGAACTCCTGATTTAATCAAATATTAAATACATTCTAACAACATTTACGATAAAGGTTTAGGTAAGAAATAATGGGACAAAATAAATTTTGATTCTATTTTTCTCTTTCAAATAAATCATCAAAATAAATTTTGATTATATTTTTCTCTTTCAAATAAATTAAAACATAATTAAATAAATCATCAAAATAAATAAGTCTAACAGGGGTGCAACTCGGGCGGGTTCGATTGGGAGGTTGTCCAAGCTCATTGCAAGTTGTGCTGAGACCTGTCTAGGCCTGAATTGTAACCCGAGGTTGTCTGCCTAAGCTCGACCCGAGTTAAACCCATATTGCTCAATTTGCCTGAATTGCACATAAATTTCAACTTTTAAAAAAAAAAAAAAAAAATTATTTGTGCAGCTAAATTATTAATTTATTAAAATTAAACTCTATTTACAATTTTTTTATTATAGAAAATCATTAATAATATCAAAACGAATAATTTATATAATGTAAGAGAGATGTCGCTATGGTAATCTTTACAATTTACGAGTGAGAATAAAAAAGTAAAATTTTGTATTGTGTTACTTATGTATATAATATATATTCAATATGATTTAATAATTTAAATTACTTTAAAATCATATAGTGACTAATAATTTATATGTATATTTAATATTTTTATATATCTATATATATAAAATTTAGGTTTTGAGTTGCTCAAGTTGTTTGATATTTTTGCTCGAACCCGTCCAAATTTAATTCGGACTTTTAAATTTTTACTAAAACTCATATCGAATTCAAAAATATATTACCTAAATTCTAAAAAAATTCAAACTAAAGGCGTTTTTTTTCTTCTTCGCATTACCTTTGGAAAGTAGCTTTTTTGGTTTTTTGGATTAAAATATCATAAAAGACAAAATAGGTTAAAATAGTCAATAAAATAAAATGTCACATTAAATCCATAATTATTTTACTTTTTTTTCATAAACATCACATCTAACTACAAAAAAAAAATTATCTTCCCAAATATAAAAATTTTAACATTTTAAAATAATTAAAAATTAAAATAACGTATTAAAATAACAACTTTTTAAACACCCACTTTGACAGCAACGCAACATTCCACCCACCATTAAACTTTTTTTAAAAAAATTTTATTTTATATATTTTAATACATTTATTTAACTTGGAAATTGCATGCATGAGTGAGAAGGAGGGTAACAAGACAAAACTGTTTTGGTTGTATAAAAAGACAAGTTGGGCAGCAAAAGCGAAGGTTCGTTAAATTAATAAATATGATCAGTGAATCGTCGGCATCCATATACCGTACCCCATGCACCACAAAAAGTCCCTGTCCCACTTGTTTAGCTGCCATCTCCTTGTGTTTTGCTTTGCATTTCCATACAAAACCTCTTTATATATAATAAATGCCACTTTACTTATAGTGGTTTTTCTCTAGGAAAATAATTTGTCCCTCTAAAAAAGTTTTTTTTAATTCTTTTAATGTTTAAAATGACATCGTTTTGAGTTTTTTTTTTTATTTTTTTATTTTTTTTTGCCTTGGTTTGAAATTTAGGGGGATTAGGGGGCCAAAAATTAGGGGATGTAGCACAACCCTTTTATCTATATGCAAATTGTAGATTCGACTGTGTTGTTTGGGTCGTACATGCATTATGATTTGAATTGTTTATTTCATCGAGTATTTTATGTATTTTATTTATAAAAAAATTAGATCGATTTAATAGTCATAATTTAATCAATTTATAGTATTTATTTTTTTTGTGACAAACACAGTAAATTGAATAATTTATAATTATTGAATCGATTTAATTTTTTTGTGTGAATGAGAAACACGAAATGTTATACAAAAATAAACGATTTGAATAATTGAATGAGACCCATATTAGATCAAACGGGCCCAAATAATGTTCTCTTGTCCAGATTATGAATTGGAGGGAATCTTCCTCCTAAAAGTAATTATGTAACTTCCTTATGATTTATAGATTGAAATACATTAATTGTTAGATATTTTATTAAAATTAACAGCAAATATGAAATATGTACCAAAATATAAGAGTATTACATGTTCATTTTTTTAATATTATGAGATAAATTACATACAGAATAAAACACAGAAAGTTAAAATATACATTATCCTAAAAAAATGACAAAAATAATTGTGATTTGGACAATAATATCACTTATATACCATGGTATTTGGTCTTTTTCTCTAAGAAAAGTCTAGATCTCAGAATTAGGATTTTAGAATTTATTCAGAATAGACGTGTGGTGGAGATTAAATTAATGAAATATGGAGTTTACAATTTAAATTAATTTGAATCATTAATTGTTATTTTTGAGTAAATTCTACGTAGACAATTCTGAATTTGGAATGTTTTGGAAAGTTGGTTAAAAGCTGACTTTTTAGCTTTTTTAACTTATTTTTGTCTTTTTGTGAGTAAGTTATGTGAGAGATGATGTGACTCAAAATGGATAAAAAGTTAGAAGCTGACTTTTTACCAGCTTTCCAAAAGAGCACAGACCTTAAATATTCTACCAAATCTCTTACATGAGTGTGAGATTTACATACATGTGGATTTGTGTAAGTCCCACCTCCATCTGACTTTTTACCAGCTTTCCAAAAGAGCACAGACCCCAAATATTCTACCAAATTTCTTACATGAGTGTGAGATTCACACACATGTGGATTTGTGTAAGTCTCACCCCATATGAGAGGTTTGAAAGAATATTTGGGGTACATAATATTTCTCATTGTAATATTGTTGTTTTGTTTAAGTTTTTAATGATTCTAACGGATACACTTCAATTTATATACTACAAGAGAATTATAGGATTATTTCAAATGATAAAAAAAGTGTTGGTATTTAAGCCAAATCACAAGCGTATAAAATAAAGAAAAATTTGCAAATAAGTGACAACTTCACAAAATATTTACAGATTCATAAATTTTTTTATAACTTTAATTACTAAAGTTGATAAAATTTACCATTAATTTAAAATTACTTTTAAAAACATACATTGATTTGCAATTTTTCCTAAAAAAAATAGACCCTATAACATATACAAATGTATTTGTACATGAAACCAAGAGAGAGGACAAAAAGCACGCGCACATTAGTTTTTGACTGAAAAGATTTTGCTAAAGTAGGCACAATGCACAACGCATTTTGCTTTTACTGTCGGTTCGTATAACAAAAAGAAACTACACATGAATTGGGTGTATCAACGCCCGCTGCGTGTGTTAGATGTTGTCCATCTCCTCAAAAGAGAATACAACTAATTTGTAGAAGGGTTGACCTCACGAAAGTTAAATTTGAAAATTTTGTTTGAATCTTATGTCTAAGTGTTTTGTTTTTGATAATTTAAATAGTTTATTTTATAAAAAAAATTAATTTAATTTGATAATTATAATATTTTTATTTTATTATATTTGTCTTAAAAAAAATAAATGACAAGTGTATTTTTAAAAATGTATCCTTTTTAAATTTTATTTTATTTTATAGACACCAACACAATAAAATAAAAACGTTACGATTATCATATCAATTTAATTTCTGTATGAATAATATATAAATAAAATCTTATAAAATGAATAGTACAAATCATTAGAATGGAAAATGATCAAACTTGATCGATATGCATAATTATACTAAGGAGTATTTTGAGAAGTTGGTTAAAATATGTTTTTTTTTGCATTTTGTTTGACTTTTTTTGTCTTTTAATAAGTAAAGAATATGAGAAGTGATGTGACTGAAAATGCGTCAGCTTTCCAAATGAGCCCTAAATGATAAAATTAGCCAATGATGATTTTCTATCATCCCAAAAAAAAAAAAACATCTACACTCTTATGCTGTGGCGGAGCTATCAAAGGGCCAGGGGTCACGTGCCCCCGGGTTTTGCAAATTTTTTTTTTTTAAAGCAAACATAAAGAAAATATTTTAAATAAAAAAATTATAAAAAAATTATTTTAAATGTCAATGACATTTTTAAAATAATAAGAATAATAATGGTTATTTTGATTGAAAATAAAGTGATTACGATATTATTATCTATGAAAATTTCAATGTAATCGTGATATCTATTACTATTAACATGCAAATATAATTAATCTCAATGAAAATATAGAATTTAGGGTGTGTTTGTTTGGACGGACTGGATAAGGGGGGATTGTAATCCATCGGACTGTTAGTCCCGGGATACATTATCCCGGGACTATTTGGTTGGATTGGATTTGTATTCTATGTTTGTTTAGTCATGGGATTAGATGTCTGGATTGGACTATTTTTAGTAAATCCAATGTTTGGTTAGACGGACTGGATAAGGATAAATGTTCAAAAGACTATTTGACCCTTATAATCTATAATTTATAATTTAACAACACTAAAAAAATTTAATTTATAAGGCCACAATTTTTAATTTATTATTTTCAATTAAATTAAATTTATAATTTATAATTTATATTTTTTATTTAATATATAATTTTAAATAACGACAATAAAAAAATAATTTTATTTAATATATAAATTAAATTTTCAACAACACTAAAAAAATTTAATTTATAAGGCCATAATTTATAATTTATTATTTTTAAATAAATTTAATTTATAATTTATATTTTTTATTTAATATATAATTTTAAATTAACAATACTAAAAAAATTTATTTAATATGTAAATTTAATTTTTTAACAACACTAAAAAAATTTAATTTATAAGGCCATAATTTATAATTTATTATTTTTAATTAAATTTAATTTATAATTTATAATTTATAATTTAAATTTTTTATTTAATATATAGTTTTAAATTAACAACACTAAAAAAATAATTTATAAATATTCAAAAGACTATTTTACCCTTTTCTAATTGTTTACTAAGTAATAGCATGGAGGGTAAAATGGACATTTCACAAAATAATCCCATGGGATATCAATCCCATGGTTTTTATCCCACAACCCCCCATGGGATAGGATAGTCCCATGTTTGTGGGACTAATAGTCCGGGGGGACTATTAGTCCGGAGCAAAATTTTTCAAACAAACAATGGACTATTAGTCCGGTGGGACTAATAGTCCAATCCCACCCTCTTATCCCTCAAAACAAACATGTTCTAATTATTAGTTACATTTAACATGTAGCGTTCATTCTCTATGTGTTTCTTTACTATTGATTGGTGATGTCACATGTTAATGATAACATGGTATAACTATTATATTAAATTTTTACGCATATTTTGTATAAAAAAATTACTTTATCATTATATATTTTATTTTAAAACTTTATATCCATAATTTTTTTTAATATTGTCCATGATACACTAATTACAAATAATATTTAACTTATTTGGTTCTAGTTTTCAGAAAACAATTTTCAAAAAATTCTATATTTTTATTTTCCGTATTTTAATGTTTTCAATAATTTTTTTTAATATTTTAAGCAAATTTTTTTAATTTTTAGACACACCTAACATAAATATACCTAAAAAGTATAATATTTGTGAAAAAAATCTTTAAAAAATACACTAAATACCAAAAAATATATAAATAATATGAAAATTCAGTATATTTTTCATATTTTTGTATATTTATTAATTTTTTAAAATATTTTTTCACAAATATTTTACTATTTGGATACACATCTAAGTAATGTGCATCTAAAAAAATAAAAAAATTGTTTAAAATTTAAAAAATATTCACTAAAATCAAAAAAATTTGAAAAATAAAAAAATTAGTTTTCAAAAACTTAAGTCAGAAAACTAAAACTAAACACATTGATTAATTTTTTTTTTTTTTATCTTTCTTGAAGTTAATGGTAAAAATTTATGTTAAATATTTTTATAAAAAAAATTTAATATTATAATTAATAAGTATCCCTCTCATTTAATTTCTTGGCTCCGCCACGGTATGTAAACTATTTTTTTTTTTTTCAGTTATAGTTGGAACGACTTCGGATAATTACTCAATTGATAACAAAAAATGACAGTTAGGTATTAGGGTGAGTTAAGTAAAATCGCATTTAGGTATTAGGGTGAGTTAACTTTCAAGTTCGTCTATAAAAAGGCATTGACGTGTATTTTAATATAATTATTGACAGTTAGACCAATTTACCAATAATAATCCATGAGGTGTTGGTAAACATATAAAGCCTAAACTTTTTTAACATTAAAAACTTGTAATAAATTTTTTTATTTAGAAAAAAAGAAAGAAATTTCAGTTCAATGGGTATTTTGAAAAATAATTGCAAATAAATAGTAAATTTTATACATATTGATAATTGAAATCATAAATTTTTTATGAATATGTAATAATTTTATAGATAAGAGCATCTCCAACGCTTACTCAAATTTTTCACCAAATCTGAGTCAAAAAGCATCCATTTCATCAAATTTGATAACAGATGCTCCAACGGTTCACCATTCATCAAATTTGTCCTGGGACAACCGGGTGGCCCAAATTTTTATTTTTTTTTTTTGAATTTTTTGAACTTTTTTTTTGAACTTTTTGAACTTTTTTCGGGATGACCGGGTGGTCGACCGGCCGGTCGACCGGTTAGGCAAAAAAAAAAATTTTTTTTTTTTTTTGAATTTTTTGAATTTTTTGCTGAACTGTTTGAACCTTTTACTGGTTGACCGGTTGGTCAACCGGCCAGACAACCGGTTGGTCGACCGGGTCCTCCTCTCCAACGGTCCGCAACAGTGTTTTGGTGAATTCATTACTTCGTCGTCGATCTGATGAAAATTTTGGTGAAATCTCATTTTGGTATCAGGTTTGGTGAAGCGTTAGAGCCATGAATAGTGCCATTTTTATCAAAATTCAAATTTGATATCAGATTTGCTAAAGCGTTGGAGATGGTCTAACCATTGATGTGTAACTTTTTTGAAAAAAAAAGACACAATGCACTACACTTATTTTATAT
Source organism: Camellia japonica (assembly GCA_030407325.1). Classification (NCBI taxonomy): domain Eukaryota; kingdom Viridiplantae; phylum Streptophyta; class Magnoliopsida; order Ericales; family Theaceae; genus Camellia; species Camellia japonica. The sequence continues at coordinate 48,595,467 of JAPPVO010000017.1, forward strand.
TCTAAAAACAATTTCAAAAAAAAGAGACAAAAATTTTAAAAATTCACTAAAAGAAGGTAATTATAAATAGGGTAAACTACCAATAGGTCCTACTTTGGAGACTTATTACCCAATAGGTCATACTTTGGAGACTTATTACCCAATAGGTCCTACTTTGGAGACTTATTACCCATTAAGTCCTATTTGATAAATTTATTAAGTGATAAAGATAAATTTATCAGTCTTTTTTTTTATGAATAAATTTATAGTGATCAATTTATCAGTCTCTTTGTTTTTATGAATAAATTTTTAGTAATAAATTTATCACTCTCTTATTTTTATAGTGTTAAATTTATTAGTTAGGACATGTAGGTAAATAAGTCTAGTTGATAGGACTAATTGGTAAGTACCCCTTATAAATATACATTATGAGATTTGCTTAAAATATGATACGTTTATTGTGGTTCTGAAGATTATAAAAATTCTATTGCCAGAATTTTTTATTTAATGAAATAAATAAATAAAATAAAATTCATAACTACTATTCTATACAATAATAAAATTATCAGAATTGTTAATTGAAATATATTTTTAATATTATGAAAAACTGCTAACTGACAAAAGGAGAAATTACCATTAGCTACTCATTAAAAATTATTACATATTAGTAAAAGAAATTATAATAATAATTATTAATATTTATAATATTTATCACTTTTTATAATTACTTTTTCAACTTACCACTGGTAAGTTATTTCCCTAAAATAAAAAGGGTTATTTGTTATGTGATTAGAAAACTTAAATGCACGAGATGTAATTTTCAAAACCACACAAAGGATAATTTGTATTTTAAATAAATATCAGATAGTGTATTTATAATTTATTATGTTTGGTTTTAATTTTCTGAATTCAATTTTATGAAAATTGAATTTTTTGTTTTTCATATTTTTATTTTTTGTTTTTAGCGAATATTTTTAAAGTTTTTAGTAATTTTTTTTTTTTACTTTTTTAGATGCACCTTACTTAGATGTATCTAAATAATAAAATATTTGTGAAAAAATATTTAAAAAAATTAATAAATACACAAAAATATGAAAAATGTTCTAAATTTTTGTATTGTTTTTGTATTTTTGGTATTTAGTGAAATTTTTAAAGAATTGTTCACAAATATTATACTTTTTAAGTGTATTTATGTTAAGTGTGTCTAAAAATTAAACAAATTCTTTAAAATATTAAAAAAATTCAGCGAAAATAAAAAAATACGAAATACGAAAAAATAGAATTTTTTAAATAGTAAAATTTGAAAACTGAACCAAATAGAATAAATAATTGCCAAACCAAAATATCACATGTTGAGGAAGGTCATGAATGTAAAGGAAAATAATAGCAGGGCCATGCATCTGCAAAATGAAAAGATAGAAGGGCATAATCCTAAAGAATCTGAAATTATATTCCCTTAATCAGCAACCACTGAGAGAAGGTCATGAATGTGAAGGAAAATAATAGCAGGGGCATGTATCTGCAAAATGAAAAGATAGAAGGGCATAATCCTAAAGAATCTGAAATTATATTCCCTTAATCAGCAACCACTGAGAGAAAAGTGAAGCAGAGAGTGTTGCAGAGAACAGAGTAATACCCATAATAAATTTCACAACCTCCTAGCAAACCCACCACCACCACCCATTTCCCCCAATTTCACACTCAAACCCTAGAAATAAAAAAACCCCCCAAAAGAAGAATCACTAAATGGGTTCAATCCAAAAACCCTAGAAACTCCAAAGCAAAACAGACAAATCACAAAGAGTTTCAGCTCAAACCCAGATCGAGAATGGCCTCAATTTCAACTTCCAGGTACTTCGCAGCCCTTTCTCTACTCATTCTCTTTTTCAAAACCGTATCTTCAGACTCCAATTCGACCTTTGATTTCAAAAATTTCGGTGAAAATTCCAAGTTTGAGCTCCAACTTGCTCTCTATGGCGATGCCAAGGTCGTCAATGGCGGTTCGTCTGTACAAATTGCTGGGTCGTCCTCGTCGAGCTTGAGTGCTGGGCGAGTCTTTTACAGGAAACCCATCAAGCTTGTTGATGGAAACCTAAACCCTAGAGAAATTGTGTCCTTTTCGACTTATTTCTCGTTTTCAATTTCGCCTGAAAGTGGGGATGGTTTAGCTTTTGCTATGGTTCCAATTGGGTTTCCTTTGAATGTCTTTGATAATGGTTCATTTGGGTTGTTGGGTGATAAAAATTTTTGGACTCTTGTTGTTGAATTTGATACATTGATGGATAACAAGTATGGTGATTTGAATGCCAATCATGTTGGGATTGATATTGACGGTCTTGTTTCACTTAAAGTGAGCAATGTTTCTTCTATCAATTTGGTGCTGAATAGTGGTGAGAAATTGCAAAGTTGGATCGATTACGAAGCGGCTTCAAAGCGATTAGAAGTTAGGTTGAGTAAACTAGGCGAATTTAGGCCGGTTGACCCATTGATTTCATTCCCAGTTGACTTGTCATCGATGTGGAAAGAGCAAGAGGTGTTTGTGGGGTTAAGCTCATCGAATGTGAATTCGTCGCAAACTTGCAATGTGTATTCATGGAGTTTTAGGCTAAGGCAAGTCCCGCATTGGATGCATTCGCAACCTTTGGATCCTATGGCTTTCAACAACAAAACAAGAACTCTAACTGTCTGTAAGAGACGCGATTGTCTTTCAAAAATCTTTGCTGCACTGATATTTGTCATTGCTTGTGGAGCCCTAGGGGCATTCGTTGTGTTGTTTGTTTGGACCTTACTTGCCAATAGGCGGCCAGTGGTGCCAGAAGAGTGTACTGCACAGCCTGTGGGATTTGAATATGAAAAGTTCAAAGTAGTTGCGGATAAAGCCATCGAAGATGGTAAGAAGTAGGTGTGTGACTTAGGGTTTAGTTTGATGTTTTGCCGATGTAAATTTATTTTCTTTTGGTACTTGTTTGTTTAGTGTTTGTTTTGTTGCTGTAATTTGATGATCAATCATCTAAATGTAGTTCTGTTAAATACTATTTCCTAATGTTATGATCATTGAGATACAGCTTCAAATTGAGGATATGAAAACTCTCTTTGATAAATAATGGGTATATGGAATGTTGTCTTGCTAGATTTTTTTGAGCAGCTTCATGTACATATTCTTTGATAGCTAGTCCTCCAAGTATTTAAATATAATATTTTGATCAGTTTTTAAATTATGAAAAATCGACTGAAAACCGAAATTTAGTGCAGTTAGCATATGAAATACTTATGCAGAACCAGGAGTCATCGTATAAGCAGGAATCCCCTAATTCCAATTGCCTCAATGCTCATTTTTGTCATAATCTTTTTCCTTTTATTTTATTTTATTTTTTTGTTTGGAGTATATTTTGTGTGCTCACTGGAATTTCTCTGTGATTTTGGTAAAATCCTAAAATCTGTGTTACTCTGATTTGTAATGTGATAAAGAGGAAGAAGTTACAAGTGCATGTGGTGGTGGGGCAGCAGCGACAGTGGGATTATGGAGGAGGTGGTGGTGGGGTACTGGATGTGGTGGTTGATTAGCTGTGTTGGTGGCAGTGGTGGTGGGGTGGTGGTGTAGTTGTAGTGCTGGGATGATAGAGGAGGTGGTGGTGGAGCTGTGTTGGTAGTGGAGCAGTGGCAGCTGTGGTGGGGGTGGCAGCTGGATGGTGGAGGTGGTTTGTTAATAGTTTGCAGACAGATGTGAAATTCTTTTTTGTTAAAAAAAAAAAAATTTGTTTTACATCAAAACAAAGGGAGTGTTAATACTATGTGGCCAGGGTTTGCGATAAAGACAGTACTGATTGAGTGGGCTATTGCAGCTGTGGATGGTATCATGGGGACTTAAATTGTCGAAAACATTGAAAGCAATCTCTTCGGCTTCATCCTTGTGATCAGCTTTAAGTATGTTGTTGACTAGTAGTTTGGTTTTGCTTCTTTGAGGTCCAGTTCTTGGTTGCAATCGTCCCCTTGTAGAGTAATTGTCAATGCAATAAATGTGGCAAAGCCAACAATTAGTCATCAAAGAATAATGTTATATGTACCAATTAATGTGCTAATTATTATATTAACAGATGATGTAATATAATTTTGGGTAAACTACCAATAGGTTCTACTTTGGAGACTTATTATCCAATAGGTCTTACTTTGGAGACTTATTACCCATTAAGTCCTATTGATAAATTTATTAAGTGATAAAGATAAATTTATCAGTCTTTTATTTTTATGAATAAATTTATAGTGATAAATTTATCAGTCTCTTTATTTTTATGAATAAATTTATAGTGATAAATTTATCAGTCTCTTTATTTTTATAATATTAAATTTATTAGTTAGGACCTGTAGGTAAATAAGTCTAATTAATAGGACTAATTGGTAAGTACCCCTATAATTTTAGAGGTTTTAATTTTTTGTAATTTATATAATAGGTGAGGTCGGTAATAATGACATAACATTAGTTGATACACTAATGTGTATATTAATTGATACATGTAGTACTACCGGTCATCAAAACCAAAGTTTCCATAGCTGCTTGGAGATTAACCGGTGGTGGTGGTTGTTTTTTAACACATTTCTAATTAAAGTGCTTGAATTTTCCTTTCACATGCTGCAAAACCCTAATCCTTTCACGCACTGTCGTTGGTGTGTTTAGATTCCCTCGGTCTTTTTCTTGCTCTTCTCTGGATCATCTCCATCTTCTTGGCTAGGTCGGGGGAGATGACTGAGACATATTCGCCTTTCGTTTTCTCCTGTAACACTAGGATGACTTGATAATATTCATTAACCAACCATATCATCCCTCTCCACGGAATTTGGGAGGATGAGAAAAAAATTAAAAAACAAAAAATTACTGGTTTGTGCCTTTGTAAACCTATAGCTTTTTCTAAAAAATGCCCAAGTTTTTAATAAATTCAAAAATTTTAATGTACGTGTATATACAAATTGAGTAAGATTACACTTGTATACACTTTTTCACCACATTTCTTAACGCTTACTTACAATGGAAATGTATCTCATATCATGTGATGATGTGGGTCCACTTTCATTGTGAGTAAGCGATAAAAAATATTATAAAAAAAAAGTGTGGCTGTAACAAGACTCTTCAAATTTATTTTGAATGTAATGTGAGTTACATTTTCAATAAATTTAATTTTTACATTTTTAAATTATTGATACTTTTTAAATGAAAATTCTGAATACATAACATTACTTTACTGTATCAAATTCCAAATGAGATACAGAGGCCACCTCTGTGCAGGAAATTAGTGTTGCAAAGCCACTTCAACTCTAATTTAATCTAATTGTATCAAGCTTTAACTAGCTCTACTTTCACCTTCACCAATGTTGGTGTCAGATGAACTAACCAATCAGCACCAAGAAGGCATTCGGTTCAAAAAAACACAAAAAGAAAAATCCCAACAATTTTAAAGTCATGTTAGGTGGGATCGGATTAGAAACCTGTTAACTCCATATAAATCACAGTTGGTTAGTTCAAAAAAACACAAAAAGAAAAATCCCAACAATTTTAAAGTCATGTTAGGTGGGATCGGATTAGAAACCGGTTAACTCCATATAAATCACAGTTGGTTGGAAAAAATAATGGGGGATTAAGGGTGTGTTTGATTGGACGGATTAGAATTTATTGGATTTGAATCCTGGGACTGTGGATCCCTCGAAAAGAAATATTTTTAGTGAATTCAATATTTGATTGGATGGACTGAATATGATAAATAAAAAAAAGACTATTTTACCTTTTTTTAATTGTTTATTAAGTAATAGTAATATTAAACATATCTTTAATATTTTAATTATTTTTAGCTACATTAAATAAAAAATTATTTATTTTATTTTTTACACAATTAAATAAATTTATTTTTTAAAAATAAAATAAATAAAATATCAATAAAAATATATGTTATTTTTTTAATTAAAATTTTAAATAAATTTATTTTAAATAATAATAATAATAATGAAATAATGAAATTAAATAAAACATCTATTAAAATTTAAATAATGAAATTAAATTAAATATAAACAAAATTTTACAATAAAACATCAATAAAAATTTCTATAAAAAATTATTTTAAAAAATTAAATAAATAAAACATCAATAAAAAGTTAAATAAAATTAATTTATTTTTAAATTGAAACATTTAAATTTTATTGAATTTTACTAAATATAATATATGATTAAATAGTATAGGGTCAAAATGGTCATTTTACCACCTAATCCCAACAGTAAATTGTCCCCCCAAAATTATCCCACACCCCCCCTCCCTCGGGGTAGTATAATCCCCCATATGGGGGATAAGGAGTCCGACCGGACTCCATGTCCGGCGGACTAAAAAAAAAAACAAACGATGGACTACTCACTCCTTCGGATAAGCAATCTGAATAGTGAATAGTCCCCCTCTAATCCCCTCAATCAAACACAGGGTGTGTTTGATTGGACGGACTGGATAAGGGGGGATTAGAATCCATCGGACTTAAGTCCTGGGACTGTGAATCCCCCGGACTATTTGGCTGGATTGGATTTGTATCCTGTGTTTGTTTTTTCATGGGATTAGATGTCTAGAAATGACTGTTTTTAGTGAATCCAACGTTTGGTTGGACAGATTGGATAGGATAAATGAACAAAAGACTATTTTACCCTTTTTCAATTGTTTACTAAGTAATAACAATATTAAACATATCTTTAATATTTTAATTATTTTTAGCTAGATTAAATAAAAATGTATTTTATTTTATTTTTTACACAATTAATTAAATTTATTTTTTTTAAAAAAATAACTAAATAAATAAAATATCAATAAAAATATATATTATTTTTTTAATTAAAATTTTAAATAAATTTGTTTTTAAAAATAATAATAATCAAACAATGAAATTAAATAAAACATCTATTAAATTTAAATAATGAAATTAAATAAAATATAAACAAAATTTTAAAATAAAACATCAATAAAATATCTATAAAAAATTATTTTAAAAAATTAAATAAATAAAACATCAATAAAAAGCTAAATAAAATTATTTTATTTTTAAATTGAGACATTTAAATTTTATTGAATTTTATTAAATATAATACATAATTAAATAGTATAGGGTCAAAATGGTCATTTTGACCACCTAATCCCAATAGTGGATAGTCCCCAAAAAACTATCCCATACCCTCCCCTAGGACATAATAGTCCCCCATATGGGGGATAAGGAGTCCGGCCGGACATGGAGTCCGGCGGACTAAAAAAAAATCAAACGACGGATAAGGAGCACTATTTGGATTACAATCCAAATAGTGGATAGTCCCCCCCTAATCCGGCGAATCAAACACAGAGTCGTATGGGATTGTTAAGGCCCACTTTTAAAACCCCTGGATTGGAGTAGGATTGTTACGGGTTTTATTCACAATATGTTTGGTATTGTTTGGGAAGGTCGGTTTCACAGTCTGGGTGGTTTAGTAATCCTTACTCAATAAGAGGGATTAGCTTGGCTGAAAAACGAGTGGGATTAAGAAAATAGTGAGTAATTTCAGTTTATCTGGTTGTCCGCTTGGACGTTCGATACAGTGCAAATTTTTTTTTTAACAAACATAGCCAGACAAACACACTTTTAATATTTATTTTAAAAGTGCACATTTTATTTTAACAATCTCAAGTGGACCTTTTTATTTTAATATTTATTTTAATTTTTTTTAATATAGAAATCATTTATTTATTTATTTTATTTAAAAATAATTTAATAATCCCATCATTAATCATCTTCCACACTATTATCCAAACAAATACACTTTTACTTAATCCTCTCACTAACAATTCTCACATTAACAATCTCTTCACTAACCATCTCTTACTAACAATCCCCTCCGATCTAATCCGCTAAACAAACAACAATCCCCTCCAATCTAATCCGCTAAACAAACATGACTGAAGAGTGTTGCTATTAGCACTTCATAAATTATTTTGGACCTCTAATTTTTTAATTTTTTTGTTACAATAATAATCTCAAATGAAATTACTAAAAAAGATATCAATAATTTTAGAATATCTCATCTCACAATTAAGCCCACAAATCCATTATATCATGAGTAAGGATTTACGAGAGCACCCACCTCCATCACCATCCATCCATCTTCCCTAAATCCTACTTTCAAAACCTACCTACCCTCAAAACCTTAAAAACTCTTTAGCGACAATATTCCGCATAACGGTAGCAATCATTTGATTACTTACACTTCTTTGGCAATGGCAATGAGTAAAAGTTTTTCCAACAAGCACAACTTCATGAGACAATAAGTGTACAATAATAAAAGCTCAAAAAATGTTCATAGCTTTGATGGTATTCTTAATTCAGAAGAGATTGGCCTTGCAAGGGTAAGTTCCTTGAAAAAAATGGCAAAAATAATAAAAATTGTTCGTCAATTTTTTGAAACTAAACTCCAAAACATATGACCAAAATTCGAGAATACAGGCCCGAACATTGTTTATTTGTTCGGAAATAGGTAACCGAACATTTCTTATTTATTCAGGAATAGATAACCAAAACTCGTAGAGATTGCAGAATCCACAAAAAGAGAATTTTGAATTAACAACAAAAAACCGTACATTTATTTTGGTAGGTCATGAACAAGTATGTGAAAATAAAATAGTAATCACCTTCGTAAATTTTGTTAGGGTTTTTGAGAGAGGCCTTTTGAGGTATGGGAGTGTGCATTCAATTGAATGGGTGTAATATTTTCACAAGGATAATTTTGATATTATTTGGGAGGAGAAAATAAATTTTAAGAGTTTCAAAATTTATAAGTAGGTCCAAAGAAATGAGGGTTTAAAATAATTAATAGAGCATTAATAGCAGCACTCATTGTTTATCTTCACATGAAAGGGTTGGAATTAACAATCAATTCCATCAGATTGGAGATGAAAATATCATTCTATTCTTACTTTGCAAAAATAACAAAGTAGCTTTTTATATAATGACTTTTACATAGTTTTACAAAACTAAGTAATACTACCAAACTATGCACAAAGAAACACGATTCATCTCCCATCCTAATCTAATACCAGCAGACCAGTAATCCCATCAATCAATCCTTACCCAATCCCAACCGACCATGGAGTGAATGTATGGCTCCCGAGAGCACACCAGTCTCAAAACCATAAAACTCCAAAAAGAGTCGGTTAATTAATATTGTGCGCAGGCATGAGTTCCTATTCTCAATTATGAATGTCTCTTGTTTCTTATAAATTCGTCAAATGACCACTAGATATAAATAGTAATATAATCACTGGTATCTCCATAAAATAAAAAAAATTACTAATAACATCTACGTAAGAAATTTTGAAATGAGAGTGATTGGTCCCAATGTGAATCAATGTGAATTACCTACCAATGCACGTGAAGCTCTGGATCATTATCACTATGGGACCAATGCAATGTTGAAGTCTCACAATAACCTCTACCGTACACCACTTTTGACTTCTGAAAAGCTCCATCTGCTCAGCCTTTTCTCCCATTTTGAAATAAGTGAATATCAACACTTCTATTTGGAATGTGATCCATTCACAGTTAAATCATGTAGTAGTCTGTTTGGCTGTCGGTGTTGAGTCTTCAACCTCAGTCTCGGGTAGTAAGCTGAATCTTAGAATCTTATGGAGTCGAGCAATCGGCTTGACTTCCTTGGATGGAGCTTGCTTTGGGTCTATTATGAATTTGCCTGAGAAAAGGTTTGCTTCAGATGGTCCTGTCTCTTCATGAACCACGGGGGCAGCTTCTGCAAAAAACATGAACTTGGTCTAACTGTGATACAATTTTCATTAAAGCTCCCATCAAACCATCAAATACACGTGACTGAGAATCTGAACTTAAACGGCTATATTTTTTTAAGTCAAATGAAGTTGACTTATTTCCTAAAACACTGAACACATTCAGAGAGATGAGGGTTTAAAATTTTTACAGAAGAGCTGAATTTGCCCTGAAATAAAATTATTTAGTTCCTCTTGTTGCCAAGTCGTTGGACTTTCTCACCTCTCCTCAATACCTTGGATTGAAAAAACCTCTCTTTCAACACCCACAAGACACCACCCCCCCAACCACCCCCCCCCCCCTCCTTCAATGCAACACTGCAATGCCTTTCTCTTTATCTCCATTAACCCTAATACATGAAAATTACATGTGCACACTGCACACTGCACGCATATAGTATATGATATAAATGCGTATATAAACCATATCTGTGGTAAGTTCATGATTATTGATGTGCTTTTCTTACTCTCAAATTTTGTGGGATTTTCACAACTAGCGATTGATGTATGTAAACCATCAGAAAATCATTCAATCTGTTTCTGGACGAGCTATTGTAGCATCTAGCCAGTTGCTTACTTTTTTTCTTCTAAACTTTAATCATGACGAGTTTTGTCCACAGCTTTCTAAATCTAGTGCCTTACAAATTTGATGGAGCCCAGTTTTCAGTTGTCATTCTTTCATCTTTTGTGATAGTGTTACAAAATGTTTTATGCTTTTTGGGAGTAGTTAGGTACTGGTTTGGGATCCCACCCATTTGGTTGAGCAAAAGGCACACATGAGTAACCGATGAAGCAATGTATTCCATCATAGGCTGTGTCTAGATGTGCGAGAAAAAGAAAAGAAATGGAAAGAGATAGTATGTTGAAGAAGAAAAAAATCTAGAACAATATGTTTTATATGTGCATATTTGCATGGATGGAGGACTAGGCCCATAACATCTTCATCAAGGGAGGAGTTGGAGTAATGGACTTTGTAATTGAGTTGTAGATGGAAATTTTAGTTTATATAATGATGTGAATTTGCTATTAGTGCTACCTTTGGAAAATAAAAGTTACCACTTGATGGAAAACTGCAATTTATGCATGTGAATATAAGCATGGCTCAAAGGATCTTGGCTACAATTCTACAACAAAAATGCAAACAGGTTTGAAGAAGTCCAATTCATGGTATCTCAGTTGTTATGGTCGCTCATTTGTTGTGCTCAAGCCAAAATACTTTTCTCTTCTATATACTCAAAAGTGCAATATCCGGTGATTGAAATTTTTTTGCATTGATATTAGTACATATATACTCCACCAGACCCTACACTAGTTTAATTTGTTGAAAAAGACAATCTCAACAAAGAAAAAGAATTTGGGATTAAAAGAAATTTAAGGTGTTATCCCTATGGTTAAACAGATATATATATATATATATATATTGTAAGCCTCCTACATTAGTATAAAGTGCTGGCAAAGTGGGAAAAGAATGCAACTCACCCCCCTCAGTGAAAACAAAGCATGTTCCAATTGTTTCTTCATATTCTCCAATCTGTGAGATCAACAAAGAGTAGTAAATCATAATACTTTAAAGTCACAAAGAAAGTAAAAGGAAAATGAAAAAAGGATCAAACTGAACAGAACATTAAACCATTGAACTATTTCTAGTTGAAGTCATTGCAGTTATTCAACAAATTTTCTAGTTTTATTTATTTTTTGCCTCTTGCTGAAATTCACTGTTGTGGTCTATGCAGACTTAAAGGTCCAGGTACCCATATTTTGTTACCTAGGTCATAGAATTATTTGTTTATTTTTTGATATGTAATTATAAGTTAAATTTAAATTCTATTAACCCCAAATTTACCCCACTCATCAGTCGTCAATCAACAAAAGATTAAGAAGTCATCATGCATTCATCAGACAGATGTCACTGGTGATCTAATGAAAATATCTTGACCATCCCTTTATTACAATAAACAATAAAGAAAAGGTGAAATGATAGTCCACGTAATTAGATAATGATATCCAATTTGGTGGATAGTCTGAATAATGAGATATCTTAAGTAGAAATACAAGAACGCCAAGACTATATCTATCTCTAGTGCATACGAAATACACAATGATTTAATGTATGAAAAAGCATCTCAAAGAAAAACAATAACATTAACAAATCATTATTAAATGCCTCATAATTTGAGGTAGATCATTTATCTTCCCATATTAGTATAAGTAATTAATCAAGAAATTGAAATTGTTCCCATATTAGCACAAGGATTCAAGGCATTAATTTAATGAATTTGTTCATGAAATTGAAATTAGAATAACTTGCTTCAAAAGTAAAGAGAATAAAAATAAACTCATATAACAGCCACCATAGATAGAGATGTGAGTCAAATGTAATCCATGAACCGATGCAGTGAAACTAGACGTCTGTGTAATTGAAAATGTAACATCCCAAACAAAAAAGAGGGGAAAAGGAAAATCCAAAATGTAGTCTAGCTGGCATGTATCCACAATATATATAGATGAAAATTTAAAACTTGTAGCATTTCCCTCAGAACAAAACCTTTTCAAGCCTTTGACTCACCAGCTTTAATTTGTTGTCGATAACCAAAATTGGGTTTATCGTGTCCAGACCCTGCATTTTTTTGAGGCAACAATAACAATGAAATTACAAACAAACGATAAAATGATAAAATTCCCATACAGAACATAAACAGGACAATCAACAGAAGTGCATTAACAGATGATCTTTTAAGTACACATTCTCAAATCACTAAAAATGTATGCTTTTATACATAAAAATCAATTCTCCTGCAGATAATGCAAAATCTGCAACCAATTAGAAGCACCACAAAACTGAAATCCACCTATAAATCACTGCTCTAGAAGAAAAAGAACGGACTATTAAATCATGGAAAGCATATTATTTTTATCAACTAAAAATAGTGGAATTATTCAAAGGATTATTACACCATCAAGGGTTAGTATACCTTGTTTCAGTCAATTTTTTAGCTAGAAAGATATCGTCAACATGGTTAATCTAATGAGAGGTCCAAAATTGCATCTTTCCCAAATAATAGCCATGGTCCTTCAATATAGAAACTTGTAATACAACACTAACAAAAAACTTGCACATTAAAGTTTCTTTTATTCCCAAGTTGGAAAGTTTACAGAAAATAAAGAATTCCAAATATCAAATCCTCAGTAGGTGTATCGTGGCTAATAAGACTTGAATTTAGATGAATGGTAATTAAATGAAAGATGAAAGTCATCCTTTGTAACAATTGGGGTTATTTAAATCATAAAAACAAAAGCAATAGTATCAAGTAAATGTTTTTTTAAATATATAGTATGTCTAAAACAAAACCTAGAAATAGATTGTTGCAGGTCTGCAAACATACAGATAGAACATATGGTGCATTTGGTGGAATGTCAACTTGCCCAGAAACGCCATCCAAATCAAGCAATACATATTCTTCTTCATCCTCAACCTGATCACAGGATGATGAAATAGCTGCCATAACCTGTATAGATTAAAAGGAATTACCAAAAAAAAGATATATTTCTAAAGAAAAGAATGAGAACTGACAAACAAAATTTTGGGTTCATGAGTCAAAAGTAACATGGCAGCTTAGCAATAAAAAGAAATAACATAAACAGCTTCCAAGCACCATCAATCATATCTCTAGCAAATACTATTTAGCATATATTAGGCACTAAAACATTTTGCACAACAATTACAATTTCTTAAACTAAAAGTTCGAAAAATCTGCGTATTACATTACATTGTAAGTTGTAACTGCTTTCTCAGCTTCCAATGAAGCCTATTTAAATGAGTGAATTACAACACAAAGTTAAACAAACTGCTCCTAATGTTAACAACTGCAACCTTCTTATTAGTATCTAGTAGACGGCTTAACCCTGAAATTCATCACCAGGAGTGATGCTTTTCGTTATAGTACTTCTTAATCTTTGGCAATTTGGCAAAACCCTTTTAGCCGGTCAACATATGAAGCACGGTGACGTAAATCATTGGCGCCCCATATATCAGAAATCCAGATAAGTGACCTGACATAAACCCTATGGAACCACAGAATATGTTTCATTTCAATTCATCCCAAAACCAAGTATACAATTTGGAACAGACATAAAACAGAAGGTGAAAGAGGGTAAAACAGTAAAGACTCTGCTCTCATGTGCAATTTATAATTAGAATGGTGTTCAATCAAGTACCTCATTTAACAGTGTTTATGTAATGTGTTTCACATTGAGGCTCCTTTTGTTTTTCGACGTATACTTTGAAAAATATTTTCATGTAAAACCTTTTACAGTAAGAAACTTCAAAAAAAAAAAAAAATCAAAATTGGCATGAAAAATATACTTTCAGCAAAAAATTATTAAAAGGGGGGTGTAAATTCGGAAAAACTTAAATCTCTGTTTGAAAATTTAGAGTTTCATCAGTTCCCAATAGGCGGAGATCTGCCCACTTATTTGTATAAACAACTAAGGGTCAGAAACTCACCATTATTCAATTTTTTTGTTTGTTTCTTCCACTTTCTTCATCTACTATTGATGATTCAATTAGTAATTTTAGATTACATTGTGTTTTTCAACTTATTATTGTATGTTTTCATTGCTAGCTTTATGTTAATAATCCTTTCACGTCAATATCCTTCATGCAATGTGGATCGTTCACTCGTAAACTTCATGTTTGCTAAAATCATCTCCTTCCTCCTAGATAGCAGAAATATATAGGTGAGAGCAATAACAAAGTGAACAAAATCTACAATGTTGTAATGTTGTCTCGCTTTGAGGACATCTGGACATGCATTTGTGACAGTCAAAAGCTATGCTGTTACCTTTCCATCTTTGTAAATAAAAAACGGACAAGTACATGTGTGATGGCACAGATTTAATATTCTTGACCTCAAGAATTGCTACTAATTTTTCTCTGGTGATTGAAAATTTGTGTTAGTGGAACTTTTATATTGACCTCTTAAAGGTTGTATCTGATGTTTATAGCTTTTGATTATATATTTTCCTTTCCTGTAACATTTTTTGTGGTTCCGCTAATCTGTGTTTTTGACATTTAACTTTGTAGGTTGCTGATCCTGCCCACAGTGCTCTCCTCAAGTTTCTCTTTCTCTGTTCATGCGAACCATATTGTGAATTTATTAGATCATGGATTTGCTTAGCCAAGATTAGTAGTTACATTTTACTAGTGAATTTTGAAACATTTTAATCAATTATTTTGATTTTTAGATTTCACAATCTAAATAAACATAAAATTTTGAAGTTTGTGCAAAATTCTTCCAAAAATTCATTGAAAAAGCAAAGTTGTACAAATTTCGTACTTTAAGTCTCTAGATTAAGTGGATTTAAAAAGGTAAAAAAATTGATTAAAATATTAAAAAATTCACTAAAAAAATAAGAATCAAAAGATTTTGAGAATTCCAAACCAAACAGAGAGGTTTTCCAGTTCAAAATTCTATCATCAAAGGTCCAAATTTTTAAAAATCCACTTAGTAAACAAATTCACAATAGCTATCCATTGATGCATTTTATCGAACATTTGACAGACAAGGAAAATGGAAAAAAAATTATCTATAAGCAAACACTTGTGCAAATGAATTTCAGAGCACCATCCTTCACATGCATGAGACTATCTTTCTGAAATCATTGCACAATTAAAAATTAATACGAATGACTACAAAATATAAAGAGATTACACAGAGAGAGAGAGAGAGAGAGAGAGAGAGAGAGAGAACCTGAAATCGTATATTAGAAGAAGCAGAAGCCACCTGCTAGGGTTTAGGCGACAATCTTGTTCTTTTGACGGTTTGAAGGGCTCAGATCCGACCCATGCAGGATTCGGATACGGGGCATGACCCATGGCCACTGCATCCAATTCTCGTGTGGGCTGGTTATGACCCAAATATATATACATATACAGCCTCAGTTTGGCAACGGAGTTTTGGGATGAAATAGTCACTACAGTCTAAAATAGGCTAAATTAGCCACTAGCAGACAAAATGGGTTCACAGGCGTAACTTATATACAGGGTGAGGTGAAAGTACCAAACTATCCCTGGCATTGTGTTCACACCATCACAGCCTCTAACCCCACACATACACACACTTTGCAGCAGTTAGGTCATCCACAGTCGCTGAAGTAAAGGAGGCGATCTAAACGGCGCTGCTTGGGGAAGAAGAATAGCGATACTTCTGACAGGCCAACGCCACCAGAGTTCATATTGGCAGCGACACTACAACTCAGTCTCTTACACACGACCGATTTTGAGGTAATGGTTGGTTTTCCTTTTTTTTTTTTTTGGTTTGTTTGCATAATAGCCTATCCTTCAACCCGATCTGATCAGTTCATCTTTGAAACCCATTGTTGTTGTTGCTTCAAAAATTTTCTTCAATTATTTGTTGCACATTTTGTTCATTTCGGTTTGCACAATCAGAAACCCACTGTTATATCTCTGGCACTCACCGCAAAACCTCACTCTAATGGACGCTCAGTCATGGAAACTGGTCGTCATGGCCGATTAGTGGTGGAAAACACATTTTTTTGAACGATTATTTGAGGTGTTCTTCACATATTGCAGTCGGCCGATTAGGAAGGGCAAATTTTCCTGAAATCTGAATTTCTGTCTTCATAAATCTGATTGTTGTGCATAATATGAAATCTGAAATCTGAATTTATGAAATATGATTTTTCTGAATTCTGATTTTCTGTTTTTTTTCTGCAAATTTTTTCTGAAATCTGGAATTTCTAATCTGATTTTTTCTAAAATCTGAAATCTAAATTTCTGTCTTCATAAATCTGATGTCGCACTTCAATTTTGACTGGGCATGCATGGATAACCGAACTATATACGGGCCACGTGGGTCGATTTGAGGAAAATGTGTGCATGCTGAAGGAAGTTTTTGCAGTTTTGTGTCAGACATTAGTAACTGATTTTGGGTTACATGTAGCGCAACGTCCACATGGCTTAGCTGTTGAAGAAAGTGTTGCGATGTTTATCCACATGTTGAGGGGGTTTCAAAATCGGGAAATCCAAGAGCGGTTCCAACATTTGGGGGAGACTGTGTCTCGGCACATGAATAATGTACTAACGGTGATGAAGGAATTCACGGTTGTGCATTGCCGGCCCACATATAGTCCGCATAATATACATCCATACGTGCGGTCTAAACGAAAATACCTACCATTCAAGGTTTTATTTTCAGACCTAACTCCATTAATTATGTATGCCTTTAAGTAAATTTTTTTTTTTTTTTCCGTTGGATGTGACGTACGAAAAATAACCATTACATGTATCTGGTGGATTAACAATGCAATTGGGTTGCTGGTAGGACTGTATTGGAGCAATAGACGGAACACATGTTACTGCACGGGTTACGGGGCCTGATGCCGTAACATATTTTGGTAGGAAATACTGTCACACGCAAAATATCATGGCTGCGTGCGATTTTGACATGTGTTTCATCTTTGTTTCGCTTGGATGGGAAGGAAGTATGTACGATAGTTGCATCTTCAACGAGATAGTAACAAATGACAATGTCCCATTTCCACATCCTGAAGAAGGTAACACGTTGCATTGAAAAATCGATGGCAGTACATAATTTTTGGAAAAACATGGTTACTTGAAATTGGAACAAAATTTGGTGGTTCGTGTCATAACTTATGGTATTGTCTGCAGGAAAATATTATCTTGTTGAAGCAGGCTATCCAAATCGGGTATGTTACCTAGCACCTTTCAAAGGCAGCCGTTACCACCAACAATAATTCCGCGTTAGTGAACGGAATAGGACAGCAAACAACGCCAATGAATTATTTAACAAAGTTCACTCGTCCTTACGCAGTGTAGTTGAACGCACTTTTGGGTGTGGAAAAATCAATGGGGGTTTATTAGAGACATGCATCGGTATGATTTTGCAAATGTGCAAGTTCAGTTAGTAGTTGCGTCAATGGCGCTACATAATTATATACGTCGCAATACAGGCAATCCAACAACTGTTAATCCCATTGTGAACGAGGAAGAGGCTATGGCACTAGTAAATGCTAACATAACGAGGATGGTTTAATAGTTGGGGATGAGGACCCGCATATGGCATTAGTGCAACTTCGCATACGGGACAAGTTAGTATACCTACGTAATAACAGAATGTTAGGAAATATATAATACTCCACGTAAAATTCGTAGGCTTGTAATAGTGCTAATCCACGCGGAATATGGTATATGGAAGCATATTCATGTACAATAGGTATGTGTTTGCACGAGAAATAATTTATTTCAATTGTTTGCGTGCCTTACGTCATAAAACAAACAAAGATAAAAAGGCTTGCTCAGTCAAAAAAAATACTACTTCAAACCAAATAAAAAACAAAATGAACCCCCAAAAAATTCTGCAAAAAAGACATACATTTTAACTCGAAAATAGCAGTGTCCTCGTCATGTCAACTACAAAAAAAGAAAAGCATTTTTGCAAAAAAAAAATAAATAAATTAAAAAGAAATGAAAAAGAGGACAATAAAATGTAAGCGAAATTTACAGTTTTCACGTCATGTAAAATGCAAACAAATGAGAAAGCATTTTCCAAAAAAAAAAAATAAAATAAAATATACAAGATAATAAAATAAAACCTCACTTTTTATCATTTTACAGAAAATGAAAAAAAAATAAAAATAAAAATAAAAAATACATGAAAAAACCGTTTGCAAAAAAAAAAATAATAAATTAAAATACACAGGACAATAAAATAAAACCTCACTTTTTATTATTTTATAGAAAATGAAATAAAAATAAAAATAAAAATAAAAATAAAAATAAAAAACACATGAAAAAATCATTTGCAAAAAAAAAAAAAATTAAAATACACAGGATAATAAAATAAAACCTCACTTTTTATTATTTTACAGAAAATTAAAAAAAAAATTAAAATCAAAAATAAAAAAACACATGAAAAAACCATTTAAAAAAAAAATAAAAACAAAAACAAAAACAAATTAATGTAATAAAATAAACAAATATTAAAATGACAAAAAAATATTTGGGTTAACAATTCCATAGCACAGCCGCCGCATTCATGATAATTTTTTTTTTTTTTTTAAAAAAAGAAGGTAAAATAAGTGGTGACATGTCGCGTCAGGACAAAGTTTAAAACCAGGGGCAGTTTAATAATATTACATATGGACAACTCAGTAAAAAATTAAAAAATCAAAAAAATTTATCTCAAATCAAACTTTTTACCTCAAGTTAAAATAACTACAAAAATCAAAAAATTAAAAAGGCAATCCACTTTTCAAACAGTGGCATATACACATCTTTGAAAACGGCCCACTACATCTTTTTGTCCCTTACTCTGTGCAACCTTATAAAAGGAGCCCGAAAGGTCTAAAACTTCTTGTTTTTTTTGTAGAGGAATACCTTCCTTTGTTGTGTTATTGTATTATATTTTTATTTTTAAAATATATGAAAATTTATTTGATGATTTTTTTTTTTTTTTTGAATAAGGTAGCCCTGTCCTACTACATCCCTCTAATGTTTCTCTCCCAAACTTCTCCAATGATATGATAAACAATTATCCCCTTCAGATATGAAAGAATAAAAGTGTAAAGATTTAGAGCGTGACAATTTTATTTTATTTTATTTTTCTCATGCTAGGCAGCGACAACTTAATTAGTTGACAAAAGTGTCAAGGGTTTTATTTTATTTTACTAAAACAAAAAGAGTTAAAAAAGTCAAAAATTAACTTTTAACTCATTTTGAGTTACATCATCTCTCATATTTTTTTACATATTTTTTCAAAAAAAGTCAAAAAATTAATTTTTAACCATCTCTTTAAAATAGACATTAGTTAAAAGGAGAATGAAAATAACAGTAACCTTTGCAATTTTTTTTTAAAAAAATAATTCCACTTTTTAAAAACGAAAAATGTTAGTGGCTATCTAAATAACTATCATTAGTCTAAATAGACCTATAAAAAATACATTAAAAAATATACAAAAATATTTTGTAATATATAAAAAATATCTTCAGATTTTTTATTTTGAAACATTTTTTCTCCCAATTTAATTATTATTAGCATAAACCTTTCAAACTCTTCACATAAATATGTCATAAATATTATTAAGAAGGGAAATGCTATGATATACACTCATATACATATTATAATTATAAAATAAAAAAATAATAAAAACATAATTTTATACTTTTTGAATTATAATTAAAAAAATAAATATTATACTAAACACAGCACGAGATATAACTAAAAATCTCATGAGTTATAATTAAAATAATATCATAATTAAAGAAACAAAATAGTCATAATTAAAGAAAAAATAGTATAAGTAAGAGTACATACAATATACCATTTCAAGGGTGTGTATATTAAAAATTCCCTAAGATTATATCCACTCTTTGTGGGTGTTTGGGAAGTTACTATTTTAGTAAGTTATTTTAGTTTTTGGCTATTTTAGTGAATTAGGATCCTCTCCTAAACTTTCCTCCATGACTTCCTACTTGTTAGGCCATTGGGTCCACTTTTAGGCCCAATTTTGATGATTCGAACTGTTCATATTTTAAGATTTGTTTAGTATATCATACTTGTAAAAAATCAAGTTGATCGGATATTAGAAAGCATGCGTTCGGAAAATTGTTTATTAAATTTTTTAAAAAAATGGTTTTTAGTTCAATGATCCGAACACATGCTTTCTGATATCCGATCAACTTGATTTTTTACAGGTATGATATACTCAACAAATCTTAAAATATGAACGGTTCGAATCATCGAAATTGGTCCAAAAAGTGAGCCCAATGACCCAACAAATAGGAAGTCAAGGAGGAAAGTCAAGAAGAGGATCCTGATTCTATTTTTAGTAGGTTAAAATTTTTTTGTTTGGAAAGATGATTGATTTTTTTGTAGTTGAATATGCTGTTTGTGAGAGAAAAAGTGAAATAATTATGAATTTGCTGTGACATTTTATCTTATTAACTATTTTAGTTTTTTTTTTCGGTGGTAAATTTTAACCAAAAAATAACCTAAACCTAAGAAAGCAGTGATTTGAACATCCCTATCTGCATGTTTTCTGTGCATTAATAAAGACTTTCTAGAATTTCTTTATTAATTATATCCCAAAATTTTTTTAAAAAAAACTTTAAAATCTATAATAATGGCATTGTCTGGGAAGTGGGTTTGGGACTAAAATAGTTACAAAAAATAAAATAGACTTTTTAGTCCTAATAAGACAAAATATCATATCCAACTCATAATCACTACATTCTTTCTTTCACAAAAAAATCAAAAAAGCTAAAAAAGTCAAAAGTTCTTCCCAAACTAGACTTTTTAGCCCTAGGCTACAATAACCAAAAAAGTAAAAAGCCAACCTATTTCCCAAACGAAGCCAATATAGTGCATGTTTGGTAAAACCTTTTTTCAACTTAAATCAGCTTTTGGCTTAAATTAAGCTATGTTGGTGTGTTTGGAACAACTTATAAGGCACAAATTATAGCTTAATTTAAGCCATTTCCGGCTTAAATCTCAAAGTTGCTCCAAGGGTGCTTATCAATTTAGCTTATGCGCGCAACTGATCATGGAGGGCAAAATGACTTAAATGCCCCTCCAAAACTTAAGAAATTACGAAAATGCCAGTATGTAAACACAGTTCTAAGTTCAGACTAACACTGATCACTGAGAGAGAGAGAGAGAGAGAGAGAGAGAGAAGGCGATTTCCAGTGTGAGAGGCGATTTCTGGCGATCAAATGCGATTTTCGGTGAAGACGACGATCACCAAAAAAACAATCACCAAAGCAGAGGAAGACCACAATGAGGGTTTCGGCGGTCAGATGCGAGCTCTGAAACCACACACGATCACCAAAAAAACCCAGAGAGAGAGAGAGAGAGAGAGAGAGAGAGTTCTCGGCTATGGTGGCTACCAAAGCAGAGGAAGACGACGATTAGTGCTTTGGCGACTTCACGTTCACGTCCTTTGCCAATTACGCTCTCCATTCCGATCAGATCCACAGCCAAAAATCGACCGTCGACTACAACGATGACGAATTTGGGTTCTTTCTAGATCAGTCAATCGCTTCCCAGATTAGTTGACGACGACGACGAGCTCTCTAGTGGTCTCTCCACCACCTAATCGCTTCCCAACCCCTTCAAAACCTTTCGACCCATTTGGGTTCTTTCTACATTAGTCAAACACATCCTCAGTCAAACACACTCAGTGGATGAAGTTCGGCTTCGGCAAAGGCAAAATTAGATCTAGGGTTTTGCAAAATTGTAATGAACAAAAGAAAAAGGAAATTTTTTTTTTTAATTTTATTAACTTCCATTTAATTTATTTCACAATTATTGATAAAAATTGCATAATTGCACAATTTAAATAAAGAAATAAATTGCACAATTGTTATATTACTAATTGTTATGAAAAAAAATAATAAATTAAAAAACATTACAATTGCTATATTATTAATTGTAATGAAAAAAATTTAATAAAAACAGAATTAATATTATAAAAAATGGATATTATAAAAAAAAACTATTATAACTTCTATTAAATAAAAACAAAATTAACTTTTATTAACTTCTATTAAAAATGGATATTATATTACAAAATTAATAAAAACAAAATTAATGGAAAAAAATGAAAGGAAAAAAAACAACTGGATAATGAAAAAAAAATGGATATTATAAAAAGGGTATAGCTTTTGTCCAGTCCGGGATCGGACTGGACCGTGTTGTTGGGCCCGTGGGGGCCGACCACGGGTCCCGTTTTGATAATCTGAACCGTTCAATGGGTAGAACTCGTCGAGTACTATATGCCTGTAAAAAATCATATTGATAGGATATCGATAGCTATATGATCAAATCAGTTTTTTGTCAACCGTTAATTTGTTCACCGTCCAATTTTTTTAATACGAAACTGATTTGATCACATAGCTATCGATATCCGATCAACGTGATTTTTTACAGGTATATAGTACTTGACGAGTTCTACATATTGAACGGTTCAGATTATCAAAACGGGACCCGTGGTGGGCCCTCACAGGCCCAACAGTACGGTCCAGTCCGATCCCGGACTAGACAGAAGCCATACCCTTATAAAAAAAACTGGATAATGAAAAAAAACTGGACATATAAAAAAAAATGGATATTATAAAAAATGGATAATGAAAAAAAACTGGACATTTATAGAAATAGATATTATAAAAAAAGCTATTATAACTTTTATTAAATAAAAACAAAATTATAACTTCTATTAAAAATGGATATTATATTACAAAATTAATAAAAATAAATAAAATACAAAGAAAAATATTATAACTTCTATTAAATAACTAATTGAAATTAATAAAAAGAAAAATAATAAGTAATGACATCACAACATTAATATAAATACATAGATATTAATTTATATTAATTGTAATAAATTAATAAATTAAATAAAAAAAGTAATGATGCTAATTGACGTGTATAGGCCCATAAAGGCCATGAATCACTATGAACAACCCAAGCCCATCACTTGGAGCCCAATACATAACCCAGATGGTGAGGTCCAGAACAGCTGGAATCCAACATGGCATAAAGAGCCAATGACATTCAGGCAGATGGCAGGTGAAGGACGAACCACATCAGCAGACAAAGATCTGCAAAGTTATTGCTACTGCACATCACTATTAAGGCAACTTATCACAACATTTATTATGACAACACCTCTCCATCGGAACAGAACCCCCTTACCCTGAACAAGGCAAGCTACAGCATAGACTCTCGGCGAGGAGGGTAGGTCGGAAGGGACAGTGAAATGATTACCAAAGGATATAAGCAAACGTTGAAAACAAGAAGAAGGTTAAGCTTTCTATCTCTAATCTCTCTCTACACCCTACTCCTCCTTCTAACTTGCTCGTCAGAGGGTTCACTGGGGGACTATCCCGTTCCCCGTTGGACTTGTTTGCAGGTTATCCGGTGGGCTTGATCATTTGGACGCGGGCATTGAGGAGCTTGGACCTGTCCGACCCATTCACTGGAACAAACTGTATCATCACTAATTAAGCCATTAATTGACACTAATTAATTTATAATGAAAATTATAATTTTTGTAATACTAATTATTTTAACTTTTATTAATGAAATAACTTTTTTAAAATTAGAATTAAAAAAATTATAAAATAATCATTTTTATATCATATAAAGACAAAAAAGACAATTATACAGCAAAAAATTATTTTACAGCTTATTAATCAAATATTACTATGCTGCTTAAATCCATTAGCTCACAGTTACACTAAACAGTTTAATAGTTTATATTCACAGGTATAAGTTATAATCTATTAAGTTATAATCTATAATCACTTTTCTATAGTTCTACCAAACATGCCATAACCCATTTGACTGAACCCGATTCATTTGGTACCTGAAATACAACTCGATAATGGTCAAAAACAGTTCCATGAGAAGAAGATAGCTGGAAGAGAGTGAAGAGTGAAGAAGACACATGGATAAACCCTAGCAATCCTCCATGGCAGCACTTCAGTTTCTTCCATCAAATCTTCCAAACTCTCACTCTTTCCTCCTTTACTCACCAACCCACTTCACAATTTCAACAACCTTTCCAATCCCCATTCCCAGACCTCCCAAATTGCATAACCCAAAACCTCCCAGAGCTTCCATCAATGGCGACCCTACCACCTCCCCACAAACCCCCAAACCCAATCGCCGAGGCCGCAAGAAAAACCCCACAACTTCCCAAACCCAATCCTCATCGAAACCGAAACGAACCCGAAAAACCCAGTCCCAGAACGGCACAATTCAAGCAAATGGAACCATAGAATCAACAAACGATGTTGAAGACGAAGACTATGATGATGGGATTGACTTTCCGTACGAAGACCCACCATTGATATGCTGCTTCGGAGCCGCACAGAAGGAGTTTGTGCCGACGGTGAGGGTTTCGGAGGAGCAAATGCATCAGGATAGATACTCGGAGTGGAAGATGATGCAGTGGAAACCGCCGGAGTTCGCCAGGGCTGTCGGAGGGCCGCCGTCGAACGTGGCCATATCGCACGTCAGGCTCGGCGGCCGGGCGGCGTTTATGGGGAAGGTTGGGGACGATGAATTTGGGGAAGAATTGGTTTTTATGATGAATAAGGAGAGAGTTCAGACTCGGGCTGTGAAGTTTGATAAGAATGTGCAAACGGGTTGTGCTTATATGAGAATTAAGTTTGATGATGAGGGGAAGATGACGGCGGAGGTGGTGAAGGAGTCGGCCGAGGATTCGTTGATTGGGTCTGAGCTCAATCTTGCTGTGCTCAAAGAGGTAATTAAGCACATTTTAGTTCTTTTGTTGTATAAAGTGATTTTGAGTAGAAAAGTAGGCTTTGATGATGCTTAATATATGGGTACAGAGTATGTTAATGGAAATTGTTGTTTATAATGTTTGATGAATGTTTCAAATGTGATGAGATGGTTTTCCCTTTGTTCATCTTGAAACTGTTTTTGTTGTGGAAAAAACCGCACACATAAACTATAGTAAGAAGAAACAATCATGACACACAAGTTTATGTGGTTCGACAAGATTTTCTATGCCTACTGCTCATCACTATATTAAAAGAAGAAAAGAGTGGAATGCGGTTGTTGTGAAGACGACAATATATATATATATATCTATATGCTAGGGTTTACATTAACAAATCACTGTAACACGCTTAGTACTACCCTCATTATATGCTAGGATCTGCGTCTGAGTGATGAAGTGTACATCATTAATCAAGCTCCATAAACCCAAAAATTTTCATACAAACATGGTGCTCGAAAGTTCACTGTTTATCCTGTTATGCCTTAATCTTAAAGGCTTTAACTTTGAGCATGACCCGTGTTGCCAGGCTTGTCTAGGCCCCTGTCCGGCTGTCCAGCTGGTAAGGCCACCTATGCTCACTCCCAGGGAGGGTTGCTATGAGCCAGTTGTCTCCTCTAACTTTTTTTTTTTTTATTGAGCCAAAAAAAAAAAAAAAAATTGAAAATTTTACAGGTTTAAACTTTTACATGCATTAGGGGTTGTTTGGCTAGAACTAAGAAAGTATACTTATTTATTATATTTTTATCTTTTTTGGGTCACATCACATCATCTCTTTACTTTTCTGTACATCTTTTCGTAAAAAGTCAAAAAACGAATCCTAATGGGTTCGTTTTGCATGAAGTTTTAGGTTGTGTTTGGGCTATTTTAGTCACAAAAAAATAAAATAGACTTTTTAGCCCAATAAGACAAAATGTCACATCCAAACCATAATCATTTCATTTTTTCTCACAAAAGTCAAAAAAGTCAAAAAGCTCATCCCAAACGAGACTTTTTAATCCGAGGCTAAAATAGTTAAAAAGTCAATCCACATCCCAAACGAAGGCTAATTCTCCCAGACAACCCCTTAGTTGTAAGAGATGGAAAGTGTCAACTAATGGAATGTGATTTCCTATGTACTTTGGTATGGTTGAGTTGGATGGTATGCTAGCTTAACTATGAAACTTACAACATATGTGAACTCAATTTGTTAACCAAATGTCTGTGTTCTTTGTCTACACTCTTGCAGGCTAGAATGTTTCATTTCAATTCAGAAGTCCTAATGAGACCTTGTATGCATTCTACCCTTTTCAAAGCAATTTCACTGTCTAAAAAGTTTGGCGGCCTTATATTTTTTGATTTGAATCTGCCCTTACCTCTGTGGAAATCACGTGATGAGACGAGGGAAGTGATCAAGGTGGCCTGGGAAAAAGCACACTTAATTGAGGTGTCAAGGCAAGAACTAGAATTTCTTCTGGACGAAGAGTACTACGAAAGGAAGAGAAATTACAGGCCTCAATACTATGCTGAGAATTATGAGCAAACTAAGAACAGGAGAGATTATTACCATTACACCCGTGAGGAAATATCCCCATTGTGGCATGATGGGTTGAAATTTTTGTTCGTGACTGATGGAACGCTTCGGATTCATTATTATGCCCCTTCTTTCGATGGTGTGGTGATTGGAACAGAGGATGTGCTCATAACTCCATTCACTTGTGACAGGACAGGCTCGGGTGATGCTGTTGTAGCTGCTATCATTAGAAAGTTGACTACACAACCTGAGATGTTTGAAAATCAAGATTTTTTGGAGAGGCAGCTTCGCTTTGCAGTTGCCGCAGGGATTATAGCACAGTGGACAATAGGTGCAGTGAGAGGGTTTCCTACGGAGAGTGCTGTGCAAAATCTAAAAGAACAAGTTTACGTGCCTTCAATGTGGTAGTGACGGAGTGACACTAAAGTCAGTCCTAACACAGGTAACCTGGTCTGTTGTCTGTTCTCTCGGTGTTTTGAGAAGTTTTGTCTCCGATGAAAGCAGGTGAGAGTTTATGATGGAGAAAAGATTCACATAATGTAGACTGGCCAATTGTGTTGGTTTTAAAACTCCAATCTCGGGATCTCTTGGCATTGGCCAATACGTAGGTAGACATTTCTTACGTTGTGCGTTTTCTTGGTGAGTAGAATTCGAGACAAATTGTGCACTGTTCTTCTTGCAATTATGCTGCGATTTTTATAATGACCAATTCTCCCTCTCTCTCTGTCTCTCTCTCTTAATGGCATTTATTTACAGATTTCTTTGATTGGTTACAGACTACCATATCTTAGTCTGGAACCTTGCCTAAAGACTTTTTGTTCAGACTAATAACCTTTTGATTCAGTTGCTTAATTATTTTGCTAGCTAGGTCCAAATGAACCTTGGTAATGCTTGTATGATTATATCAGTTTCTCACTTTCTCTAGCTTGTTCTGTTTGCAGGTTCTCAATTTAAATAATCTCCTTTTGCTTTTTGGACCAAAGTCACTTCTACTCACTTTTCTGTCTATGAAATTTTACATGTTTCCTTATGCAGAATCTATTCCAATCATGATCCACATAGATAAAGGCAGATGGCATTTTGTGTCCAAAAACATATGCAGGCTCCCAATTATTTGCCAGTCAATCATAGAGGGCTTCACTCAAAACACTTTCTTTTTTTTTTTTGGGGTATTAAACTGTCTCTCTATCATACTATGGGTCTCTCTAGTTGTGATCGTGTGATAGATTAAGAACGTCAATTTGTCTTGCTCCTGTCTCGACCTTCCATCCCCTATCCCAATACAATTGTGATAGAGGCCTTTATACATACATGACTCCTACAATCTCTATTCTCATCCCAACTACTCATAATGTGGGGCCCACACATATATGAGTGAATCCCACAATACA
The DNA here is from genome assembly GCA_030407325.1 of Camellia japonica. Classification (NCBI taxonomy): domain Eukaryota; kingdom Viridiplantae; phylum Streptophyta; class Magnoliopsida; order Ericales; family Theaceae; genus Camellia; species Camellia japonica. The sequence goes on from JAPPVO010000017.1 coordinate 48,623,516, forward strand.
TCAAAGGCCAAGAACCCCAAAAAAGAGGGTCCCAAACATTTCTGATCCCAATAATAAAACGGGGAGGGAACGGGATTTGTTTCTCCCACCTCACTTTCCCCACTTCTGTCCCAATTTTATTAATTATATATATCAATATTTTTAATGTAAAAAAATAAAATAAAATTTCGTATATATTCTTATTATTTGCCTTCCTATCACTTATCTTAATCTTTTTAGCCCTTAATACTCATCAATCGGTGTCCTTCATATGCTATATCATCTAACTTTTATTAACATCAGCAAGAATGGAATGGTTATTTCTTGACTTTCTAATAGAACAATCATTCTCCTAATTTGGTGGACGATGAATGCATTTCCAATGAAAACTTTATTTTTTTGATAAATTGTATAAACTTTTTTTTATTAGTTGGAGTAATCATTTCATTCTAGTGAACTAAATACAGTACAAGAGTGGCAATTTATTCATGCACCTCCTCGCTCCTGATCCTGCCCGCACCACCTCCCAAATTTTTTCTACACCGACATGGAATGGGATGGGGACAGAACACCACAAACTTGGCCGATCTCTCCTAATTGTCATTTCTATAATAAAGTATTTGAGACCTGGAAAGGCTAAAATCTAAAACTACCTTGTTGGCCCCGGCCCTGAGATTTAGGGGGCCTAAGGTGAATTTTGGAAATGGGGACCTTTTTATATTAAAAAAAAAAAAAAAATTCATGAATAAAACGATAAGTTATAATTTTTTGTTTGTAGCCACAAAAAAATTTACTTGTACATATAATCATTAAAATTATAAACAAAACAATTTAATGAAACAAAATTAGGACAAAAAAATTATTCAATTAAAACTGATAAAGACCTAGGTAAAAAAATTAGGGCAAAATTATTTATTCCACTAAAATCTAATAGATAAAGAAGGTAAAAAAAAAAAAAAATTAGGGCCCATATATTGTATGTATTATTTTTCTTGGGCCCAAATATATTTTTTTTATATATATTTTTTCATTTTAATAAATATGGGTCAAACTACACTTATAAATAAATATGGACCAAACTACACTAATAAATAAACATGGACTAAACCATATATGAACCCAATAAAATATTTTGGAGCCCTTTAAATTGATCCAAAAACCAAAAAAATATATATATATATTGAGCCTATAATATTTTATCAAATTTAAAATCCTATTTTTAAGTCAAAATTTTGAGTTAAGACCCAGGCCTTACTTGTCTTAGGCCAGGGCCGGCCCCCGTTGGCCCCATTTTCATCTGCCAACTTCACAAAAAAAACTATTATTAGGGGTCTAGGGATACTACTGCACAAGTTGCCCCGCACAGCTATAACGGCTGCAAGTCAAAGCCACGTTGTTTTGACGTCCTAGATGCAAATTTGGGTATTCAAAAATGGCTTGTAAGAGAACTCAAATCCAAGACCACCTGTTATAGCTGCAAGTCAAAACGACGTTTTGACGTCCTAGATGCAAATTTGTATATTCAAAAATGACTTGTAAGAGGGCTCGAATCCAAGACTACCCAAAATTATAAAAGTGTCTTGAACCACTTTGCTACTAAGTCTTGTTAAAGTTAGGGACATATATATTATTTATCATCTTATTAAATCTTTGAAATTGCAACAAACAAAATTCTAAGAAACTCCTTTGGAATGTAGTTTTTTTATTTTATTCCTATTTTTTACCGTAATTCTTAGATAATGGTATCTTTTTTTAGACATATTTTGGATATTTCAAAGCAGTTTCATAAAATTTTGTTTAAATCTTGGAATTTTTTATTGTTGTTTTGGATGGACATGTTGTAGTTTTTAGCATAAGTTAGACATTTTTTTTTGTTGTTGTTATTATTGGTTTGACAAATTATATTGTTTATTCTTAAAGTAAAAACAATTTTTTCCATTTCTATATACCAATTATTTTAAATGGTGTCCTTAATCAAAAAATTATATGTACATAAATCAAATTAGGTGGATGTCATTTAATGTCACTTTACCATGTAGTTCTTAATTGGATAAATTATAAATACATCTTCTGATATTTGCTTAAAATACAAATTGCCCTATATGATTTGAAAAATTACAAATATCCCTTTCTTAGAATTTTTTATTTAACATAATTAATTAAAAAAATAAAATTCATAATTACGATCCTATATAATAATACAATTACCCAAATTATTAATTAAAATATATTTCTAACATCATTAAAAACTTTTAATTGATTTGATGATTTATTAATAAAATGGGTAATTTGTTATGAAATTAGAAACCTTAGGGGGTAGAATGTAATTTTCAAAATCACGGAGAGCAATTCGTATTTTAATTAAATCTCAGGGAGTGTATTTGTAATTTACCCTTCTTAATTTTATAGTGAAATAGAAAATAGTATCCACCTGGTTTAATTTATATTTTTTTATTTCAACCTATTCATCCAAACAATAAAAGAAGGAAAATGATTTATCCCCCTAAAAAAGCCCCCCCTAATCCCCCTAATGCCCAAAACGACATCGTTTTGGGCATTTTTTTTTTTTTTTGCCTTGGTTTGAAATTTAGGGGGATTAGGGGGCCAAAAATTAAGGGGATGTAGCACAGCCCTAAATATATATATATATATATATATCGACCGTGCTAGGGAGCTCGAAAACGAGCTCCCCCAAATCCCCCTAATCTTGATTTTTTTTTTCAGAAGCAAAGAAGAAGAGAAGGGAGGAGGAGGAGGAGGAGGAGGAGGAGGAGTGGACTGGAGGGGGCCATAACAGTGGGAGGAGGCGGAGGCGGGGCCGGAGGCGACGGCGGAGCTGCTGCGACGATCGGAGCTGGGCAACGGGCTGAGCGACGGCGGCGACGTGCTGGGCGATCGGCGGCGACGTGCTGGGCGACGATCTCCTCTCTTCCCCTCTTCTTCTCTCTCTCTCCCTCTCCCTCCGAGCTGTTGCAGAGTCGAACATGGAAGAAGAAAAAAGAAAAGAAAAGAAAAAAAAAAAAATCCCCAAAACGACGTCGTTTTGGGGATTAGGAGGATTAGAGAGGGCCAAACTCGAGCTCTCAAACATTATTCTATATATATATATATATAAATTGTTTGCATAAAAAACAACTATGTTGGTTACAAAGATATTTTCATAAAGTAATAAATAAAATATATGTCCCAAATGTTAACCAGTAGCCTATGTTTGGGAAGTTAGGTTTGAAGACTTTTTGGTTAAAATAGTTATAAAAAAATAAAATAAGTTTTTTAGTCTAATAAGACAAAACATTACATCCAATCCATAATCATTACATTCTTTCTCTCACAAAAAATCAAAAAAGTTAAAAGCCTTTCCCAAACCAAATTTTTTAATCCCAAGTTAAAATAACTAAAAAAGTCAAAAAACTAAAAAACCAACCACCTTTCCAAACGAAACCTTAATAACGCAGTGGTTTAAGACACTCCATCTCTTAACAACCTTTTTTTAAATACACAAATTTTGCATTTAAAACGTCCAATCGACGTCGTTTGGACTCACAACTGTTATTGCGGTGCAACCCGCACAGTGTATCCCTAGACCCAAATTAGACAGTTAGAATCAAACTAGTTTTGCCTAATAATTGCTTCAGTTTTTAGAACCACCAAAAAGAAAAATCAAACTTGGCCCAAAATTTGAATACAGTCTAGTGTATCTTCCTGGCTAATTGTAAAATGTTTAGCATTTTCATGAAATCCACCATAATAAATTTATTATGGTCCACACTCGATGTTGGTTCATGTTAGACTTTAGCTAGTTATTTGCATTTAATTTTTTTTCCAAAATTTACATGTTAGCTTTACATCTTCCTTTTCCTACCATAAATCATTCAAAGCCCACTGCCCTCTATAGGTTTTTATTTATTATTTATTTATCAAATATATATATACCAGTATATGTTCGTACTTAAAGGTACAATGTAAATAATATTGGTATCACATACTTTACAAAAATCAATTCAAAATAATAACAATTTCACTGCTACAGAAATTAATTGTAATAAATCAATTCAAAATGACAACTGTACGGGAAGAAGATATTTGTCGCTGTCCGTACTCCTTGCGTCCAAGCTCCGTGTCTATCCGATCAACCTGAAAACACAACGGCGGTGAGCTACCCGGTGGTGTGTTGCCGGAAAACCCCTCCGACGGTCAAGTTAGCACAAACTCTGAGAGAGGGAGAGGGAGAGGGAGAGGGAGAGAGAGAGAAGCTGAATCAATGTTAAAGTTTCTCTAACCAATTGATGTTCCATGCCCAGCATGGGGGGCGCAGTCATGCTTATATACTTTCTGCGTTCACCTCTGCACCCATTCGTCTATTGACACATGGAGCTGCTCTCCCATCTGTCAGCGCAAATCCAACTAAATACCACTTAATCAAGCTGTCGGACAACATTAGCGGGAACAGGCAGCCCGGCGGCATCACCTCGGCCTCATACGACTGTGCTATGTAACGCGTCCAACAGCGCCACTCGCTGAGCTCCATCACAACCGAGCTCAGTAGCATTCTGGTACGGCTGAGCTCCAGATAGGTTAAGTTGGTCCGCAGAAGACCTTTCCTGCCGAGTTAAATGTGCGAACCATGAAACCTGGGTTGGTAGACGATCATTTCGGCTGAATGGGACCTGGCCTTCAACCGAGCAAACCAACTCTGGACAAGCCCAAGTTAGCTCGGCCCAAACACGCTCGGACCTCTTTCTGCCCGGCCTCTACCACGGCCCAAAACCAGACTATGAATCTCCCTCTCAATTGCCCCTTAATTCGTCCGCACAAGCGTGACCGGAATTACATTAGAAGGCCGGGTTAGACTTTTTGCTCGGTGGTTCACTTTGCTCGGCTTAGAAACTTCAAAGTTGGCAAGCAAAGTCAGCTTGGCAATTTGTTTCTTGGTGAGTAAAATCAGCTCAGCAACTTGTATCTTGGCGAGCAAAATCAACTTGGCAAAGACCTTCAACGTTAGCGAGGAAAGTCAGCTCGGCAACTTGTATCTTGGCGAGCCAAATCAGCCTGGCAAAGCACTCTACGGTCGGCGAAAAAGGTCCACTTTACGACTTGTTTCTTTGCAAGCAAGATTAGCTCAGCAAGGAACTTCAAGGTCGGTGAGCAAGGTCCGCTCCGCAACTTGCTTCTTGGCGAGCAAGATCAGCTTGGCAAGGAACTCCAAGGTCGGCGAGCAAGGTCCGCTCCGCGACTTGCTTCTTGGCGAGCATTATCAACTCGGCAAAGAACTCCAAGGTCGGCGAGCAAGATCCGCTCGGCGAATTGCTTTTTGGCGAGCAATATCAGCTCGGCGAGGAACTCCAAAGTCGGCGAGCAAGGTAAGCTCGGCGACTTGCTTCTTGGCAAGCAAGATCAGCTCGGTAAGAAACTCCAAAGTCGGTGAGTAAGGTCAGCTTGGCGACTTGCTTCTTGGCGAGCAAGATCAGCTCAGCAAGGAACTCCAAGGTCGGCGAGCAAGGTCAGCTCGACGACTTGCTTCTTGGTGAGCAAGATCAGCTCGGCAAGGAACTCCAATATCGGCGAGCAAGGTCCGCTCTGCGACTTTCTTTTTGGCGAGCAAGATCAGCTCGGCAAAGAACTCCAAGGTCGGCGAGCAAGGTCAGCTCCGTGACTTGATTCTTGGCGAGCAAGATCAGCTCGGCAAGGAACTCCAAGGTTGGTGAGTAAGGTCAGCTCGACGACTTGCTTCTTGGCGAGCAAGATCAGCTCGGCAAGAAACTCTAAGGTCTGCGAGCAAGATCAGCTCGGCGACTTGCTTCTTGACGAGCAATACCAGCTCGACAAGGAAGGTCGGCGAGCAAGATCTGCTCGACGACTTGCTTCTTGGCAAGCAATATCAGCTCGGCAAGGAAATCCAAGGTTGGAGAGCAAGATCCGCTCGGCGACTTGCTTCTTGGCGAGCAAGATCAACTCGACAAGGAACTCCAAGGTCGGCGAGCAAGGTCCGCTCGGCGACTTGCTTCTTGGCGAGCAAGATTAGCTCGGCATGGAACTCCAAGGTCGGCGAGCAAGGTCCGCTCTGCGACTTGATTCTTGGCGAGCAAGATCAACTCGACAAGGAGCTCCAAGGTCGGCGAACAAGGTCAGCACGGCGACTTGCTTTTTGGCGAGCAAGATCAGCTCTACAAGGAGCTCCAAGGTCGACGGGCAAGGTCAGCTCGGCGACTTGCTTCTTGGCAAGCAAGATCAGCTTGACAAGGAACTCCAATGTCGACAAGCAAGGTCCGCTTCGCGACTTTCTTCTTGGCGAGCAAGATCAGCTTGGCAATGAACTCCAAGGTCAGCGAGCAAGATCAGCTCGGCAAAGAACTCCAAGGTCGGCGAGCAAGGTCAGCTCCGCGACTTGAATCTTAGCGAGCAAGATCAGCTCGGCAAGGAGCTCCAAGGTCGGCGAGCAAGGTCAGCTCGGCGACTTGCTTCTTGGCAAGCAAGATCAGCTCGGCAAGGAACTCCAATGTCGGCGAGCAAGGTCTGCTCCGCGACTTTCTTCATGGCGAGCAAGATTAGCTCGGCAAGGAACTCCAAGGTCAGCGAGCAAGGTAAGCTCCGCGACTTGATTCTTGGCGAGCAAGATCAGCTCGGCAAGGAGCTCCAAGGTTGGCGAGCAAGGTCAGCTCAGCGATTTGCTTCTTGGCGAGCAAGATCAGCTCGGCAAGGAGCTCCAAGGTTGGCGAGCAAGGTCAGCTCAGCGATTTGCTTCTTGGCGAGCAAGATCAGCTCGGCAAGGAACTCTAAGGTTGGCGAGCAAGATCAGCTCGGCGACTTGCTTCTTTGCGAGCAAGATCAGCTCCGCAAGGAACTCCAAGGTTGGCGAGCAAGGTCAGCTCGGCAACTTGCTTCTTGGCGAGCAAGATCAGCTCGGCAAGGAACTCCAATGTCGGCGAGCAAAGTCCGCTCCACGACTTTCTTCTTGGCGAGCAAGATCGACTCGGCAAAGAACTCCAAGGTCGGCGAACAAGGTCCGCTCCGCGACTTGATTCTTGGCGAGCAAGATTAGCTCGGCAAGGAACTCCAAGGTCGGCGAGCAAGGTCAGCTCGGCGACTTGCTTCTTGGTGAGCAAGATCAGCACGGCAAGGAACTCCACGGTCGGCGAGCAAGATCCGCTCAGTGACTTACTTCTTGGCGAGCAAGATCAGCTCGGCAAGGAACTCCAAGGTCGGCGAGCAAGGTCCGCTCAGCGACTTGATTCTTGGCGAGCAAGATCAGCTCGGCAAGGAACTCCAAGGTCGGCGAGCAAGATCAGCTCGACGACTTGCTTCTTGGCGAGCAATATCAGCTCGGCAAGGAACTCCAAGGTCGGGGAGTAAGATCCGCTCGGCGACTTGCTTCTTGGCGAGCAAGATCAGCTCGGCAAGGAACTCCAAGGTCAGCGAGCAAGGTCCGCTCCGCGACTTGCTTCTTGGTGAGCAAGATCAGCTCGGCAAGGAACTGCAATGTCGCCGAGCAAGGTCCGCTCCGCGACTTTTTTCTTGGCGAGCAAGATCAGCTCGGCAAGGAACTCCAAGGTTGGCGAGCAAGGTCCACTCCGGGATTTGATTCTTGGCGAGCAAGATCAGCTCGGCAAGGAGCTCCAAGGTCGGCGAGCAAGGTCAGCACGGCGACTTGCTTCTTGGCGAGCAAGATCAACTCGGCAAGGAGCTCCAAGGTCGGCGAGCAAGGTCAGCTTGGCGACTTGCTAGATCAGCTCGGCAAGGAACTCTAAGGCGAGCAAGGTCCGCTCCACTACTTGTTTTTTGGCGAGCAAGATTAGCTCGGCATGGAACTCCAAGAGCGGGAACAAGGTCCGCTCCGCGACTTGTTTCTTGGCGAGCAAGATCAGCTCGGCAAGGAACTTCAAGGTTGGCGAGCAAGGTCAGCTCGGCGACTTTCTTCTTGGCGAGCAAGATCATCTTCGGCAAGGAATTCCAAAGTTGATCAAAACCATCAACAAACCTCTTGTCGAGCAAAATCTGCCCTGCAAGGAATTTTGATCTTTTCGTCAAAATGATTGTTAGTTGCCCCTAGGACCGCACGAAATCCTCTTGGTGAGGGAAAAATACAACAATTCTCAAGAAAATGATTTACTTGTTTCATTGCGCCAATGGCAAAAAGGGTTACAAAAATAGAACTAAGAACAAAACTTTAGATTGACAGAGCTCGATGTTCTAGAAATAGATCGGCCATTTACAAACTGTGAGTTTTATGCCCCTCTTCCTCAGCCTTCTTACTGACGTTTTCCAAAAACCGAACTCCCTATATCTCTTCCATGGTGGTTTGCATGGCCATCATCTTGTCCGACTACGTGAACCTTTGCACTACTCTCTTATTCTCTACTACTGGACTTGTCGTCACGGTAGCTGCGGCTGCATTGTCTTCAACTCGGATGTGCTCATTAATGTGTTGCATAAGCAATTCCATGGTCGACAGTTGATTCATTGTGAGTGAGTCTCTTAGACGATGTCCAACTGGAAGACCGCGCTTATACTGAGTGATTGAAAGGTTGGTCGGGCAATCAAGGATCTCGTTGAAAGTCTCCTAATACTTAGTGTTATACGCCTTTAAAGAGTCACCCGGCTCTATCTTTACTCTCAAGAGATGATCAATTTCCTTGGGTGTTTTGGCAGTTGTCTTAAATCTGGTGACAAATGCCTCTACTAACTGTCGCCACCCCTCGATGCTCTCCTCCATTAGCCTTTCGAACCATTTTAAGCCCAACTCGCCCAAACTCGATAGAAAAACAAGGCACATGAGCGCATCGTTTCGCTTGTGCCCAACCATAACCTGCCGGAAAATGGCTTACGTGCATGTATGGATCAGTCTTTCCATCATAGAGCGTGAACTTTGGTTGATGGAACCCGGGAGGGAGCGGTGTGTTTTCGATCTCTACGGAAAAAGGGGTGGCACTTAGCCTTGCCAACTCTCTGTCTAGTGGCGCGCATGCCACCATGCGTGGTTGTGGCATGGCGACCTTTTCACCGGCTCGCCCTGTAGGGACCAGCCGCTGCAGTGCAGGCACCTTCTGCGCCTCCTGCCGGCGAGCGCGCTCCTCCAACACATCCCTTAAGTCTTTCGAACAATCGGAGCGAGAATATCTCGATGCCGTCGTCGGGCGTGAGGGGTAGTAACTGCTGTCTTGCGTGCGAGATATCGTCGTCGGCGCTATGTAGTCTCCAGCTTTGAAGCTTCTCATGACGGACAGTGAAGATGTGCGACGTCTATTAAGACTGCCAAAACGGCAAGAATGGACGTGTTCACTGTGGTTTCCCACTCCAGCGATGCCCTTTCCCTTCATTTGGCGTCTCATGGCCTCCATCTCCATCGACATTTTCTTGATGATGGTATCTTGGTCTCTCAGCTTGTCTTCCAAGTGTTGAGTGTGTGAATCTCGCCGTCGGCGACGCTCTTTTGGAATGACAGAGCGCCCAAAACTCCTTGCACGCTTGTCTCGCGCATCCCTGGGAAGTCCTTGTGCAGAAGTCTCCAAATCAGCCATCGTTGGAATGGCGGACAAGCCATCTCTTCGCCGAACGGACTCTGACGTGATGCCATCGATAACGAACAACGGAATGTCGTCGTGGTTCTCCATAATAGATGATCGGAGAAGCTTGGAGGACAAGGTGTTGTCTGTCGATTTCCCACAGACGACGCCAATTGTACGGGAAAGAGATATTCGTCGCTGTCCGTACTCCTTGCGTCCAAGCTCCATGTCTATCTGATCAACCTGAAAACAAAACGGCGGTGAGCTACCCGACGGTGTGTTGCCGAAAAACCCCTTCGACGGTTAAGTTAGCACACACTCTGAGAGAGGGAGAGGGAGAGGGAGAGAGAAAGAAGTTGAATCAATGTTAAAGTTTTTCTCACCAATTGATGTTCCATGCCCAGCATGGGGAGCGCAGTCATGTTTATATACTTTCTGCGTTCACCTCTGCACCCATTCGTTTATTGACACGTGGAGCTGCTCTCCCATCTATCAGCGCAAATCCAGCTAAACACCACTTAATCAAACCGTCGGACAACATTAGCGGGAACGGGCAGCCCGGCGGCATCACCTCGGCTTCATATGACCGTACTACGTAACGAGTCCAACAGCGCCACTCGTTGAGCTCCATCACAACCGAGCTCAGTAGCATTCTGGTACGGCTGAGCTCTAGACAGGTTAAGCTGGTCTGCAGAAGACCTCTCCCGCCGAGTTAAATGTGCGAACCATGAAACCCGGGTTGGCAGACGATCATCTCGGTTGAATGGGACCTGGGCCTCAACCGAGCAAACCAACTCTGGACAAGCCCAAGTTAGCTCGGCCCAAACACGCTCGGACCTCTTTCTGCCCGGCCTCTACCACGGCCCAAAGCCAGACTATGAATCTCCCTCTCAACAACAATTTCATTGTAATATAAACCTAGATCCAAACGCAATTAATAATTAGATCAAAATATAATTGAATATAAAATTATTGAGTTAAAATATAATTTATCAAATTCGTTACTAAAAGTTTGAATTCAAAATATAAATAATCCTATTAGTTTCAACTTTCAAATGAATTTTGGCCCATTTGGCAACTTTACCTTTTTTTGGTTTTTTTAATCATATTATCTCTTTATTTTTTTACACATTTAAAAAAAAAAAAAAAAAAAAAATCAATTTTTAACATATTTTTCAAAATAACTTTTGTAAAATTATTTGTGCATAAATACATCCCTAATAAAATTGAAGTAAAAAGTCAAAAAATAATTTATTGTAACAATTTAAACATTCCATTATCTCTCTTGGGCTTTGTTTCGGCAACAGTGCTGGGGACCCTCAGTAGGGGGTGACCCCCAGTACCCCCACCTCCACATGGGGGCTGTGAGAGTAAGACTAAAAAATAAAAAATAAAAATTTATGTCAATCAAAAAATAATGTAGGTGGTGAGGGTCACCCCACTAGGGGTCTAAGTCTTTTTCCTTGTTTCGGTAGTTGGTAACAAAGTTCTGTTAAGAAAAATTCTCTTTTCAGTCGTTAAATAAATCATACCACTCCATTATCTCTCTTCTCTATGTTTCTTAGTTGTCTTGTGTAAAGATTTGGTAGTAGTGTGACATAAACCACTTTTATTATAATTTTTTTTGAGCACTGCTTCATACACCCAGTGGGGGTGGCGCCTCCAGTGACGTGGCACGCCCCCACTGGTCGAAAATCAAAAAAAAAAAAAAAAAGAAAAATTGTTTTTTCCGGACCAACCCCCAGCTGACACCTCACTGGGTGTCACCCCCAGCTGGGGGTAGAATGCATTTCTCATTTTTTTTAACAAAATCCAATTTAAATTTGTCCAAAAAAAAAAAAAAACACATTTTTTACATAAATATTTTTTAACAGAACTATATATATAGATTTAAAAAAAAAATATTTTGGAACTCTAATTCTTAAGCTCTAAAGTCAATTCTAATGAGTTGACAATGAACTCCACCCATTGTGATGTGATGTTTTAATCTTAATTTTTTTTTCTCCTTATCATATCATTAGTATTCTATTAAAACACTTAATGATTTAAATCATTATTATATTTTTTTAATGATGTTATGTTTCTTGATAAACATAAACATTTTCCGTCTTTTAATAACGAAGCTGCTTGATTTTTTCATTTATTTATTTATTTAAATTTTGAGAGAGAAAAAGCTAATGACCAAGCTACTTGAGAGATAGTTAGGTGCAAGAATATTATATAATCAGACTATTTTATAGAAATGGGAAATGGGTGCCATGATGCCCGTCTCATTTCAAACTGCCGGGATTAACGGGCAGCGGTGATTTTAGGAATTTTTATCAGTGTTATTAATATTTAAATGTTATATATTTTATAAAAAATTCACATTAATCATATATGGAAGAAAAAAATTAATAAATTAATTTAAATTCTGAAATTATAAATAAAAATATATTGATATTATTATTTAAACAAAAAGATATGTTAATATACGAGCTTCTACAATTGACCACGACGAGATTTTATATTTTGAAATCGTTGCATAATAAGTTCATTATGAACACTTAAGCTCATTATCATATATCTTCTACTGCTGTTGATTTTCTTTTAAGAAATTTGTCCATAGAGATAAAACTAATGGAAAAAAAAATAAAAATAAAGAAAAACATTATATATGAAATCATACCAAATCGACCACTCATAAATCAATTACAGTGCAATGTAACATCTCTAACAAAACATCCACAAGCATTGAAGCATCATATGCATAATAATACATTTACAAATTACAAACAATTAGTGAACCAAAAAAACAAAACTAAAGAGGAAAAAAAAAAAAAAAAGTCCTAATTTTTGGCCCCAAATATAAGGGGGAAATTAAACAGCATTGATGTTTTAACAAAACATATACAAAGAAAATATACATAATACATTTACAAACAAGACAATTATTGAACCAAAAAAAAGCCTTAATTTTTACCCCAAAATTGTTGATTTATATTTGTTCTATCCAAAACCTTATAAAATAGAAAAATGATTATGTAAGATTTGCCTAATAATTGAGTAGCTGATGTCGTTGGGGAAGATTGATGATGAAAAAAGAGAGCCATGGCTGAAGAGTGATGAGTGAGAGAGAGTTTGGAGTGTTTCTCGCCTGAAGCTTGAAAAGAGATGGCAAGAATAGTCTAGTGTCCAAAGTAAAATACAAACCATCACTTTACAAATAAAATATTTTAAACAAAAGGTAGGCAAAAGTCAAAAAGTAAGCTTTTTTTATTGGTGGGTTCAAAGTTTTGGGAATGAAAACTATGGGTTTAAAATTATATTTTAGTAAAATTGTATTTTAGTGGGTTCAGTTGCGAATTTTTTTTCCTAAAATCTAATACTTATATAATAAAAAAATAAAAAAATCATCCAGGGGTTCGGGTGACACCCTTGGCTATGTGTTGGAGCCGCTCCTAGTAATGGGTGCCATTATTTTCTCTGTACTCTCACTTTCACTTTCACTCCCCTTCTCCCTCCCTCTCTCTCTCTCTCCCCCCTCTCTCTCTCTCTATATATATATATATATACACACACACAATAAGATTGTCACCTCCTCCTCCTCCTCCTCCTTTCCCTTTCTACGTCTCTCTCCCAATCCCTCAAATTCCAAACCTTCTCCTATAATCTCTCCCTAAACCACAGCCTTTCTCATGGACAACAACCCAAGATTCAAAAATCCTCACTATCAAATCAAATTCCAAAACCACCCTCTCTAGAACGCCTTTTTCACCTCCACCTCCAACGCGACGCCGCTAGGGCCAAAGCCTTATCCGCGCCGCCTTCTACGGTAACACCATCGTCGGCCAAGTACTTCACCCGATTGGGCATCGGCACTGCGCCCAAGTACTCCTACATAGTGTTGGCCACTGGAAGCAAAGTCGTTTGGATCCAGTGCTCCTCATGCCAGAAATGCTACACTCAGACCAACTCGGTCTTCGATCCCACCAAGTCGACTCGTTGAGCTAAACAACTGTTAGATGTGTCTCTATTAGGTATTGTATGGCGACGGTTCGTTGCTCTCAAATGTGGTCACGATAACAAAGGCTTGTTCGTTGACGTCGCCGGATTGTTGGGTTTGGGCTGGGGGAAATGAGGATAAAAGACAAAAGAGAGAGTGTTTAGTGAGGCTGAGTGTTTAGTGAGGTTGTATTTAGTGAGGCTAAAAATTGGAAAGTGAGGCCAAGAGACAGAGAGATAGGAGAGTTTAGAGAAAGTGAGAGGAGCCTGTGTCTCTCTTTTTGGGGGGAGAGAGAGTGCATGGGTGCAAAGTTTTAGGTTTAAGTAGAGTGTGAGAGAAAGTCTTATCTTTATCGTTCATCACCAAGCAGAAATGAATCCTAACCGTCTAATTGTCCTAGTAAGACAAATGTGTCTAAAATAAATTCAAAAATTGTTCTACCTTATTATATATATATATATATATATATTGATGCAAAAATGGTACAAGAGGTACCATTTATAGGTTAGGAGGAACGATAATAAACGACTTGACCAGTTGAAGGCGTAGTAGCCACATGTTGGGTTCACCCAAAATAAATGGCAAGTTTGATTTCAGAAACAAATTATTCATTTTTTTAAAGATAATTTTGATTCAAATACATGATTATTGATATTTAATTAATCTAATTTTTTACGTGAATGATCGACTCATGAGACACTAAAAGTTGAACGGTTTAAATTATCAACACGAAGTCAGATGGGCCTACTAAAAGTTGAACGGTTTAAATTATCAACACGAAGTCAGATGGGCCTACTAAAATTGAATGATTTAAATTATCGATGTGGATTTAGAAGCAGATAGGTCCACAACGTTAAACTGTACCCTCTAGTCCAATTAATTTCCGGCGGAAAGCCCTCTAGTCCAATTAATTTCCGGCGGAAAGCCTTGTCTGGAAATAAAGTGTAGGTTAGGATGAAGAAAAAAACAACAAAAGTGACTTTATTGGGTGGTATTTGATAAAATTGAAAATTGAACTTTAAAAATTAAGTATTAAAAATTAAATGTTAAATTTTTTAAAATGAAAAATTATTTGAAAAAAATTTATGTGTTGAACTAAAAATAAGTTGTTTTATATGTATAAAATCAAATTTAAAATTTATTATTTTTAAATTATATATTTTGACTTTTATATTGTGATAGCGATAGTAGTGGTGGTGTGATGGTGATAATGGCGGCATGGTGGTGGCGGCGGCGGCAGTGATGGTAATAAAATAATTGTGGTGCTTATGGCAATAATGACAATGATATTGAAGGTGGTAGTGGTAGCGGTGGCATGGTGGTGATAGTCGTGATAGCGATGGTGATGATAATGGTAGTTGCAATAGCAATGGTGATGGTAGTGGTGCCAGTCGCATGATGGTAGTGGTGGTAGTAATAATGGTAGTGGTAGTGATGGTAGTAGTAATGAGTTTATAATAGTATATCGATACTTATGTTTAATATTTTTAAATTCAGTAAGAATTAAGTAAATTTCATATTACTTAAAATTTTAATAGACTTACTTGTAGATTGGATTTATTATCTAATAGGTTCTATGATAATTAATGACATTTTTCATTAAACACTATTAAAAAACGTCATTAATTGTTAATTTTCAGCGACAATTTAAAAATTGTCACAAAAAATGTCACTAATTTTAAGTTTTAGTGACAGTTTAAAAAAATTGTCCTAAAAATAGGTCACTAATCTACAACTTTCAATGACAGTTTGAAAAATTTGTCATAGAAAAATATCACTAATTGTAAGTTTTAACGACAATTTATAAAAATCGTGACAAAAAGTCACTAATTGTCAATTTTTAGCGACATGTAAAAAATTGACACAAAAATTTATTTTTAGCGACAATTTTACTAAGATTTATTTTCAATAAGACTTTATAAGAATTAAGTCCAACTGTTAGGACCTATTAATAGTTTATATTTTAGCTTATAGTATTTTAAAAAGCACTTAAATTTTGAAGTGATATCAATTGTAATTATCAAACGAATTTAATTGATTATTACTTAATACATTTAATTTTAAATACCAAAGTAGGTAATCAAACACCCTTGCTCTACCACTTGTGTAAGGTTAGGAGGGGAGAATGGATAGAAACCAAAACCATTTAAAGTCACTTTTTTGAATATTTAAAAGTTTAAAATGAAAAAAACGAAAAAACAAATGGGGAGAAAATAAATGAGAGCAGGCACCTATTTTGTCCCTCATTTTTAAGAAATATGGTTTTCATTGATTTTATCACCATAGTTTTATTTGTCCCAGTTGACTAGAGTTTATAACTCTCATATCTTAAGAATAAACTAGTAGTTAAATATTTCATTACTCATAGTCAAAGAAGTTGCGCACTTGATAATTAGTTGATATATGTTAGATGAAAAACTACATATATTTGAGAATTAGTAGCCTAAGAAAAATTTCCAGACACCATTGCGATAAAAATCTTATCTCTTATTTCCCAAACAAGAAGGGGACGAAATTCATTCTTTTATCTTAATTTTTTCTCCTAAATTATCCAAACAAAAATGAAATATACCATCCTCAATTTTCTTTTCTTTTCTTTTCTCCCCATTATAATTCTGTGTCCTAGATTGCCAAATGGATTGGAAGTTTGGTTTGCTTGCAGAAAACCAGTCAACTGAAAACCTAGCAATTCTTCCAAGAATATTCTGTTTTGTGTGTGTGTGTGTGTGTGTGTGTGTGTGTGACAGACATAATAGAGTTGTCCATTTGGCTGGAAATACTGTGTCTGTGCATGTTCATTGTGGGGAAAATGAATGTTTGTATTTTGTAGAAATTCATGCAAACTGCCAAACCAAAGAGGTCCCCTAAGCTCTCAGCTCTCAACTCTCAACTCTCAACAAAATTGTCAAAACTATTCCATGTGCCTTTTCTTTTCATTACACTGGATAATAGAAAATCCTCATCTACCTTTACAGGGTAACTTGATAAGATTTCTAATTTCACAAATTTAAACTTCCAGTTTGTGGTCCAACCTCTATGTGGACAGGAAATTGAGAAGTGAATTTAAGTGTCGGCATCGGGTTAGGCCAAGCCAGCCTGCGAAATTGATGTCCAAGCTCGCTCATTGATTAAGCCTTGCAAATTCTTTTTTCGGCAAGAAAAGCGAAGGCCAAATACCTTAGGCCAAGTCTTGTCTAATGCACTTGGGCCAGATAGGCTAGCTGGTTGAACCACACCCTCAAGCTAAGCCCAACAAATCGAGATTCAGATTTACTTTTAGACATTTTTTTGTTTTTGTACTTTTCCCTATTTTTATCCCCTCTTTTCCATAGGGGCTAACCAGTCGAGCCAACGAACTACCTCTCACAAACCAAGCCAGGCTATCGGGCCAGGTTGTTCATTCTATAGCCTAGTTTGTCCATAGTAAAACCTGAACGGGCAGGTCATTAGCCGATGGGCCAAATGACAGCTCTTAAGTGAAACCATCTTCCCTTCCTTTCCTTTTTGTTTGGAAGTAGTCGAGTTTCAAACCGCCAAATGTCACACCTACAATTTTTGCTTCAAAAGAGACACATAACAAGTTTTCTGGCACTTCAAAAGGGATCCCAACCAATTGGGACAAATGCTTGTCGTATTGAGCTTAGTCGAAACGTGGAACAATTTTCTAATATGATCTTACTCAAATATTACATTAAAATCCACAAAAAAACATAATTTAACAATGGATTTTTAACAATCAAACGAAAGAATAACGTATAATTTAAGAACTGGGAATGCTCCACATTTACAGGGAGAAATTTCACTATGCTTTGTATGATGTATCATCTGACCTGTATGCCTTTTCAATTATATCTATAACCTTCTCTGCTTCCCTATATCGCGGGCATGCTGGCTCTTCCTCCACCATCAAAACTGAAACTTTGCATTGAGAAATTTCACATTAAACCTTTGATTCTCTGCTCGGCCCTGTTGGCTGCCATCGTTGTTCCTTCGAAGAAACCCATAAGAAGCTGCGTTTGAAGCAATGGGTTCGTGTACTTTACAGGGGAAGCCACAAATTTCTAACTAAAAAACTACAAATCACTATCTTTGTGAAGCAGCCCTTCGGTTTAGTTTCCGCTCAAGTATTTCCTCCTGAGATCGATTGCAAACACAGCCTGGAAAAGGGTTTGCGTAAAAATTCTCCTCTAGTCTCGGTGACTCTCCCGGAAGTCTAAGATATGGCGCTCCAAGCCTATCAGAGTGCAACCTCTTAACCTCTGATGAGAACTTTTCCCAAGATATCGCCCCCTCATCGTACTGATCAATCAGACTAACAAAACTTTGTCTGAAATGAAAAGAAAAGAAAAAAAAAATGTCACACATTAATGATGAAGAAATGTTATAAAAGAAGCCCAAGACAAAGCACCTGTCGGGTTTTATAGTCTTTCGAAACCCTTCAAACCTCCTGTGCCCTTGCACCGCCTTTGCCATGTTCCCATCGTATGTGAAAACAAAAACATCGCTTTCTAGTGCTACGATATAGTCCAAAGCAGCAAGGCGATTCTGATACTGCTTGAAGGGTTCAAGCTCTTCTTCAGTTGCGAGGGTGGAATGAGAGAAAACGTTTGGGAACTCAGCACGAAAAGCTGCCATGCTGTTGCTGCCATAAATTTCCCCAGCAACTATGTAGATTGTCGTCGTTGAAGGGTACCCCATGGCCTTGAGGAATAGGGCTGCCTCTCTTGGAGACATCGGGCACCCACCTTGGAATCTTTTTTCTTTGCTGTCTATTTCTTTCTCTTTCCAATGCTTGACATTGTACCTCATAACACGAAGTTCCTCATCCTCCTCTGCAGTCAGATTGTGACTGCAGCCGGTGAATGCAAGCATATCTTTCTCATATCTGCCATAAAAAGATCCATCTAACTAGTTTTTCCACAATAAAACAAAGCTAGGCATTTTGTTTTAATCAAGTGTGGTTGGCTACATAAATCATTTTTTCGCCATTCTGTTAACCATATATTGGGTTATTCCATAACTAGTAATAATGACCAATAGATACCTTAAATGGAGGGCAACATATGGCTCGCTATCGTTCCTAAGTCTGTCGACTAGTTTTTGCCCGAGATCCTCAATCTCTGTTGTGTATCGAAGAGCCTCATAGTTGGCACGACATCTGAGCCTTTGTATAGAGGTCGCAAGGCCATTATTAGCAAGTCGCGAATCAGAGTGGGTAAACTTGATCACTTTGTATTGTTTCAACAAATGAACCATCTCTCCTCTGTAGTAACTAGCCTGCAAATGAAGCATGCTTAAGACACAGTTTCATTTAATGAAAGGAACAATATTTCAGAAGCGCGCCCATAATTTTCCAGACCTTCGACCACGAGATGGGGGCCTTCAGGAGGGGTTGGATTGCTGTGTGGCTTGGTGGCAAAGATTCAACAATCTCAATATCGTCTTTTAGAACCTCAATGAAGTGCCTCCAATCAAAAATATCCTTGAAATCACTACATAGAAGTGTCAAAAATTATCAAAACATCTTACCAAAGAATTTTAAAATTCAAAAAAAAAATATATATATATATATATATAACATTAGCTAGTACCTTGGATCGGTCCAGAAGGATTCATGGTCAAGAGAAGGAAGAACCAATGTGGCATCCATAATCTTTGCTACAGCAATCATATCACATATCTGAAAATGAATCAAGATAGACATTAATTCAACTAAAAACGAAAATTTCAAAGTCTTAGAAATAACAGTCAGCATAACTGGGTTAACTCACCCCTGTTCTCATTTGATTCAACCCACCATTGGCATGAACTAAAATGTAACCATTAGTTGCAGAACCTGTCCCTGAAAGAAGTTTTAAATGCATATATATTTTAAAAATGATAAATTAACTGAGATTTTCTTAGCAAACAGGGGAATGGAAAAGTGGAACATACTTATTCGATTCCTTGGCCGATCAACACATTGGTAATAGCTATCGCTGTTTGGTTTCATCCAAATTTCTGGTGTCTGTAAACCAAAAAAAACAAAAGAGAAGTCCTAAGCTGACCAAAAAGATATAACATAACAGATTAACAGACATTTTGCGGTGTTAAAGGAAGGGAGGAAAAGTAAACTATATTGATTCTTGACCGTTTGGTATATCATTAGCAGCCGATGAGTAATGTATTTGAAAACTATAAAGAAAGTAAATGACAATGGCGGTGTTTAGGAACCATTGAGACAGGCTATTTTAGCCTCAAATGACGAAAAAGCCTTTTAGCCTCACCTAACCCATTGATTTAAAAAAAAAAAAAAAAATGAAAAGCAGCGGCTGCTTCAGACAGTTAAATGACTATTTTACCCCTATAGATCAATTTTGAAAAAAATAAGATCAGGGACAAATTTGTCATTTCAATCTTAAACATCATTTCAAATATATTTTTTAATAAAGCAATCAATCCAAAAATTTAACCCAATTTTCCAAACGCAAAAATTAAAATAACTTATTAAAATAATCAAAATAAATAAATAAATAAATAAAACTCAAAAATAAATCACTTCCAACCACCCACAATGTCGTGCTTGGTTTGTGCTGAGAAAAGGAATATTCTCAACAGCTTCGAATACAGACTCTAAAACAGCAAAGAAACCAATCAATTGGGTGAATGAGAAAAGAAAAAGCAACTAAAGAAAAAGCATTTTTATTTTTAATCCACCATAACGGTGACACAAAAAGTCAAAGTAAAGGATAGGCGTCTCACAAAATGTAAAACCAAAAGGAATAAAGGGCAATAACATCCAGCTAATAATTGGAATGCTCACCCCCATAATGATTTTGTTTGACAAAGACAAAAATTCAACTAAAAAATTCATCTACACATTATCCAATTGTATTAAAATATCAAAAAACAAAATTTTGATTATAGAATTAAAATGAAAATTTTGAGTTAAAAAAGACAAATGCTAAGTGTTTTGAATATTTGTTTATTATTGAAAGTTAGGTAAAAATGTTTTAAAAATAGTGAAAATGTTTTTGAAATCAATGAAAAGTAGTTTAAAATTTGTGGAAGTGTCCTTAACTTTTTCTTTTCTTTTTTTCTTACTAGGGGCTGGAAAGGGAAAAGAAATGTCAATTCTCTGAAAATTTGCAGAACAGGGAAAAGGGTACCCACGAAATCCCTGATCCCTTGTTTGGTTGCTGAGAAAAAAGGAAGAACGTGACAGAAATTGAATTTTCATTTTCATTTTCATTTTCATGCCACTATAAAATTTCAACAAAATTAAATTTAAACCTCACACACTAGCTTCTTCTTTTTTTTTGGGTTAAAAATTTCGAAAGGGATTAAAAAAATTCCCCTAAAATTCCTCGGTTTTCTCAGAAACCAAACGCGGAAAAATCAATGGAACTTACAGGAAACTTCTCCAATAATCGTTTAGGCATGACAGCACCAGACGATTCCTCAACCCTCTGAGCCAAAACCCAATCATCCTTGAAACTCTGAAGAATCAACAACCCATTCTCTCTTTTCTTCCCATTCACAACCTCCACATTACCACTACCCATCATCAACGAAACCTTAACGAACACCGACACCATCACCATCATCATCAAAACCCCGAAGATCGCACGGCCCACATTCCTCCCAGATACCAAATACTGTAAAATAGCACAAGCCCTCAACACCGAATCCTCCATCCTCACGTACGGACTCTTCTTCTTCAAGTACCGAATCGCCTGGTAGTGGTGGTGATTGTGATTGTGGTTGGTGTCTGAATCGCCGTCACAATCGTCGAGTCCGTTTGAGAGGAAAGCAGTTTCAAGGCCCTTCTCGGCGTCCATTAAATCGGGGATGCGGCGGCGGTGGGTGGTGGGACCGAGAAGTCTGGGACTGCCGCTGCAGGAGGAGGAGGAGGTGGTGGTGGTGGCGCCACCGCTTGACATCGGCTGTTTGGTCAACGAGAAAGTGAAAAACAAAAACTGAGAATAACAAAAGAAAAAATGATGACAGAGACAGAGAGAGGGAATTGAGGGGAGGTTATTGATTGAGAACCGCCGGTTTAGGTGGTGGTGGTGGTGAGTGGTGGGTATGGAGTTGTGGGTGTTTTTTTTTTTTTTGGTTTTTTTGTTTTGTTTTTTGGTTTTTTTTTTTTTGGGGTGTGTTTTTCTCTCTCTATGTCGGAATTCTTTCATTCATTCATGACTGAGGAAGAAGAGCCCGAAAGAGAAGGCGAGCACAGAGGGTAATCTGCCGTTGTGTGAGAACTCCTCTGTTCTCTCTCTCTTCGTGTTTATGTTTATATATAGTACGGGATATACGTATCTCTCTCTCTTTGCATATGAGATAGGCAGACAGAGATGTGTATATATGCATAAGAGTACAAGTTTAAAAATTAAACTTAATTTTTAAATTTAATAATGTGATAATTAATTAAAATATTTAAAATAATATATTTTTTTATTTTTAATTATTAATTAATTATATAATTTATATATATTAGATTTAAAAAATAATCTAAAACGAAGACTTATATATAATTTTTTTTTATATAAAATACAGATACAAGGAGAGAGAGAGAGATTGTTGTATAGTCGTAATAGAGGTGGGCCTGAGGTATGGGCAAGGAAAATAACGTAATTATTCAGTAATTTTAAAATATAAATATATGATAGTTTATAGTATTATGATTGATGAAGAAAATAGATAGGTGAGATATTGTATTAGATGATTGAGAATATAAAATGATATATTAAATGATGATTGGTTAAGAAATACAGATACATAATATTTCAAAAATATTAAATAATTTTTCAAAAAATGACATTTGAATACAACTTGAAAAATGATAGCATGTGATTAATCTATTTCACTTCCATTTAAAGAAAATTATACAATACTCCCTCTTAAAATATTAATCTCTTATTTTATATTTTATTATTTTAAAATATTAATTTTTTTTTCAAAAATTAAAAATTAAAATAACATAAATTTCTTATTTTATCCTTCTTTTAAATTTATTAACATTAATATTTTTTAAGTATAATAATTCTATTACCAAATGATAATTTTGAAAAATTAATATTTTTGAAATGTAATCATGATACTACAAAAAAATGTTAAATTTTACGGAATGAACTATTATTCTGAAATGGGGAGAATACATGATATATAATAAAGAGAATTACATAAAAATGGGAAATGGTACAATTATTTATAAAATAGTGGGGGTTCAAAAATAATTGTAAACAAATGGAATCTATTACAATGATTTTCACTTTTTATAAAAATACGTATAAAAATAAAGAGAGAATAATTTGATAATTTGTAATTATTTTTTTTTTATTTTTTAACTAAGAATATATCTTCCCAAACAAGGCCTAATTACTGCAATGCCCCTCTCTCTCTTCTTTTTTTTTGGGCCTCTCCCATTTGCCTTCGTCTCTCTCTCTCTCTCTTACCCATCGAACTGCCAACCATCCTTTCACTCTATAGTTACCATTCACCCTTCTCCCATTCAATCCCTTCACCACCCTCGCTTTAATCCCCAACGCACATATCATTCATCTCCAAGAGACAAAACAGAGAAAAAGATAGATGAAACCAAAAAAAAAAATCTAGAAGCTGTGGTGATTGATCTGACATAGTAGAGGAAATCCCAATAGGGAAGGATATCACAGTAGCGAGGGTATTGTGGTGGTTGTTTTGGTCTTCGGTGATGAAGATTGTTGTTTGGGATGTTCGCTAATTTTGGCTTTTTGGCTAAATTAAATAGGCTAAAAAGTCAATAAGATAAAATGGCATATTCAAATCATAATTATTTCACTTTTTCTTTTTGAAAAATAAAAAAAACTAAAAAAGTCAACCCAAATGTACGTTTTAGCTAGGGTAAAAAAAGTCAAAAAACCAAAAAGTCAACCCAACCTTCCAAAGGAAGAGCAGATGAGACTTAAGTAGATGATAGGGGGGGCAGAGTGGATGAGATGGCAGAAGAAGTGATGAAGGTCTTGGTATTGGGCAGAGAAGGATTTCGAAGGGGTTAGTAGATATGTTATTGGGTAAAAGTGGTGGCAGAAGGAGTTGCTGTGCGGTCTTAGATGGACAAAAGAGCTAAAGGAAGACAAAAAAAGAAAAGAAAAGCGAGGGAGGTGTATATGAGGGGGGGTTGGTGGTTATAGAGGGTCAAAAATTAAAGTCCAAATTAAGTATGGACCTAAGTGCAAAGGTCGCCCCTGTTAGGTGACTAGGAATGATTAAAGGAGTATGGGCCAAAGCTCAAGGAAAGTGGGTCAGCAGTGGGCCAGAGCAGGTCTGACCCGCCAAAGGCCCGAACAAACTCCATGAAGAAAAATGTCTAAGTCAAGTTGTGGAGGTGACACTTGCAGTGGTCAAGTTGCTGAGACACTTTGTCTTAACGCCGCCATTCCCAATATTGTCGGTTCCGTCGCCATCTGAAGTTGCTGAGGGAAAGAGAAAACCGAAGCAACTAAGTTGCAGAGGCAACACTTGCAGCGGTCAAATTGCGGAGGTACTTTGTCTTAGCGCCGTCATTCTAAGTATTGTCGGTACAGCTACTATTCCTAGTATTATCAATTCCGCCGTCATCTGAAGTTGCTAAGGGAAAAAGAAAACCGAAGCAACTAAGTTGCAGAGGCAACACTTGTAGCGGTCAAGTTACGGAGGTACTTTGTCTCAACACCGCCATTCCAAGTATTGTCTGTACAGCCGCCATTCCTAGTATTATCGATTTTGCCACCATCTGAAGTTGCTGAGGGAAAGAGAAAATCGAAGCAACTTTACAGAGGCAATACTTGTAGCGACCAAGTTGTGGAGGCATTTTGTCAGTGCCGCCATCTCTAATATTGTAAGTTCTACCATCTGAACTTGCCGTGAGTAATGACTGCTGCAACAACTACAGCCGCAACAATTACGGTCGCAGCAACTAACTTGCAGAGGGAACATCCCAAGATGATAGCAGCCTTTGGGAGAAACTTCCTCTCCACAAGTAAAGGCTAATGCTTGGCATTGATAGCAGGCCTCAAGGCATTACTAGCCTAGGGCTGATAGCTGGTCCCAAATTCATTTTTAGCTCGGCGCTGATAGTAGGCCCCGAAACTCACTAGCTCGGCGCTGATAGTAGGCCTCGAAGCTCACTAGCTTGGCACTGATAGCAGGCCTTGAAGCTCACTAGCTTGGCACTGATAGCAGGCCCCAAGGCTTACTGTTTGGAGCTGATAGCAGACCTAGAGATACTAGTATACCGCGGCAACCTTGCAAAAATGGGAGCAGTGCAGCCCGAGCACAAGGGACTCCCTTTCCATTTACCTAGGTCATAAAACTATCTTGGTGTCACGACCCAAACCCGCCCCTATAGGTTTAGCGTCGTAATCGGCCAATAATCATTGGATTACCAAAGGCCTCGGAACAGAATAACATATAATTGGGGGTTGCGGAAGTAAGTATATAAATATACATAGTCCATTGAGCTGCGCTGACAGATATGGGACAAAAATTTAAAACTTGTATAAAATATATACCTATATGACGTCATATCTACATAAGTCTTGCAACATTGTACAAGGTGTGCGGATGAATAAAAACAGAACAAAACGTAAGCATTTTTAGCATGATACACAAAACTTGACTTCTATAGACAGGAACCTCCCTGGGAGGTACGGTGGCTGGCTAACTCCAAAACCCTCCAGGCAGCAGCTTAGGCCTGGTCACGCGCCTGCTCACCTATATACGTAATATAAACAGCGAGCGGAAGCCCAATGAATAATAACAAAGTAAAGGGTTAAATGAATGATGTCTTACCAGATTCAAAAAATAGAAACATGTTCATATTCATATACTTGTTTGAATCATATACAGAAATCAAAATTCATGCTTGTTCTTATGTGGTACATCCATTAACGCTAACAAATCCAATATAGAGCATTAAGGGTCATACTTGCTAGTTCCACACAGGAACCTCCAATACTGAGAACAGATCATATACTTGCCAGTTCCACAAAAGAACCTCCAATACCAGGAACAGATCATATACTTGAACCATGGAATTATTGCCACGAGTGCTTGTTAGAAACTGGATAATCATTTATTCTACATAGCATAACATTTCATAAAACAGATTTTATTCCATATACAGAAAATAAATAAAGTTGAACATAGCTTTACTAAGTTATTACTCACTGATAAGTACACAGATAACTTTGATGGCAACCAAGGAATTAATAGCTCACGGCGCGTGACCTATACAAACATAACAGATACGCATATTAAAACACACGCTCGGGTCACACTTAACTTATTTCATTTTGTTCTTCGTGTGTTTCTAAGTTTTATCCTCATTATTGTGTCTTATTCATGGCTTAGGAATGCCTAAGATGCAATGAGGATACTAAAATGCACTTGAAAATACTTAGTCACAAATGTAGAAAACAGGGGTCTCACTTGAACGCAACTTCCTCTGCTTGAGCGGTCTGTAAAATTTGCAAAAAGTACTGGCGCTTAATTTTTTTGCTCGAGGCACACTCGACGGTCGCTCGAGCGTGTGATTGAGGTCTTCGCTCGAGCGCAATTCTTGTTTGGCCATTTTGGTGTCTTCTTGGTATCCAGGAAAAGCTTATAAACATGACCCATTTCCCAAGGTCCAAGAAGAGGATTATTGGAGATTTGAGGGAGATGTTGCACATTTGTGCACTACCATTGTCTTCTTCTTGAGCTATTTGCTCCACCCTTGCCCAGCAGTTCACTCTCCAACCTCTCAGACAGTTGCTACTGTTTATTCTCCAGTCATTCCACCATTCTTGGATCATTAACATAGTTTTGTCTCTCTAATCTTCTTTCTAACCTCGAACCTCCCTACAGTGGTGAAGAGGGTGGAGGAGGGGGAAGAAGAAAAGGAGAGATGAAGAAGAAGAAATAATGAAAAGGGAAAGAGGCAAGAAAATGGATGGCAAAAATATAAAATGTTTCATAATTTTGTAGGATTTTTTTTAAAATTTTTTTTAAAATTTTTTAAATTTCACCACTAAAAAATTTATTTACCTTAAATCCTATTTTTTGGTAATTACTCATTATATTTAAAAAAAATCAATTTTAACACGTATATTTAATATTGAAATTAGAGTGAAAATAATTTTAGAATATGATAAAAAATAAAGAAGATAAAACAAGTTTTGAAATCAATGAAATGAGTTTTGAAATTGGTTACAAGAATATGTTGTCCTTCTCTTTTATTTTTATTTTCTTTTTTCTGACTACAAACCCTTATTAATAAAATCTTAAAAAATAGAGGAACTCATAATTATTTTTAAATATGAGAGCCTACATATAGACACAACATTAATTGTGTGAATCTATATAAAAACGAAAATAACAAATGAAATTCATAATTAAGTATGTTAATTAAAGATAATCCAAGTGTGATATGTGAATTTTAAAAAATTATTATATAAAATAAATAGGTTATAAACAATTATAGTGCTTTAAAGCTCGGCTTGCACTCGTCTATGGTTCGACCCCACCCCACATTTGAGTAAGACTCAAAAGAATGGTTGAATTTCGTTAGGTTCTAATAAGGGGAGCAATTCAAGTTGAATGTAACCTTAAAAATATTTTTAAATTTTTTTTAACAATAACCTAAAAATGTTCTTTTGGGGTTTCCATGACATGTTATTTATTTTATTTAATTTTCATTTTAATTATAGTGTATAATATTATAATAAATCAAAAATTTAATATTTAAATTGACAAAATTAAAAAAAAAATTAGTTAGACGAGTCAAACCTTGAATTTTTTTTTTTTTTGTGGGTAATTTTTTTCAAAATGAAATGTTCATTATTAGTTCGACAAAATTGAGACAAAATTTAAATTTTAAAATCAAATCAAATCAAATCAATTATAAATAAATAAATAAATAATTTACCTTTTCCCTTTTTTTCCCCCTCTTTTTTTGGGGGTCTGATTCCTAGTCATGGGAGAGAAAAAAACAACTTAACAAAAAATAAAAAATTCTGTTGTTGGTGAGTTATAATTTCATTGGAAGATACGCAACCTTTTGTATACTGTCTCTTAGTTGCCAAATCAATAAAAATATTGGCATATTAACTCTATTTTTTAAGTTCTTAATTAAAGTTGTTGGTCTTTGATAAACAAGTTAATAAATTTAGAAAAATGTTAAGAATTTCAAATATTTTACCAAATATTTTATCAAAAATATTTTACCAAATGTGGGTGTGGGACCCATACCATGTGACGAGATATTTGGTAAAACATTTTTACCTTGTTTGGTTTGTGTTTGTAGAGTAGTTTTTGAGATAAAAAGTACGAAAACTTGTTTGGTTTGTCTTTTTTCAGAAATAGTTTTGAAAAATTGTTTTGGGGAGAGAGTTTTAAAAAAAGTCATTGATTTGATGTGTATGACAGATAGAGTGGTTTTGGAAAGCAGGTAACCAAACAAAATTTTGAAATTTACTCTTGAAAATTTGTTTGCAGAGAATTTTTCTCAAAAATTTTTCTGAAAAACAAACCAAACAAGGCCTTAGAGTCTCTAACATTACTCATAAATTTATATCAAATGTGTTTATTTTATTTTATTTATTATTATTATTAGTGCAGTTCAATTGGAGAATACCTGTCCAGATTCAATCCATCTGAATGAAATAATCATATCAAACCATATATAAATGCTTCAAGATTAAGATAAAGAGAACGTGCATTCACAAAATTTAGGTTCAGGTATACCTTACATGATTTTGTCTACTTATTTATTTTTATTTTTTATATTGAGATTTTGTGTACTTTTAAGTAGGTAAAATAAAATGCATAATCATATCACCCCACCATCATGATTCAATTGAATTAAATTTGAAAATTTTGTGGCAATTGTCCATTTTATTTATTTATTTATTATTCTTGAAAGATCATTTTACTCATACTTATTTGTCTATCTGTCCATGCATCTACCTATGTGTGAGAATAGAAAGATTAAGTAGATATTAATCAAAACAGATTAATTACTGAATTTAATGTCACACATAAAAGTGAACTGATCATCAATTTTTTTCTAATTATAATATTTGTATCCGAATTGAAGGTTAACCATTTAAATTTCTTCCACTCAAGTGTAAATTTATTTCTTTTATATTTCTTGGGTTTCTATCTTTTAGATTTCTTTGTGATATGATATTTTTTATTTGGGTAAATTGCAGTAAATCTTCTTAAATTATGACTTATTTGTACTTTACCCCCTTAAATTTTAAAAAACTCAATAGTTAACCACTTCAATGTGTTTTTTTATAGTTACAATTAACCCATTTTATTAAGATTTTGTTAGACATGATACACTTATTGAATTTTTTTGATAGTGTAATAAAATCATACTTTGAGTTGGTTTACTGTTGAGTTTTGAAATTTAAGTAAGCAAAATATAAATAAGTTATAGTTTAAGAAACCTCAAGGCGTTTGCATAGTAGGCACAACTTAGGGCTTGGGGTCCCAACCAAAGTCTTAAAAATTGAACAGGCTCGGTCAATTCAACCGATTAAACCATCGACCTAGTGAGATTTTGGTTCGGCCAACCCTCTTAAATCACTCAATGTGAAAAACTAGCTTATTTGACAATAACCATTTGAACCATCAGTTAAACTGTCGAACCGTTCGACCCATTCACGGTTCACCGGGTTGCTAAGAACGAAATCTTTGGACTTTTTTGTTTCTTTCTTTCTTATTTTATTTTATATATAATACTGGTTGGGCATGTGCGTTGCACGTGACACGTGATTTTTCATTAACTGTTAATACTGTAATTATGCGTGTATCTTAAATTGGTATGTAATATATATATAAAGTATGAAGACTTATATAGGTAAATTGATCTGTATCCAAAATATAAATAAGTAAGAAATAAATATATACTTGGTTGAAGAATTTAAACGATAAATGAGAATAAATGAAAAATTTTATAAACATAAAATGTTTGCATAAGGTACATTGTTTTCTTGAACTTCACAACAGATAGGACAATTTTTGCTTTAACTCATCTAACTTTGCTTGGAGAATATGTTGCAATAAATCTTCTCTAGTTTTTGTTTCACTATCTTCTTATTTTTCTTCTTGCTCTCCAATGTAACTCATTGTAATAAAAATATTTTGATGAGTAAGAGTTTGAAGTGATTTCATATTGTTATGAATTTCAAAATCCATTTTTTCTCAAAAATGTGATTTTTTCTATGAGGGGAAAAAAGTACAATCAATGTCGTGATAGAGGTGTTTTGCAAAGTCTTATTTGTTATTGAAAGTGTTTGTTATGGACACTTATTTGTATGATATGTATGTATATATATATAAGTTGATAGGAGAACAATATACAATTTCCGTAATTTTTTCCTAATAAATATAACTATATTACTAAAACGATATATGTTAAAAAATTAAAGTATTTGATGGTAATATAACATTATTGATTAACAATATATGAATACAGTATCATATATAAATTTATATTTATATTTTTTATATATCTTCTATACTATTATATATGTGAGCATATGAGTTGGTATCTAATAGTGTGGTGGCTTCTCTTTCTGCCACGTGACAAATTTTCTTATCCTAAAATAAAAAATATATATATATATATTATTCAAAGGCATGTGTGAGCAAAATTTGAACCCAAGACCTTGGATTTTAGTAAGAACACTCTTACTATTTAGACAACATATATATTATGATATTAATTAATTAATTAATTATTTTTATATTTACTTAACTGAATTGCACGCGCATTGCGCGTGCCACTCACTAGTATATTTATATATGTAGACATCGACACATATAAGATATCACAAAAGTAATATGTGAAATCTTTTATAACAATATAATACAGGTAATAATGAGAAGTTAATTATTCATAGTTAATAGTTCATTATATGTGAAATCTTTTAGTGCTACATTTTTGTTTGTAGGCACCATTTTTTAATTATATTATTAAATTCACATAAAAATTGAAAGGAAATTGTGAATAATTTGTGTAAATTAGAGATTAGTGAAGAATGATTTAAAAAAAAATAGAAGTTTATAGTGTTTGGTTTGGTTGGTTTTTTCAAACTTTTGTTTTGAATTTTTTGATTTTCATGTTTTTTTGTCTTTGACACTTTTTTTTTAATAACTCTTTTATTTTCTTTTTGGATTCACTTAATTTAATACTTTTTTATTTTTTAATTTACTTTTAAATTTAGATTCACTTAATCTAAATACACTTAGAAAACTATTTGTTGTGCATTCTTTTTGAAAAAAAAATTATTAATATTAAATAATAATAATAAAAAAAATCAGTACATTTTTGAATTTATAAATTTTTTTACTAATATTCTATTTAGATCATTAGATATTAGATTTTCATGTAAAAGTATAATTTAAATATAAAATATTAAGAAATTTTAGTATCTTTAATAACCAAAACTGAGAAAATATAAAAATCAAAAACTGAAAAACATATTCAAAAAATAAAACCAACGAAAGTAATTCTTGTTTAGAATTTTGATATCATACCTTAGTTATTAAAGTACAATATAAATTACGGTTCATAAAATATAATTTAAACAAAAAGAATGTGTATAAAAATTAGCTGTGACTTTTTTAGATGCAGCGCAAATATCTGTTTTAAAACCGCATGCTTTCCCCTATTTACATTCGAACAAATACATACAATTTTAAGATTTAACTAAAATTGTTTACTGTGATTTGATCCATGATGGAGAATTATAAATATTATATATATTAGCATAGAAGATGATACACGAAATAAAAAGAGTAATTATTTTTTATTTTTGAATTATCATCGATGTAAAAAATAAGGAGATGGCTTATTTATTTTTATTTTTTTGATAAGAAGTGAAACAGTTTGTTTATATTTATATAAGACTCTTGAAAACAAATATATAGTTTTGGGAGACTTATTTATAAGTCTTTTTTCAGAACCTTATGCTAGGCCAAGTCCTGTGTAATTTCTTATAGAGTCTCAAGTCCTATTTTTATAAGAATGTATTCCACAAGATCCTAATCTTTTTACCCCCCATTTTCACACATTCCCTCTCTCGCTCTCTCTCTCACTCCCAACCACCGAATTGATATCAATCTTGTGCTGCTTCGCAAGCTTCTTCGCGAACGGTGTCACCACAATTTTGTGGAATTTGATGAGTTCTATTAATGGGCTTGAGAAATTAGATGGAATGGAATCCATTAATCCAAGTTTAATTGGTGAGAAAATGAAGCCACGGAAAATTAAAAAAGAAAAAGAAAAACTTGTTGCTATCCTCTTTGGATCAAGAGAGAGAAACTATCTAGTTTACCATGTTGAGTTCTATAATATTGTTTCCGAAATTAAAACAACAGAACTTTACTTCTATTTTTCATTTTTTTTTCTTCTCTGGGTTTCTTAGCAACCAAACAGGGGTTAGTACTAATGAGATAAAAGTAGAGACAGAGAGAGAAAGACTAACCTTTTGGATGAAAGGTATAGAGATGATGCAGTCAGAGTCTTGATTGGTTTTGGGAGGGAGGTTGTTGTGATTCATATGATGGTCACCATCTTTTATATCTAAAGTCACTCCATTTACTCCTGTTGAAACCTCAGCCATCTCTCACAGTTAGTTATCACAATTCAAGAACACAGAGAGAGAGAGAGAGAGCTCAGGTAATCTTTTGTGGGTTCTTTGTTGTAATGATTTTTTTTTTCTTTAAATGCCTATGTTTTCTTTGATTTTTCTATATAAAAAAATAAAAAAATTCAAAAAATAAATAATTTTTTAAATTTTACAATTAATAATACAAAATAAAAATATATTAAGATTATATATCTATTTCAAAACAAACGGATTAAAAAATAAAAACTTATTAAGTTTGCGAAACGTAACGTGACACATTACATTACGTTTATGTAAATGTCACATTACGTTTATATAGGTGTCACGTTACGTTACGTTTATATAAGTGTCACATTACGTTCATATTGGTGTCACGTTACGTTTATATAGGTGTCACGTTACGTTACGTTTATGTAGATATGTCACGTTACGTTTATATAGGTGTCACGTTACGTTACGTTTATGTAGATATGTCACGTTACGTTTATATAGGTGTCACGTTACGTTACGTTTATGTAGATATGTCACGTTACGTTTATATAAGTGTCACGTTATGTTACGTTTATGTAGATATGTCACGTTACGTTTATATAGGTGTCACGTTACGTTACGTTACGTTTATATAGATATGTCACGTTACGTTTATATAGGTGTCACGTTACATTTATGTAGGTGTCACGTTATGTTTATGTAGGTGTCACGTTACGTTACGTTTATATCAATTTCCTATATATGGTTTTATTACTAATTTATGATATTAACAACTAATATTGAGGGTAAATGTGTCAACAAATTTCCCACAGGACTTATGGGAACATAAGTTTTTTAGTAGGACCATATGTAGCATAAGTCTCCCTAATAGGACTTCTAAATAATTTTCCCTATAGTTTTTGAGTGATCAATTTCAAAAATAAAGAGATAGTTGATTTATATAGGACTCATCGTAATTTAGAAAATAGTAGATTTAAGAGGGTAAAATTGGGATTTAAAAAAAAGTAAAAATTTGATTAGAAACTCTCTTTCAAGGGTCTTCTCTTGTGAGGAATCTCATTGAGAGTTTAAAATTATTATGAAAGTCTTTACCTATTTATAATTTTTTTTTTTTTAAATAACTCAAGAAATCTATGTGAGATTCAATTAAATTATTTCAATCAAATTTATTGGAGGAAGGCTTGAAATTTTTATGTCCTTTCAAAATTTTTGCTCTTCTTTCAATCAAATTATTTGAATTAAAATCATATGCAGAGAATATTGTATATCTGGTTTCCTTCCAAAATTAAAATTAATAATATTTTAAAATATATTTTTATATTTTTTAGTAAAAAGATAAAAAAAAAATTAGAAGAAATATTTAAGATAATTTAACATTTTTAATTTTTTTAAATTTATAATTTTATTACTTAAATTTTTATTTTAATATAATTTTCAATATATTTATGACATCATGGTTCAATTTCGGTTCAACTCGATAGTCGAACTGGTAATCCATCCACCTGATCCTTTTTTCAGTTAACTAACCGGCCCAGTTTTTTAAAATATTGGTCTCAAGTTCTATACTCACTAGCTGCAATAAATTCTTTCCGGATACCCGATTATCAAAAAGTAAAAGTCATACTTAGGGATTTTAATGTAATTTAAACATTTGTTTTGGCCAAGTTTGGCTATCCTAAGTACACACTTTTTATCTTTTTTCCATCACATCATCTCTCTATTTTTCTGCACATTTTTTTCGTAAAAAGACAAAAAGTGTACTTATTTAGGTCATCCCAAATAACATTGTGTAGAGACGGCCCCACCTTTTATAGGAAAATCTTTTTAATATTTACATAATATAAATAACATTTTACATTGTAATTTTCTTTCTTTCTTTATTTATTTTTTATATTCTCTTTGGATGAAAT
Source organism: Camellia japonica (assembly GCA_030407325.1). Classification (NCBI taxonomy): domain Eukaryota; kingdom Viridiplantae; phylum Streptophyta; class Magnoliopsida; order Ericales; family Theaceae; genus Camellia; species Camellia japonica. The sequence goes on from JAPPVO010000017.1 coordinate 48,657,507, forward strand.
CATAGCAATTGTAAATATACTTTTCTCTATATTTTAAATAAGAAATTTATAATCTTTTTAGTATAACATATTAAATAATCATGGCTAATAAAAATTAAAAATTTCATTTTATTATATTAAACAGTTAACTAAAAAATTTAGCTTGAATTTCCACTAGCTTTTTTACCAATTGCAACAAAGCATCAAACTTTAAATTTTTATTATTTTAATACTTTCAATATGACTTTTCAAATGTGTTTGTGATGAAGATTTGTCGTAGTCTCATTTCTTTGAGATGTAATTTTTTTTTACACAAGTTATAAGTAACTTCTTTAAGAGGGTAACTCCTTTTCAAATGTGTTAGGTGTTTTGGGGTTGAAAAAATATTTGGATGAAAAAACATAAAATTTATAACTTTATTTCTAAATTCAATATTATAATAAAAAATTACATAATATTTATAATAAAAATGCATAACATATAAAAAAGGATCTAGATTATCTCCAGTACTGGACGGTGTTGTTTGGACCTATGAGGCGTATCACGGATCCAATTTCAATGATCCGAACCGTCAATATATAGGATTAATCGAGTATTTCATCGCTGTAAAAAACTCAAGTTGATTGAATAACGATAGTCACTTGATGAAAATATATTTTTGTTAACAATTTATTTTTAAAATCATATTTACCATTGACAAAAATATAATTTAATCAAGTGATTGTCGATATCTGATTAATTTATTTTTTTTGCAAGAATGAAGTACTCGATAAGTCCTACACATTAACGGTTCAGATTATCGAAATTGGACTCGTGATAAACTTCACAAATCCACCAACACGCTCTAGTCCGATTTTAAACTAAAAATAAGCCAGATCCTAAAAAAAATAAATACATAACAATATGTATACCAAAGGAATTTCCCTTTGGGAGATAGAGGAGAACACCCTAGCGGAGCCTTGATTATTGATGTTGTATTTGCAATTTTTTTTTAATTGTTTCATAATTTTTTTAAAAACATTATATATTAGAAAATATAAGGTGTAATGCAATTGGGGGTTCAAGCTATGATCTTAGTACTATTTTGCTTGGGCCGGCTTTATCATTGGAATTCATTATGATATAGGGTGAAATATCAATAAATTTTAAAATGTGATATTATGAATTGTTTAATTTTTTTGTTTTTTGTTTTTTTTTTATGAATTGAAAAGTCTTATTAAAGTGAAAATTATACAAAAGGATACTTATTTACATGTTTGGGTTTAATTTTTTAAAGATAAAAGTAGATTTCTCCAAATATAAAATTACATATTTGGTCAATCTGCACTATAGAGGTTTTGAACTTTTCCTCCTTATGGAACAAATCACACATTACGAACAAAAATGTAATATTTCAATATAACACTCTAATAACGTAACACTCTAATGTAATGTAACACACTAAAAAAACTTCTTAGTGTACTTTTCCTAAACGTAACAACGTAACACTCAAAAAAAAAAATTTAGTATACTTTTTCCAAACGTAACAACGAAAGACTCCAAAAAAACTCCGTAGTGTACTTTTCTCTCCTTAGTATATTTTTTTTTCCAAACGTAACACTCTAATATAACACATAAAAAAAAGAATATTTACCAATAAATCCCTTCTCACAAACAAGTACGCAAATTAGTCTTAAGATTTTTCTATTGATTTGTTAAGTCCTATTAGTGAATAGCTTCTTTCTGTGTGGTTCTATTTTTTGGTATTGTTTTGATAGACAACTATACCATTTTATTAATGTGTCAGGTATGATGTGATACTCCAATGTGGCACGTATTAATGTGTCACTCCAAAAAAATTAAAAACTCCTTAGTGTACTTTTCCAAACGTTACATGTGACATTTCAACGTGACAGATATGATGTGACACTCTAAAAAAATCAAAAACTCTGTAGTGTACTTTTCTCAAATGTGATAATCTAACGTGACAGATATGATGTGACACTAAAATATGACAGGTATTAATGTGACAATCCAATGATGTGACACTCTAAAAAAAATAAAAATTCCTTAATGTACTTTTTCTAAATGTGACAACGTGGCGAATATGATGTGACACTTCAAAACTTTTACTCCAAAAAAAATAAAAACTCTTTAGTGTATTTTTTTCCAAATGCAATAATGTGGTGAGTATGATGTGACATTTCAAAAAAAAAAAAATTCTTAGTGTACTTTTTTTAAACGTGACAACGTGACGGATATGATGTGATACTCTAAAAAAAATTAAAAAGTCCTTAGTGTACTTTTTCCAAACGTGACATGTGACACTTCAACGTGACGGATATGATGTGACACTCTAAAAATTTTTTAAAAAAATTAGTATACTTTTTTCAAATGTGACACTCTAACGTGGGGGATATGATGTGACACTAAAAAACTATTTAGTGTACTTTTTTCAAATGTAACACTCTAATGTGGCGAGTAAATGAGTCATTATACATCCAAAAGAATTAAATGGATCACAAGAATAAATATGGGATTATATGGATTACAAGTTCAAAATATAAAATTTATTGGTCAATCTCTCTATTTTAAATCTAAACCATCTGCTATTTTCGTTAAATAAATTAACATAAAATAGTATTTTAGTTATTAAACTTAATGAAAATGGTATTTTAGTCATTTTATGTACACCAATATCGAGTTTAATAATTAAAATATTTTTTTCGAATTCATTTTGTTACAAGGATTAAATTCTATTTTTTTATTATTGTAATATCTTCTTTTATTTTTTAATGAAAACATAAAATGTTATTATATTATTTTCCTTAACCTACAAGGTTGTCGTCGTTGGTAAAACTTACATATACAAAAAGGTATGAGTTCAAATCTAAAATGGCAGACCTATGGATAAAAAGTTACATTCTCTACTCTTCCATAAACCCTCTCTAAAGGTTTAGACTTATAATTATCTAAAAAATGTGGGATGCAACAGGCAAATTAGTTCGAGTAGAGTTCTGAATACTCTTGTGAACTAAAAAATATATATTGATTTTTTTAAACAATTATGTACAAATCCATGATAGGAGTTCCTTAATTGCTTAATTTGATATTATTATTCTTCTTAAATTTGTGATTTTAAATAAATAATTTAGTCATGTATAGCAAGTTAATAATAGTAGCATTACAATAAGAGGTGAATTTCAAAATTAATAAGATGAGCCCTTGACGAAAACGCTTCTTTCCAAAAGAAATTAGTGGAAAAGGGATTTAGATAGTGACTTTTTGCCATATTTTTGGGGGAAATAGAAAGCTCCATTATTTCCTCTAATTGGACAAAGTTGCTTACTAACATGAACTCTTGCTGCCCCTAGTGGTGGCCTAGGAAGCATCAAGTCAAGTAAGTCCTTTTGTACCTATTATCTAATCGGTTAGAGTGATACTTTCAGTTTGTCAATGCCATTTTAAAAGTAATGCTTCTTCCCTTCTATTTGTACAGCTAGAAAATAGGTTTTAATTATTTTTTATTTTTTATTTAAATAAAATTTCTTTATACATGCTCAATTGGATTCGGACTTTATTGTCAATTTCACATTAATTCTCGTACTTTATAGTAGGGTTTTTATATATTTGATTACATTTGAATTCTATTGTCTATTTTACAATAATTCTCATACTCTATAATAGGATTTGTTTATATTCGATTAGATTTGAATTTTGTTGTCGACTTTACAATAATTCTCATATTACCATTACGTCAAAAGCACAATCATCCATTTACAATAATTCTCATATTGTTGCATTATGTTATCTTTGAAAATATTTGCTCAAGTTATTTGCATATCTTGTTTGTACAAACAACAATGTTACAAATTCACATATAAAAAAACACGCACACACTCTCATGGGTAAAGTGAATATGTGAGCCTCACATATACGTGGATTCAAAGATTATCTCTTTTGAACGATTATGTGTTTAGGTGTAAAAATAGATGTGCTAATATCTTTATTGTCGTAAAAATACATGATCAACAGAAATATATATATATATATATATAAATTGTACAAAATGTTCTACAAGAGGTGCGGTTCTATCACTTTAAAAAAAATAACATATCAAATATCATTTTAAATTTAATTACAAAAATATTATCATCTCATAAATTTGATGAAAAATTCAGTATGAAAATTTTAGAAAAATATGAATAATCTCTTCAGGGAAGTCAATTGCGTGGCTTATGCAGCCAAACTTTGGCATTTCACTTAGAAGACATTAATTAGAAACATCTAATCACTTTCCTTATCACAAATTATAGACCTCACATCCATCCTTCTCTAATAATGCCATCAATGGACGAGATATGTTTAACTCAGACTTGACTACAAATGTACAATGGCGTTCCAGGTACCACCTAAAAATCCCAATGGGTTGGTAAAGCTTTGCAATCAATGAAGTTGTCAATATCAATATACACTCTTATTTATTTTTAATTTTAATTACATTGGCATTTACTGAATTTTGAATAAAAATTAATAAATTTTATAATGTTGATATAATTATATTGATCTCATTTTCTATAAAGTTAAAGAGACTACAAACTAATATAAGTGGTGTGTGACATAAAGATAAATAATGTAAAATATACATTTCGGTATTAAAAAAGTAACATGATTTTTCTATTAATATGACTAACAAATTACTAATGAAAATTATCTAAGAATAATATGAATTAAATTTTTTAGGAAGTCTAATGTATTTATATCAAACTTGTGGGATTTATTATTATTTTTTCTAAGCATAATATGAATTAAATTTTTTTGGAAGTCTAATGTATTTATATCAAACTTGTGGGATCTATTATTATTTTTTCTTCTGAATTTGAGAAGAGATTAGTGTAATTTACCTTAATTTTAATTGTGTCAAATTCATCTCAACATACTAAAAATTGTGCAAAGTCCAACTCTATACATCATCAAAATCATGGGTATTTTGGGCATAAAAAATGGATTTGGCTTATCTCAAGTTGGGATGACTCTAAATGCACTCAAAAAATTAAGTTGAGTATCTCATTACTTTCAACACCCCAACCTTAATTTTGAAATTTGATTTTTTTTTTTTTTTTTGAACACCCCCAAAACAGTAGATTAAGCCCACTTTGACCCTTTTCTTCATCTGCGCCGGAATCTCCACCATTGCCGGACCATCGTGACCAACCATCCGTAGCCACAACCACTGCCACCTTGACCCACCACCCAACACAACCTAGATCTCGTGACCATCAGCTGTGCCACCTACGCGTTCGTTTGGAATGTGGATTAATTTTTTAACTTTTTAATTATTTTAGTTTGGGATTAAAAATCTCATTTGAGATGAATTTTTTCTGACTTTTGTAAAAGTAAAAATAAAAAGATTATGATTTAAATGTAATATTTTATCTTATTAACTTTTTAATTTATTTTGTATTTTGTGGTTAAAATAGTTAGAAATGCTCCAAACATAGCCTAAGCCACTCACCACCACTACCACCTCTCTCTCTCTCTCTGTCTCTCTCTCTCTGTGCGCGCGCAAAAACCCCACCATCATCATCTTTCCTCTCTCTCGTGTGTAACCATTACCTAACAATACCATTGCCCACCACCACCCAAACCACCGTCAGTCATAGTTGCTGCCCTCCCACGTCGATGCCTCCTTCACCTCCCCATCACCATCCCTCACTCACACCTAGATCGATAAACCAGTCACCACGGCACACCAGATCGCGAAACTAGTCACTGCCGAACACCAGATTGGGAAGGAGATCACAAAACCATTCATACAACCAGGAAGGAGCCTGCAGACCAGATCGCGAAAACCAAGAAAGAATGGGATGTGTTTGGTGGTGGTGCCGCAGGGTGACGAGGATGGGGCGTGACGGGAAGGGTTGAGAGGGGGTGGCCGGAGCTGGGAAGTCGGAGCAGTATAGATGGTTTGGGTTAGGCTTTTGGCCATTTTGGTCAAAGGACAACAATTGTATTAAAAATAATTAGAAAAATTTAAGGGTGGTTAGTGTATTTTTTCACTTTTTATAAAAATATATATAAAAAATAAAAAGAAAATATTGATTGATGTGATTCAAAAAGATAAAAAAAAATATATATATATATATATATGTACTTATTTTGGGATGCCCAACAATGCAGTATAGATGGTTTGTAGGGGTGAGCATGGTCCGGATTGGACCGGATTGGGATAAAACCAGGACCAATCCATTATCTACGGTTCTTAAAAAATTGGAACCAATCCAATCCGTTTAAATCATGGAACCAATCCGAACCAATCCATTTAAATACGGATTGGATCGGTTTAGGACCACGGATTCACATAATTAAATAACAAAAATATATATAACACTTTAATTTTATAAAAATATAAACATAGCGCTATATTAGTTCCACAATAGCAACATATTTTTCTATAATAGCGACATACTGTTCTAAAATTTAAACAACCATAAGAACATATTTTTCTATAATAGCGACATACTGTTCTAAAATTTAAACAACCATAAGAAAACTGGTTTCACTATAAGTATTTAAACCATTACAAATTAAAACTAAAAACCAACAAACAAAAATAATAAAAGAAGATATTATATGGTTTTAGGTTTGAGTTTAGATTTTATATAGAATTAAGAGAAGATACTATGGGGGAGGATGTATAATAAAAATATAGACTATTTGTATACGGTCCGGATCGGTTCCAATCCGGAACCGTGGGGTTCAATCCGGAACCAATCCGCAGACTATGGATTTTTAATTCTTCAATCCGGAACCGAACCGCGGATTCAAAAAACCAATCCAAACCTATCGGATTGGACTGGACTGGATCGGATTACGGATTTCACGGATTACTTGCTCAGCCCTAATGGTTTGGGTTAGGCTTTTGGCCATTTTGGTCATTTAGTCAAAGGACAACAATTGTATTAAAAATAATTAGAAAAATTTAAGGGTGGTTTGGAATGTTTCGTAAGTATATTTTTTGATTTTTTATAAAAATATATATAAAAAATAGAGAGGAAATATTGATTGATGTGACTCAAAAGATAAAAAAAAATAAAAAATGTGTACTTATTTTGGGATGCCAAACAAGGCTTTAGTGTTGAAACTAATTTTTGGTTACATTTGGAGTTTTCCCTAAAGTTGGACATCTTAAGCTTGAAAGAGTATTTAGGTTTGGCAGATTCATTTTGAGATTTATTTTGGTGATTTAAATAATTTATTTTTAGAATTTGTTGAGTAGAATATTCATGTAAAAAATCAAGATGATTAAACATCAGTAGCTATATGTTTAAATCAAATTTGTATTACAAAAAATAAATGATTATTTTTGTAATTATATTTATTATCTATTTTTAAAAAAAACAAATATGATTTAAACATATAACTACTGATATCCATCATTTTTCGTATAAATATTCTGCTCAACAAGTTTTAAAAAGTGAACGGTTCGAATTACGGAAATCGGTTCCAAAATAAACCTACCAAATCCAAACATTCTCTCAAGTTAAGATGACAACTTGAGAGAAGCCAAATCCCTAAAAAATTACACCTTAGCAAAAGAAATATATTTTTAGAAATTGACACAATTAAAATATTTGGGACAAAATAAATAATTTAGTATCAAATCAAAATTTTAATTAATCTTTCTTTTTTTTTTTTTCGGGTTAAGGTATAATTGTCTATTCTAAAAATATCTGACTATATATAACATCAGTTATATAAACCACTTCAATATATATTTTATATATTTAATATTTTGAGATGAAAGTAACACAATTTAAAATTTAAGGACTAAAACACCACAAACCACATATACCATAGGTTAAAAGTGTGATTAATTTACTTCATCCTCTGGCTAAAAAAATGAACGAAAAGACAATATTTCTTTTAAAGACCTAAATTCCTTAGTTTTAATCATTAATGATAACACAAATTCCTTACAATTCTTATAAGTAGAGTTTATTAAAGTTTCCCATCTAACAAATCCAATAAAAGTAGTTAAATAATGAAGAAAACTTGACTTCTTATTTTAAAAAAATATAAACAAATTATAATCTATACTATTATTAAAAGCCAACAGAAACTTTGGTATCCTGAAGCCTCTCTTAATTTATTTTTTTTTCATTTTTCCTAAAATAACCATAACTTCTAAAATAATTATATTATTTTTACGCTAATATCAATTTGTAGTTAAGGGTAACATGATAAATTCAAACCAACCAATTTCACCACCCCACGTTTCCAAACTATACAGCAGTTCTAAATCAGTTTCAACATTTTTGAATTCTGTTTTGAATGATTAAAACCTCAGGAGAAAGAGAGAGAGAGAGAGAGAGATCAGATCTGGTGAAGCAGAGATTGGAGAATGAAAGGCTTCATCAACAATGGAGATTTCATAGAATCATCAACATTCCTAAAGATCTCAGGTCTCATTTTCATATCACTTGCTTTCTTCTACTTGGGCAAGCACTGGTTCGATGGTTCTCACCAACTCATTTTCTTCAACTCTCGCCAAACCCCTCTCTCCTCTTCCAAAACCCCTTCCCCCATCTCTCTCTCCCCCAATTTCAACAAAACCTTCGATCTCAACTCCTTTATCAACAACACTACCCAAGCCCAACCCCTCTCCGATCCAACCCTACCTTCAATTCCACCCACATCCCATCCAAAACCACTTCCTCCGTCGCCGCACGAGAGGTTTGGGATCATGGACGAGAATGGAACGATGGCGGATGATTTTGAGGTCGAAGACTTCGATCCGGGTGTTGTGGATAATTGGGGTAGTGATATCGAAGCGGAGGTGGTGGAAGATGGTGGTGGTGGTGGTGGTGGTGGTGGGTCTAGGGTTGTTGTTAAGAAGTTTGGGCTTTGTACGGAGAGTATGAGAGAGTATATACCGTGTTTGGACAATGCCGAGGCAATTCGGCGTTTTAATTCGACGGAGAAAGGTGAGAGATTCGAGCGGCATTGTCTCGAAGAAGGTAAGGGCTTGAATTGCTTGGTTCCGGCACCCAAGGGTTACAGAGCCCCAATCCCCTGCCCAGAAGTCATGATGAGGTATAATTGTTTTGATGTTTATTCAATTTAATACGATACTACTGAACAATTTGATATGCTATTTAGGTTGCTTTGTAAATGAAATGTAAATTAATTGTCAAATTCTTAAAATTTTGGTTAATTGTCTGGTTGGGTACTGAATTAGTGATTAGAAACATTAAAAAGAATTGTATAGATTTTTTATATATATTATCTTTGTGAGTATATTTTTATTTTATTTGAAATGTGTGTATATATATCATATTAAATTCAGAAAAAAAAATTATGCAATTGAATATATAAATTAGAAAAAAAAAAACAAATTGAATAAGGATGTATTAAAATTTTTATCAATTGAGTTTCCAAATGAGTTTGCACACGCTTCGCATGTGCCCGGCTGCTAGTGCCTAATAAAGAGGAGCAATTATAAGTTGCCATACTAACTATGAGAAATTATTCAGGAGCATTGGAGCACTATTTAAACTTGTTGTAAAAGTATTGAATAATTTTGTATTATAAATAATTTCTTACTATGAATAATTTCTCCACTAACTATAGATTCAAAACTTCATACAATATGGGGATCAGATTTTCTTCCCAATCTAAAAAAAAAAAATAAAAAAGTTACAACATGGGTTTCAATAAATTTTTACATCGTCATCAACTCATGGCCCCCTTTCTTAAAATAAAATAATAATAAAAAAAAAAACTCACACCCCATCTTGATTAGCAAATGTACAAGTGCATTAATATACTCCTACAATGTTTTGAAACTCAGACTGGTGAGCGAATCGAAAAATGAATCAGGGTGAAAAGGTCATAATGTTCAACCATCAAGTCGAAACGGTCAAATCGTGACGTCATAATTACATCATAAATATATTTAAAAATAATTAAATTCAACAAAATAATAGAATTTTCAATTACATTAACAAACAAACGTTTAAATAATTGCAATATTAAAGAGCATTGGATTTAAAAGTGTTCAACTACATTAACAAGCAAACAAATATTTAAATAATTACATACATTTAAATATTTACTGGTATTACTAAGCTATACCAGAGCAGCTTAAGTATGTAAAATGAAGAGACAAAAACAGAGCAGCAGCACAGACAAGAAAGGAAAAGAAAGATGAAGGGAGAAAGAGAAAGAGAAGCTGAAAATCCTTACCATAATAGAGCAGCAGTAGAGGTCGAAATCCTCATCGGAATTGTGTCCTCCGTTGGCTGGAATCCAACGGCTAGACATAGAATGTGAGAGACCGAAACCGACACCCAAAAGAGAGAGAGAGAGAGAGAGAGAGAGAGAGAGAGAGAACCCTTCCCCATGTTATGGCAGATCTATGTAGCCCAAACATTTGAGATTTTTTTAGGGTTTTTTATATGTTCAACAAAACCGTCCAGTTCTTAAAACCCAGTTCAGTAATCTTCTTTTGATGGACCAACTCCTTCAATTAACATTTCATTTTAGGGAAAGAGTTAACAAAAGAAATGTTCACATGCGATATACATTCACCCTCTTAAGAGATGAATGTACAACATGTGTAACAATAAAAATAAAAAAAGAAAAGAAATAAATAATAAAGTAAGTGCCCAGAGGCTACACATTCCAAGGCTTGAGCCTGGCTATACAAAAGGTTATTAACCAACACATAAAGCCCTTGGCTTGCATTTACATCATACAAAAAAAAAAAAGAAAAAGGAAAGCTTTTTGCCCTCAACACATTCCACGCCTTCAACTAAGTGGAGCCACAACATCCTTTCCTGCACAATTCCACTATGGGTGAGCACAAAGCCCAGTAGAGATGTCTTCACAAAGTATACGTGTTTAAAAGCAATCTCATATAGTTATATGAATGTAGTGCTATTCCATATTCAATTATCAAAGTTTTGCATCTCTTTTGAAATTCATGCAAAAGTCATTTCAAAGTTCATTTTCTTCACAAATACCAAGACTTTAAACAATGGGGTAATAAATATGACTCAGGTAATTTTCTAGGGCTAGTGTCTGCAAGTAGGTGTATCAGGTACTACCAAAATCCTACCTTACCGGCTACTAACCGGAGGACTTAGGCACCCACACGCGCGTGTCTTTGGTCTTACACCAAGGACACTTATGTCAACTTGATTTCCAATCTACACCCCCTAACCGGACTTACCAAACGTATTTACCCCAAAATGTTTTCATCAATAACAACTGTCTTTCTCAAAATCAAGAATTTATATCAAAGTTAAGATTTGCAAATGAGTCAATGAGAATAGACCACACATAATTATCTCCTTTGTACAACATTGCCAACATCTTTCACATTTATTCAAGTATAATTTCCACGATCCGAAACCTTCCAAAACCAAAACAAAAATAGAAATCCATGTGACATATGAGATTCCCACATATTCACAAACAATATCCATCATTAAATTTCCAAAGCGCCAACATGCACATCCCATGTTTTCATAATTGTTCAATCAAAATTTTCATTTCTTTTCATACATACCTCAACAGTATAATGTCCCATAAAGTTTTCTTCATACACTCGAGAGATTTATCATCAATTTCATAAATATCACATTTTCCAAATTTCCCAAAAATCTAGGATTTTATCAAAAATGGGATTTTTCCATTTATTTTTAAAACACTATAAGCAAACATCCCCCAAATAGTTCATAGCCTACCCAAAATAATTTATCTTGGACAAAGTCATGAGAAAGAATATATTTCTCAAATATTTTAAAGCTTAATTAAAAAGGACAAGACATGCTAGAAAACATATATATAACTCAAAAAACATCTCTACCTTAAGAGCTGGTGGAGAAATGATGAAAAGTTCTGAACCAATGGTGTAAAAATCCAATCTCCACCATACATCATGTAGTCCTTGACGAGCTCTCCAAATTTAAAGAAGGCACTAAGGTTGAAATCCCAATAAATAGTGAGGGATCAAGGAATAAATGAAGTGGGTTGGAGGGTTTCTAGAGAGAGATGAGAGAAAAGAAAGTGAAAGTTAATGTAGAGAGAGAGTGTAAAGTGAAAAGTGATGGGAAAGTGGGTAAGGCTCAACTTTTAAAGTGATTTGATTCAATTTTTCGGAGTTGACAGTCAACAGACCACTCGAGCGACCAATGGTGTGCTTGAGCGAACAGTTCAATTTTTGAAAGACTGCTCGAGCGATGAAACTAGCGCTCGAGCCAAAAACACCCACTCCCAGAATCTCCACACCCCTCTGTAAAAGACTGCTCGAGCGATCAATTCTTTGCTCGCTCGAGCAAAAAATTCATGTTCCCAGAAGTTCAGTCTATAAACCAAAGTACTAGAAGGTCGAATTCACCGCTAGAGCGACCAAAAGACCGTTGGAGCGGTCCCATCTAGAAAGTGAAACTAGGAACTACCAAAATAGCAACCAACCTTCCCGGTTCCTCTCCAACACCCAAAAGTGCAAGATGACATCTCGGAATTCATAAGAATGTACTTAACATAACAATCACGAGAGATAATGAATAACAGCACCACTTCAACGAGTTAAACAATGAAAAAGACACACTTAAGAGACAGATGTTACAAATAATGTACTCAATAGCTTTAAAGGAGTCGGGACATCACATGGCGATTGAACCAACGGTTATTCCGTTTATTTCAATTTACATCGGTTTTGAAGCTTGTCCGGGTCTAAAGGGTTTTTCAGACTAGAACAAGGTCCACTCATCGGTTTGACAAGTCCGATCGGTCGGTCCGGTCCAGGTTTCAAGACATTATAATATGAATCCATTGCGTCTCATAGTAAAATAAATAAATAGTATACATTAGTCATTTGATTTTTATTTTCATTTCTTCTAACTCACTTGTGAAATTTAAAATCTAAATATAATGTATATGAAAATAACAACTCATAAATTGTAGTTAAGGAAATGATAATATCAAAAAGAATTATAAAAAAAAAAAAGGAGAGACTTACACATAAGTCCTAATAGGTGGACTTATTGTTCAATGGGTCCTATGATAATTAATGACATTTTTCATCAAACACTATTAAAAGTGTCATTAAATATTAATTTTCAACGCCAGTTTAAAAAATTTGTCACAAAAAATGTCACTTATTATAAGTTTTAGCGACAGTTTAAAAAAATTATTATAAAAAAATCACTAATTTTTAACTTTTATCGACAATATAAAAAATTTGTCACAGAAAAACGTCACTAATTATAAATTTTAGTGACAATTTATAAAAATTGTGACAAAAAAGTTATTAATTGTCAATTTTTAACGACATGCAAAAAATGTCACAAAAAAATATTTTTAATGACGATTTTATAAGGATTTATTTTTAATATGACTTGATGGGAATTAAGTCAATGTATTATGATCTATTAGTAATTTACCCTAAAAAAATGTTATCACATTTTTAAAAGGTTTTGTTATAGTGTAAAAGTAAGGGGAGATTTATTAGAAAATCATTTTTTAAGTATTTGTATCTCAATTAGTTCATAAGATATTCTTGTATTTCAATAAGTCCTATTATTTGAACAATTGATCTACCAAATCCTAATTCTCATATTTAAAATATTTTATGGACATTTCTACCATTACAAATATTTTTTGAACGGTTAGCAATTTGGTAATGTGAACATTCATATTTACAATGTGAACGTTCACATTGACATGTTAACATTTACACTGATGATGTGAACATTCATATTGACAGTATGAACATTCACATCACAGAACATTTTTATACTGTAAATGTGAATATTATTATGGGTATTTTGATAATTATGTCACTCATAAGATTTATTAGAATATAAAAAAATAATATGGACTAAATGGAATATAAGTAGGTAAAAATAGATTTATAAAAATTAAATGCTAAAAAGTACTAAATATTTTATAATGTGCTCATTAACAAGTGTCATTTTATCAAACTTATTTTTCTATTTTGGTTAAGTAAAATTGATAAAAAAAGATATATATATTTTAGTCATTAAACTCAATATAAATATATATAAATTGTCTATAATATCATTTTTATGAATTTAATAATTAAAATATCTTTTTTCTTTATCGATTCTACTTAACAAAAGTAAATAAATAATTTATATTGAAAAATAAATAAAAAAATTAAAATTAAAATTAATAAAATTAAAAATTCATAATTTATTTTGTTATAAGGTGCAACTCACACTTTTTTTTTTTTTTTTTTCTTTTATATAATTGCCCCCATATACTTTTACACACATTTTCAATACACACAATAGCTGTAATAATGATTTTAAGTATTTTTTAAAACTTTTACTATTGAAAAATAAATCACAATTTATTTATTTATTTATTTATTTTTTGGAGTTGCTTATTGGGCAGTAATCTCGTACCAGAATGGAGAGAAACATTTTAAAATGTAGGGAGATATTCATCGATCTTCGTTGGACTAATCATACAGACTGATTTTCTGTAGCTTAATAATTAATCATCACTTTTCTTTTCTTTTTTTCTTTTTTTTAAATTGTGACAACTCATTTATCGACAAGCAGTCTTTTTAAATTGTGACAACTCATTTATCGACAAGCAGTCTTTGAAGTGGCTACGTGTCCTAAGCCGAACCATTTACATCTCTTACAATGGTTCTGTCACACCTTTGTCGGCGCGTATATCATACACCCAGTGGGGTCAACCCCCAATGAGGTGGCGACCCCCTATTCGCTGAAAACATAAAAAAAAAAAAAAAACTATTTTTTTTGGACCAATCCCCCACACCTCACTGGGGGTCGACCCCCAGCTGGGGGTAGGAAGCTTTTTTCTTTTATAAAAAACTGTACAACAATGATTCATCCCCCCTTTTCCCCCACCCCTTTGACCCCCTTTCTCTCTCATTGGTTCTCTTTTTTTTTTCTTTTTCTTTTTTTTCCTGCTCCTCCAATCACCACCTGCCACGTGGCAAAGGGGGGTGAGGGGGTGACCCCCAAAAGGGGGTCCCAAGCATTATTCAAAACTGTATAGATCTAATGATCCAATGGCCATTTACGAACAAGCTTAAAAATAAAAATAAAAATAAAAATAAATAAATAAATAAAGATTAGTAGTTAATTTTTAACTCATTTTAAATTATATTATCTTACATAAAAAAATCAAAAAAACTAAAAATAATTAAAAAAAAATTAATTTTTAACCAACTTTTCAAATGTCTTATATAAATATAAGATTTACAAATTATGAATTCCACATGTATATAAAATATTTAATCGCTTATTTAATGAAAAAATTTAATAATCTGAACCCTATCGTATTTTATTATTAAAAAAAAGGTTCTTGTTGTCAATCCGCCTCTAGTGTGGTCCCATGAAATTTGACCGTTGCATTTCATCAGAACCCGACTACGACCTTTTGGCATATAGTACTCTGGGTACGTATTATTCAGATCCTACTGTATTTCTTTTTAAGATTTTAATGGAATGATCGACTATTTGGCCACCGACTCTGTCCATCTGTCAAAATTGATCCATCTAATTTAGGTGTTATTTGTCATTATTTAAAAAAATTAAAAAGTCAAAAGTCAATATTTTATTTAAATCACATCATCTTAGTTTAGAAAGTGTATTGATTTTTTAACTTTTTAGTTTTTTAACTTAGGGTTAAAAAGTTTCGTCTAGGAAGGATTTTTTTAGTTTTTTTAATTTTTTGTGAGAGAAAGAATATAATAATTATGGATTGGATGCGACGTTTTATCTTATTGGGCTAAAAAGTATATTTTGTCTTTTTGTGACTAAAATAGCTCAAAACCCAACCAAACTATTCTTCTCAAATGAAGCCTTAATTGAATAAGTGGATGGATATAAATAATTTTTTTTAAAAAAAATGTGTTTATGTTCCGACAGATGGTGAATAAGAGTCACTTAGGGGTGTAAATTTAGTCTGATTCACTCGGGTTAGGATTTGAGCCGGCCTATGTTGGGCCATGCGGGGTCCCACCAAAATTTGGATTGGGCCGGACTGACCCACGGGCTATAAAATTAGACCTAGACCCAGGGGTATTCAGGCCTCGGGTTGGGTCGACGGACCTAGGCTTCGACTCAGGCTTGGCCCTGCTTGAACATTGTTTTTTAATTTTTTCTACTAAAATTTTATTCTTTTTTACTAAAATTGACATTGGGCCTTGGGTGAGCCAGGCTTCAAAATGATGGTTCAAGCCCAGGCTTAGGGTTCTGAGCCTAAACGGACCGAGCTCACTAGGGGTTGTGGGCCATTTTTACACCCTTAGTCACCCAATTCAACTTGATCCGTCAATCACCTTAAAAAAATAATATTATATTTTTATATTTTGTATGTTAAAAAAATGACATATATTTGATAATAATAGTAATTACTTATAAAATATGAAAGTTTGGTCTTTATTTTAATTATAAAAAATGAATAATAACAATTTTTGAAGTCAAATAAGATCAAAATAGTAAAAATTTACTCTAAATTGGTTTAAACTTGCCAAATCGATTTGCATCTATTTGCTCACTTGCTCACTCAATCCGCATCCACTAACTAAGTTGATGGGTGTGGATTAATTTTTTTTAATTCATCAAAGTTTGGACGGATAGCGAATGGAAGACCATCCGACCCAACCTGATCCGCGAGTACCACGAGTTTTTAGTTCCTTTTTTTTTTATATTTATTTTTTAAATATTATTTCATTCAAATTATAAAAAAAAAAAAATTGAAATACTCAAGATTTGACCATTTTAATAAAATAGATCTTGAATTTTTTATTGTAGATGAGGCGATTCTAAAAAATAAAATGAAAGTTTATTTTTTATTTTTTTGAAAAAGTTCACTGTTTCGGAAGCTAAACTTTAATTAATTATTATTATTATTATTTTTTACAAAAAAAAAAGTGTAAAAAAATAAAGATTACTTTTTTCTAGTTACTTTTTGGCTAAAATAATGCGTTGCGAAAAAGGTCATTTACATGTAGACTCCTTAATTTATTAAAAAATATCACTTTGGCCTCTTAAAATATAAAATGTACAAATGGACCCTTTAAACTAAAGAAAAATATGATTTTGCCTACAAAACTATAAAATCGTATAAATGAACTCCTGAACCATTGATGTGTTTTACTTTGATTCCTTTTGAACCATTGATGTGTTTTACTATGATCTCTTCTCTTAAGGGGTTCAATTTGTACTTTTATTTATTTATTTATTACAATTTAAGGGATCTATTGTACACTTTTATAGTTTATGAGGTAAAATGATATTTTTTAATAGTTTATGGGATCCACTTGTATATTTTTATAGTTTAGGGGGTACAATTGATTTCTCAATAGTTTAGGGAGTTTTCGTGTAAATAACATTTGTCAAAATAAGCCTAAACACAAAAATAAGATATTTATATAATTTTTTTATATATTAAAATTAGCTTATTTTTGCTTTTTACATTTTTATTTATTAGAATCTTCTAGTTTAGATGAACTTAAAAATAACATATCTTAATACGAAGTTTAAAAAATATATATATATATATATATATATTTAAAAAATAGCAAAACTTATAATTTGCAGTCTTTTAAAGAATATACTCTAAAAAGCAGTATTTGGAGGATTATTTTGAGGGTAATAATAACAAATGTAAACGAAATAACAGAAGTCACTTGGTTGAGGCCACATATAGTGAATTGTATGAATGGTATTTTTGCCAATTTTTATAAAAATTGTACCTTCATTCACTGACCCAATGTGGAGGCTCAAAACAGCATTCCGTGATTTTGTCAATTTACATATAATTTCTGCTCCTAAGAGGTGGTCATACTTTATAGATGAAACATTACTAAAACAACACGAATTATTAAATTTACCGTCCACCCTCTCAAAGTAAGTTAATAAGTTATCAACAATGCTAGGTATCATGAAAAACTTTTCATGAAAATAATCAAGAAAATTTTGTGACCCTTAGATTACACTTAGAATAAAGCACCACACACTAATCAAGATAATCCAAGGATCATAAATCTTTCATGATCATTTTCATGAAAAATTTTTCATGATTCCTAACTTTTCTCATAAGTTATTAGCTAGTCTTTATTCTTAGACATTGTCACGTGGTTCTCTAAATTCAATATGATTGATTTTTATAATGAGTTTCATTATTTTTATATTGATATTTGAAATAATATAAAATTAGTTAGTAGTAGTAAGTGAAGAGTAATGTTTTAAAATAATAGGCTAGTAAGGTTGGTTTGACAATCAACTAAAAAAGTTAAATAATTAAAAAATTATTATAAATTGTCATATTATTTTATTTATTTTTTCATATATCTTTTTATAAAAAATTAAAAAATTAATTAAAATAGTCAATTCCCAAATCAACAAATATTGTATTAATTTGTCTTGAATTTTTATATTTAACCTACTAATTAAATTATATTTATTTAATGACTTCCTATTTTTAGCTTAGAGCAATGCTACATCCCTCAATTTTTCTCCCCAAACTCCCCTCCCCCTCCCTTTCCGTCCCTTCCTTTCTCCATTTTTCTTTAGCTTATTATTTAGAATTCAACAAGTTTCAAAACTAAATAAATAAAATAAAACATTCTTAATTACTCCTAAACTAGTGTCTCTGCGGCACTCGTTAGTGTGAGGACACAAAATTAAGAAATGCCCTTGTCAAAAAATAGAATGGAAATAACAATTTACTTTTTTTGTTTTTGTTTTTTCAAACCATGTTATCATTGTCCAATGTGTTATTAGGCCAAGTTTAAACTTTTTTCAAAGAAAAATGTTTTATATACAGATATGGCACACAAGAATTGGCGTCAGACTGAGTTGATCTGCAACAATAATGTTCAAGTCTGTTTTTAATGGGCTTTTATGCTAGTGTCCCTCTCCGTCCCTTCCTTTCTCCATTTTTCTTTAACTTATTATTTAGAATTCAACAAGTTTCAAAACTAAATAAATAAAATAAAACATTCTTAATTACTCCTAAACTAGTGTCTCTGGGCACTCGTTAGTGTGAGGACACAAAATTAAGAAATGCCCTCATCAAAAAATAGAATGGAAATAAAAATTTACTTTTTTTTGTTTTTTCAAACCATGTTATCGTTGTCCAATGTGTTATTAGGCCAAGTTTAAACTTTTTTCAAAGAAAAATGTTTTATATATAGATATGGCACACAAGGGTTGGCGTCAGATCAATTCCATTTGCAAAAATAATGTTCAAGTCTGTTTCTAATGGGCTTTTATGCTAGTGGGTAGACTTCGTCAGTAGGCCAACTTTGTCTAATGAGTTTGACCCAAATTGACTAATGGGCCTAACTTGTAGACCCGACCATGTCAACTGGCAAGCCAATTGGCCAAGCTTCAAGCCTATTTTTGAGTTTTTTCCTTGTTATTTTTTCATATTTTTTGTTAGGCTCATAAGTCGGAACGAACAGTCATTTCTCACTAACCAACAGGCCAATTAGTGTGTCAACTCTCACATGCCAATAGGTTGGTTAGGCTTCAAAAATATTTGGCACAGACTCAGCCGAAACCTCATTTGGACTAGGCCAACCAACTTAGGGTATGAACTTGCGCCATGTAAAAGTGTATGAGGATTTTTAGCCAATTGATGACCTTTATGTGCACATAATAGAGAGGCTTGAGGGTCCATAGTACTCCTATATCTATACAGTACAGTTCCCCCCCCCCCCCCCCCCCCCCCCCCCCACGCAAGTACCACAATTATTCCTTAAATAGTCACCAAGACCATGTGTGAGATTGTGAGTTAATAACTTGTAATTCAAAGAATGGTAAATTGTTGAAGGTTTTCATAACAAAGGTAGGTGAAAAAAAATAAATAAATAAATAAATTGTAGAAGAACAAATAATATTGACCATACAAATAGCATGACCATTGACCAAATGGATGGTTTGTCTTTGATATTCAATATCTTCTAGAGCTGTACTCCAACCATTTGGGTCATGGACCGATTATTGAAAGTTCAAAGCGGAAAGTGTCTCACAATAAGTGAAAGCCACCCCATTAGTTGTTGGTTGTTTTCTTATTTTGGGTTCCACACATAGAATTTGTGCACCAAAAAAATAAAGAAAAGAAAAATCGAAAACAAAATAACAATGTATGTCTTTTGACACTGTAATAGATCAGGGGCTTTTAGGAATCAAGTTATTTTTTCTTCACTCTTTTAAGTAAACTTTATGAAGAAGAAAATAAAATTCGTAACTTTCAGGTCTTACTAGACGAGACAGGCTTGAAAAGTAAAAAAAAAAGTATTTTAAAAAAATCACTAAATATAAATAATGAAAAAAGGGTCAAAAGTTTATTTATTTGGCTTTAGTGAACATTTTATGAAAAAAAAAATTAAATTAGATTTTTTCTAGACTAGAATTACTAATAAAGTAAAAGTATTTGATACAAATTAAAAAAATATTACTAAAAACAAAAGAAGGGGAAAAATATATATGAGTGTTTTTTTTTTTTTCCCCTTTCTTGCGGGGGAATATTGTGTTGTGTAAGGTAGAATTACAAATATATACGACTGCTATAAATTTTTATTTGAAAGAGAGGTGTGAACGACCATCTAAAAAAAAAAAAAAAGAGAGGTGTGAACAGCTAATATTGTTTTCATCTTAAAATACAAAGCACAACTAAGTATTGTTTGGATGTGCAATGTGACTTTAGAAATGATATGAAGTGTGAGAAAGTGAAGTTCAGCGTTGGATATATATATATATATATATATACAAAGATGATGATGCGCAAAATATTGATGGGACTTGTATGATGAGAGAATGTTACACATGTGCACCTTACAATAGATGTATCTTGTTAAGAAAAATTATGATACTTGTGAAAATGAAAGTTACAAATATTCGTAGTGTGTTATGTTATTTTGTGATAAAAGTTACTCATTTCAAAATTATATTGGGCATTTAAAGTTACAAATGACAAAAGTTAGGTCATTTTGTGATTAAAGTTATACTTTTTTTTGCGATGCTCAAACAATGGTGAGAAAACTTATGACTTTATAATAAAAATTATGATTTTTTATAATACATTCGATATATATATTTTTTTACAGTTGTACATATTAACCTTTCCCCGAAGAGGACCAAGCAAGCTCAAAATATAGTTGAGAGGCGAGAACATAAATTGGTTCCTATAAGCTCAAATTGATGAAGTTGTAAAAAAGTTTTAAAATTGAGATATGATTCTCTATAATAATTTCATACGGATGGTTTAAACCCTTAAGTTAACTCATTTAAAGAGTTTTTAATGGTTAATCGATCGTGAGATTAACTTATTTTTCTTTTTAATTGTTATTTTTTATATTGTAATTAATAAAAGTAATTTAATAATCAAATCATTATCACATGGTATATAATCCCGTTCATGTGACAACTAGATATTAGGTGCTCCTTTTATTACTTGTTAAATTAGATTGATAAACATGAGTAAGGTATTAGTCTCACTTCATGGAGGGGTTGGTGGTACATAGATATACTCTTGCTTCTTACACTCGTGTGGGCTCCACAAATGTAAAGTTACATGTTTGTGTGAGAGAGAGGTCATGCCATTGTGGCGGAGTAAGGATCCTCTAGAGTTTTTTTTTTTTATTTTTTCAAGTTTCTTAGAGTGGTGCATTGTGTGATTGAGATTTAATGACAAGTCATATCAATTTTTTAGCATTAAATCTCAACCACACAATACACCACTTTAGAAAACTTTAGGAAAAAAAACATTCTAGAGGATCCTTGGTGATTGTGGCGCTACTGTTACATGAAATCTTACGCCACTAATTCGTTAAAATTATATTAATTTATTTTAATTTGTACAGTTTTATTTGTTAATAGTGTATTAAATTTTAAAATTTATAGTTTGTTTTTAAAATCATTTTGCTTTGTTATATTTAATACATATATATATATTTTTAATTTCTAATAAACTATCAAAGTAAAAATGAGTGTGAGAGAAATTTAAGATGTGAAATTTATTACAAATTAGTAGTTATATATATGTAAAATTAGTTTGTGTTATATATATGAAAAATATTATGTAAATTAATGTTCTATATTATACAAATGATTGGTAATTAGTTAGAATATTTTTCAATCCATCAGTCTGCTCAAAATCACCACAATTGCGATTTGCCAATCCACTAATCCGTATTCGATTTTTATAATTTTACTTTCAAATTTTTCGAAGCGTACCACTCACACTCTTACAAATTACTATGTTGCATTTTAAATTATTTAAAATAAATTTAAAATTTTTGTTTTTTGTTATTTTTAATATTTTAATTAGGGATGGATCTAAAATTTGAGTTGGAGGGAGGGGGGAATACACTCAACTTTTCATCGAAAAAAAAATTTATTATAAAATTTTAAATTTTGATTTATACTAGAACAAAAAAATGCATAATATTACTAGTAATTAGATATTCTTTATTAACATAATTAAGAACAAAAATATAATTAGACATATTTTTTCCGTGTATTAACTTAACAAAATATTACCTGTTATTAAACATCTATGATAAATCGACATCAAACCTTAATTAATATTTCTCAATAATATATGATCAAGTAATTTGTTATAAAATCATGTTCCATCTTATTATGTAATTTAGATTTAAAAAATATTTATGATTGAAAATTTATATTTTTATGAGTATAATAATAATCTGTTTCAATAAGTAATATTAAATTTTATTAACTTATTTTAAAAATGTCAAGTTGAAGTAGACAATATTTTTATAGGTGAAGCACCAGTAAATCTCAAAATGTAATATTGTGTAGTCCTCTATTTTTTCTTTTGAACCCAAAGGTCCATTAAAGTGAAAATTACACAAAAGGACAGCCACTTACATGTTTGAGTTTAATTTTTTAGGAATAAAAGTGGATTTCTCCAAATATAAAATTACACATTTGGACTATCCGTACTATTGAAGTTTTGGATTTTCCCTCATTTTGGAATAAATCCCGCAGTACGAATAAAAACGTAATATTCTAATATAATACTAAAATAACGTAATAATTTAATGTAACACACCAAAAAATCTCTTAGTGTGCTTTTTCCAAACGTAATAACGTAATAACGTAAAACTAAAAAAAATTATTTAGTGTACTTTTTTCAAACATAATAATTCAATGTAATACAAAAAAAAAAAAAAAACTCCTTAGTGTACTTTTTCCAAATGTAATACTTCAATCAATGCAATCACAAATGTAACACGCCAATGTAACATTCTCCAATTTAACAAACACAAAAACACTAAAAAATTTCGTAGTATATTTTTTTTTCCAAACATAACATTCACACTTTGAAATTATATATTTATCCAAACCTTAGCAAGGAATTTTTATACTAATTTTGGAATGGTTTGAAGAATCCCATATCTTTTTTTTAGAATGTTACATTGGAATGTTACGTTTGGAAAAAGTATACTAAGGAGTTTTTTTTTTATGTGTTACATAATGATTTTTTTTTAAAAGTGTTACGTTTGAAAAAAATACACTAAATTTTTTTTTTGGAGCGTTACATGGCTTACTAAGGAATTTTGGTATTCCTTTTAAAATGTTTGAAGAATCCACATTTCAAGTCATTTTTATATTCATTTTGAAATGTTTTCTAAATAAAAAAAATTCTCATATAAAAATTCATTTCAAATTTGATTTTCATAGATTGTATACACTTTCTTTCTAGTACAAAAGAAAAAAAGAGAAGGAACCTAATAGAAATAAATGTATAACTGTAAATCTAATATTCAAATAATATATTAAATCTACCTTTTCAAAATCAATGGGACTAATTGGTCCATAAGAAAATCATTGAGACTAAATGAATCACTATTCCTCAATATGAGATTTATAGGTAAATTTTCCTATTTTTATTTTTAAACAATATTCCTATTTCTAAAGAATGAACAAACAAGAATGAATGCAAAATAAGGTGCATAAGTAAATTAAAGTGTGATTTATAAAAGAATAATAAAAAAAAAAACATAAATGATATATGAACAAAAAATAACAATAGTAACAAATAAAAATAAATAAATAAATATAAGTAACTTTAAACAATATAGAAATTGAAGAAATAGTACAGATAACAAATAAACAAATAGAATAGATCAATATTTGATAAAACTCAATTTAGAAAATATTTTTAAAATTTTGTAATGTTAATAATTTGGAGGGTACGAAGTATAGAAATTTTGAGAGTATGAAGTACTCAAGTTTAAAATTATCTTACTAATTACTAATAAAATATACATAATTTTAAATTTTTTTGGAGGTGCGACTGCCTGCCTGCACCCCCTATATCCATCCTTGATTTTGATTATTTTTTTTAAAATTTTTTTAGATGTTCCTAATCTGAAAATGCTTAAAAAGTATAATATTTGTAAAAAATCTAAAAAAAAGTTCAATAAATAAAAAATTATGAAAATGTACTATTATTTTGTTTTATTTTTTGTATTTAGTGATTTTTTTTAAAAAAAAATCTCAAATTTTATAATTTTTAACTGTATCTAAAAAAATATTTTTTTTGATTAAGATATATTAAAAATTTGCTCAAAAATTGCAAAACCAAATAGAGTGAATTATGTTGTAACTAACAAAAAAAAAAAAAAAATGGTTTCTGCAAGTTAGGATTGGTTGGATAATTTTTTGACGTCTTTTTTTATTTTTTACATTTTAAAATAAAATTTTTTTTCCTTCAAAATTTTGATGCATTTGACACATGCTATTTTTTTTTTTTTGAAAAAGTTAATGCAGGGTTTGGATTTGTATTTGTTTTAGTGAGTTTTCGTTTCCGTTTGAATTTGTTTTTGTTTTTGTTTTGTTTTTATTTTTAATCTTTTTGATCTTTTTAGACTAGGACTTGAAAAGCAAAAATGGTTAATAATAGAAAATTAAAAAAAAAATTTGCTCAGGACAAAAGACTTTTTTTTTTATATATTTTATATTTTATATTTTTAATATGACTTTTTAAAATGGCTTTTCCTATTTCATTTTGCTCCAAATACACTCAATTTTTTGTCTTTATTATATATAATTACATTAATATACTTTCACACAAAATATACATCTTGAAAAAACTAAAATTTTAAAAGTATTAATGTAACTATGTATAATAAAGACAAAAAATAGAGTGTATTTATAGTAAAGTGGAGTGAGAATAGCGGCTCTCTTTTAAATATTTGCAAAAGAATAAAACTATACACACCAATTAATGTTAGGCAATCTTCACTATATTTAAAAGATTTTAATTCTATTGTGTACAAAACAACAATTAGAATTTAAAGAAATAAAGAAAAGGAGAGAATATGTTTGATTACAAAAATCAAACTCGAAATAAAAATAAATAAATAAATAACAGATTTTATTTTGTTACAAAAACAAAATTAAAATCTGATTAAATAAACAAATTAAAAAACAGAATATAATTTAATCAACTTACTTGGTTAAATTCTTCGAATAACTTTCTGATCAAGTCCAGTGTTTAACACTGTGTCCTTAAGACAGATTCGTCCTCTCCACGGTGCTTTCAGAACTTGGACGTCTATCTCCCAGGATGAAATGATCTAATCAACAATTAAATGCAGCACTACAATTTAATTGTTCGTCGAACACACTAAGTGTTTACACTCTTTCTTTCAGAAATAAAATGCAGCAATATGGCAGAGATTTAAAGCAGAGATGGAATACGAAAATTGGTGTATTAATCCAAATGGGAGGCTGGTCTATTTATAGATGTAAAGATGGCTGTAGGATTTGAATTGAACAGGTATGAAACCTGTTGGGTTTGAATTTCAACAGATTTGAATCTGTTGGTTAATTATTCAAACAGATAAAAACGGGAAGGCCCTGTTTGGATGAACCAAAGTTATAATCAAAAAGATTAGTATTGGGCCGAACAAGCCCAACCCAACCACACACCCGCGCCCAAGCCCAAGCCCAGCCCGCCCGGACGGACGGCGGCGCGCGTGTGGTGGTTTTTGAGTCCAATGGGTCTAGCCCATTTTGCCCATAACCTCTCCCTCTAAAACACTTGGGTACCCCTTGGGGTACACCCCAAGTACCAAACCCATGCCTTATAAACCCTTTCAAAACCTCCCACCAAATCAATGTGGGACAAGCCTTATACAAGCAATAAGGAATTTTCACCAAAACTCCATTTCCATGGAGCACACTTTGGCTTCAATTTCCCATTCACTCGGTAATGGTTTTAAGCAACCAAATATACCACGTGAATCACAACGCGGCATAGAACGCGTTACCACTTTGACCCGTGTAAAACGACGCACGGGGCCCACCTAAAAATTAGACCAAACTTAGGATAAAATTCTGGTTTTACCCAGAATTTATTACCATTTCCAACAATTAATATACTAGTTTGTGTACTAACGGATGATATGACATAATTTTAGAAGCTTCGGGTCTTTGTAGTTTATATAATGGGTGGGGTTCATAGTTTTGAAGTAATAATGTCATAACATATGTTAGTACATTAATTAGTCTACTAATTGATGCATTTAGTACAACCATTTATCAAATAAGATAGGTTTTGTTATATATGTATATATATAAGTGGTTTTTTTCTCTTGTCACCTAAATATGCTGAAACTAAACATTTTAAATTAGGAGAATTCTATTATATGCACCTTTTATCATGTGCATTTTTAGTTACGTCTTTTTCTTTTTTAATTATGACAAATTTTCTTCTTTAGTTATGACATTATTTTGAGATATTTTGGTCAAGTTACCTTTGTGTTTGATTATAACTTTTTTTTTTAGTCATTTTTTTCCCCCCTATAGTTATAAAGTGTATATAATACACATATCCCTTCAAATTATTCTTTTGCTTAGGGTTTTGCTTGTGTCCAATCCGAGATCGGATTGGACGGTGCTGTTGATCCCATGGGAGCCCACCACGAGTCCCATTTTGATAATCCGAACCGTTAATATGTAGACCTCGTCAAATACTATATGTTTATAAAAAATTATGTTGATCGGATATCGATAGTTATGTGATCAAAATAGTTTTTGTCAACAATTAATTTATTCACTGTCCATTTTTTTTATATACAAAACTAATTTGAGCATATAACTATCAATATCCGATCAACAAGATTTTTTATTGATATATAGTATTCGATGAGTTCTACACATTGATGGTTCGGATTATCAAAACAGGACCCGTGATGGATTCTCACGGGCACAACAGCACCGTCCAGTCCGATCTCGGACTGGACACAATCTCAACCCTTTGCTTAAATAGGCAAAATATAACTTTTTTTTAACCAAAATCCCAAACAGGGCCTTCAATCACGGAACTCAATCCTACCTGGTAGGTAGGTAAATTTAGATGGAAAAGCAACTGTTTTGGTACTAGAAAATGCTTGGGACCCAAGCATTGCTTTCTTGTACTAGGGACAGAGTGCTTAATAACAAATCCTATTAACGGAAATTATTACCAGCAATTACAAAAATGAATTATAAATGATTTCCAGAAAATACAATTGAAGATTCACATTCATATAGTTACAAATCGAGTCAAACTTTTGAATGTTTAAGCTTATTAATTAAGAATTAGTAGAGCTCGAACTCGAGCCGAGCTCTAGTCGAGCTTAAAAAATGGAGCTCGAACTTGGGTTGTTAAATATTTGTTAAACTCAAACTTGGCTCGAGCTTGCTCGATTACATAAACGAGCCGAGTTCGAGTTCAAGCTCGAGCTTGAAAAAAAAAAAAAAAAAATATACTTATTAAGATAAAAAAAAATACAAAATTATGAATAAAATATATAATAATGTTTATATTAATAACAAATTTCATCAATCAAATATGTAAATTTACACAAACACCAAACATAAATAAAAAATAAAATAAATTATTGAAAATTTATTTAATATATTATTAAAAATAAATATTTATTTATTTTTATGTTCACAAGTCTTGTCGAGCGTTGTCGAGCCGAGCTTAGGGTTACTCGAGCTTGGCTCGATTAATAAGCGAGCCTAAAAATGAAACTTGAGTTCGTTCATTTAGTAAACGAGTTGAGCTCAACTGAACTTTAAATAAACCGAGTTCGAATTATTCATAAATAGTTTGATTTATTTACAGTCCTATTCATAAAAAATCTCAGTCTACATTGCAGTTTTTGTGAATGATTCTATATTTCACTTCTATATTCTTATCATTAGTGAATTGTTATGAAGTACACATCTTTAACCCATTGACCTTATAATTTTATGGGCAAAATTTACTTTATCCTTTTATGATTTGGTCTCGAAGCACTTTATCTTCTTAAGTTATGTTTAGTTGGAGAATTTGAAAAGAAAAAAGAAAAGAGAAAATGTCGGTAAAATGTGAATAAAATATACTAATATTTCACTTAATTCACACACATTTTTATTTTTCTTTCCAAATCTCTCCTTATATCTTCCAACAAAACACAACATAATGGTTCAAATATAGGTAGAGAGCTTCCTTGTGATTTTGAACTAAAGTGCTACAATTCATTTTTCTATTAAAGATAACGGAAGGTGTGCCACACTCTCCCAAATTGAGAGTCAACAATGCAAAAGTTACAAGTCAAAGTCAAATATCAAAAATACCCTCATATTCTTTTTATTCTCCAAGTTAAATCTTAATCGTAACCAAACACTAATCCTAATTGTAATCTTCCATCAATAATTCAATTTAATTTAAAATGTTATTAAATGAGAAATTAGGCTAAAAATTAACAAGTAGATCAAGATGATTTTATGGTAATAAATTAAGGTATTTAGGCTAATTTATGGTTTAATTTTTTTTTATATATATATATATATATGTATATCTATGCAAATATTTAATTTAAAATGTTATTAAATAACAAATTGGGTTAAAAAATAGAAAGTAAATTAAGGTAATTTTATGATTTAATTTTATGTTAATAAATTAAGGTATTTAGGTTAATTTATGATTTAGTTTGTTAAATATATATATATATATATATACGTATATGTTTAATTTAAAATGCAATTAAATAATATAATTTTATTATAATAAATCAGGGTGTTTAGTTTAATTTACGATTTAATTTGTTATATATATGTTTATTTTAAAATGTTATCAAATAAGAAATTAGATTAAAAATTAAAACTTTGATTAAGGTAATTTTACGATTTAATTTTATGGTTAATAAATTAAGGTGTTTAGGTAAATTTATAATAATTTTATGTTTAATTAAAAAGGTTATTAAATAAAAAATTGGTTTAAAAAAAATAAAAAATAATTTTTGGTAATTTTGTGGGAATAAATTAGGGTGTTTAGTTAAATTAATGATTTAATTTGTTAAATATGTGCTTAAGATGAAAAATTATATGTATTGCCCTTATTTATAACAGAGTTAATTTTGTATTTTAATTCAAAATCACAAGAGGTTCTCTGTCTATATATTTTTTGATTATTAAAATTTGATCTATTATTTTCATTTCTACGGTTAGTTTTTCAGTTACCAAAAGTATTTTCATTTCCAAGTTTTTCAAGAAAAGCATTAACGAATAGGTTTTAAATTGTAGTGCTTATGCATTTTGTGTCATTTCAAAGGAATGACAAATGCCATTGCCAACAAATAGATTTATTGGTCATAATTTGTTAATGTACTGTTCACTTTAGTATTTATTTATCCAGTTCTTTGTTTTTACCCAAAAACAAAAACAAAAAAACGAAAGGATGGAAGGAATGACAGAGCTATGCAAAATTCACTCCATTAAAGTCAAAACCATATGAAATAACTAGTTAACAAACACTTCCTATTACTTCAAAGAATCTAATAAAAGTTTTGAAGTCCAATTCATGAGGTTATAATTCTATTATTGTAACATATGGAAGATGAATTGCCCTTTTCAAGTGACAACAAGAGCAACTATTTAGAAGAAAACAAAGCAGAGTACACAAAACATAGAGTAGGCAAACAACTTATAGGATACATATAATGGAAAATGTTATAGACCCGAAATAAATTACTAAATATTCTATCAAATCTCTCACATGGGTCTGAGATTCACACAAATCACGTGTATGTGGGTCCCATATCCATGTGAGAGGTTTGGTAGAATATTCGGTAATTCATTTGGGGTCTCTAGCATAACTCATATATAATATAATGAACAACATGTCAAAGAGTGCCATTTGTAAAATTAAAAAAAATAATAATTAAAATACCCATACATACACACATACATCACTTGCATATATTATGTTAGCTCCCATTTTTATTGATTATTTATTTATTTATTTATTTATTTTTTTAGGAGATTACTGACAAATATAAGAAGAATTACATTAGATAAAATAATAATAATCTAACGCAAATGGATTTTCTTCATACCACTGTTCTCCATATTTTACCATACCCTATTTTATGGGATCTATTCTGAACCCACAATAATAATCCAAACCATTTATCTTATAAATCTTATAGTAAAAATCATTTTTATAAAAAATCAGTTTCATCGAATATCAGTAGACATGTGAAATTAATTTATTCATTGATATTTGATGAAACTAATTTTTTGTACAAATATTTTTTATTATGAGATTTACAAAACGAATGGTTTGGATTATCCTTGTACGCTCAAAATAAAATCCATAAAATATAGTAGGATGATATATGGAGGATTGTGGTATAAAAAAGAGCCATCCCTAATCGGACAATACATACCTGGAAATTCAATTATCACCACAAGGAAGAATCCATAATTGGAGGAAATAAAATAAAAACTCTACATAATAAGTCAACAAAGAACTCATACTTTAGTAAGAAATGAATCCTAACCTCTGAAATAGAAATATACAGAAATGTCCAATTAAATTAACACAATTAGTTTTTTTTTTTTTTTTTTTTAAATGAAAAATTCACCTTACACCCATTAAATGTTCCATTGCCCATCATAGTATCCTTCAATTAAACTTTTGTGCATCAACTACCCTTTTTTTTATGTGGTTTTATAGTAACATAAGTTACTATTAGACTTTGTATATTAAACTTCTTAACCCAAAGGGCTGTTATCACTTCCCTTTCATTTTTCTTTACATATTTAAAATTCAAACATACTATTTCAAACTTATATTTCCTTAAATTACTCAATTCAAACGGACTGTCGGTGCTCAATTTGGATATTGTTTCTATCTTTGATGAAATTAAGTTTTACCAAGAGTTTAACAAGAATCACACACAATTACTCAAAATATATCTCTTTGATATTTGTTTCCCTTGTAATTCTTGCTAATAAAATTTCCCATAAAGAATTTATCTTACCAGTGTCGCCCTTTATTTTATTTACAAAGATGTCCTAATTTTCTTTCAATTTTCACTAAAGACTTGGACAAATCTAATCAATGACCTTCTTTTTTTTTTCTTTTTTTATTTTTTGTTGTTTTCAAACATCGTATAAGCAACATATTTAGCTTTATTCTTTGTATACAAATATCACAATGTATGTAGGGGTGATAAACGAACCAAATAGTTCGTACTCGATTCAAGTTCGGCTTGTTAAAAGCTTGTTCGAGTTCAGTTCGTTAAGTAAACAAGCTTAACTTAAACACATTTCAAAGCTCGTCAAAGTTTTCAAACTAAGTTTGAATAGTTAATTGTTCGTTTGACTCAGTTTGATAAGCCAAAAACTACATAAAAATACCTAACTACTCAAATTTGGCTCGACAAAAACTTATTTGAGATCGGCTCGAAAGTTTAACGAACCGAGTTTGAACAAAATTTGAAACTCATTAAAATTATCAAACCAATTTTGAACAATTAACTGTTTGGCTTGTTTATCACCCCTAAATATGGGTAGTTAAATAGGTATGTAGTTCTCAATTATATTGATTATTTAGGTCTTAAATTCAAATATCTTATAATTAGGGGTAGTTAAATAGGTATGTAGTTCTCAATTATATTGATTATTTAGGTCTTAAATTCAAATATCTTATAATGATTGTTGTATTCGAAATGGGCTTGCGGCTAAGCATTGTTTAAAAAGATGCGTGCTTATCTAATTTGATGTATTTTTCATAATATATTAGTGAATTATATCCTATCGATAGAAAGAAAAAAAAAAGAAGACAAAATAATGTAATTGAGACCCGTGGGTTCAAAGCACAAAATTGTTTTGTTCACTTATCTGGCAGTCGTGAGTAATATTCTTTTCTCATTGATTAAAAAAGTTGGGTAGGCGCAATTTTTTTCCCCAGATTTAGACAGTGAGCCTCCCTTTGGGAAGTTGGTTTTGAGACTTTTTTGGCTAAAATAACTACAAAAAATAAAATAAGCTTTTTAGTTTAATAAGACAAAACATTACATCCAACCCATAATCATTATATTCTTTCTCTCACAAAAAAACCAAAAAAACTAAAAAAGCTAAAAATCCTTCTCAAATCAGGCTTTTTAGTCTCAGACTAAAATAGTTAAAAAAGCCAAATAGTTAAAAAGCAAATCCACTTTCCAAACGAAACCTGAATATGACAAATTTAACCAATCAAAAAGTAAAATATTATATACCTTGTATTAAATGTGTGAACAAAATCAAAATCGTTCAAATAGAATATGCATGTTTTAAAAAAAATTCCCCCTTCAATGCAGTGACCATTCCATCCCTCTCCCACCATTCCAAGGCACATGACAACTAAGGTTTTCTAGAAAACAGGTAACCAAAGGCACTTTTTAGGCATTACATTCACACTTCCACTAATGATTATGAAGCCCTGATTTCTTCATTGGAGTTGAGTTAAGTTGAGACAATGGAACCCCACTCACCCAAGCATTTCAAGTGAACAACACATTTTAAAAGTCCCAAATCATGGTAGGTGGAAATCCATTGTGGGTCAAAAAAGATTTGTAAATTTTTTTTTTTAAAATATAAACAAAATTATAATATGCTATAGTCCGATGCCACTTGGTGATATTTGATTTTGTTCCCACCATCATATTTTATAATATTTTTTTGGGTACATATTTATATGAATTTTGATGAATCACACATACACTTGAGAATTGAGGGTGTGGATTATTATTATTATTATTATTATTATAATTATTATATGAGAGTTTATATATGTAGAATTGCTTAGGAGAGTTTCTATATGTAGAATTGTACAAATAAGCACCAAAAAGTATATTAAAGAAATTGATGAATGGAATATGATGGCGTGAGGGGCATGTTTTTAGAATTTGCATTGAAAGAGATGTGCTTAATTTTATACAGGCCATGACTTATGACTCATGACCTTTGATCTCATTATTGGAAAGCTTTTTCCTTAGACAAAGCCTCACTTTATTAATACAATTTTGCATGAAAATAATAAAATAAAATTGACATATCTGTTGACCCTCGAGTTATGCATTTTCATATTAATACATATATATATATATAATTTGCCACAACATTCACATATATCTTAACATGAGCCGGCATGATGTTCAAAAGTTGACAGCCAAGGTAAATAAAAAGAGGAATGATGTATATATGTATATATAGATATTATCGATTTGATTAATATGATTTTTTTTGCACAAATAATTTACATACAATCTCATCAAAGTCAAATCCGTGGTAGGTTCATGGGCCTTTGATAGTACGGCCATTAAAAACAAACTTAGTCTATATAAAATTGTATAATTCTATGAACTCAGAATTATTACTCAAAATTTTATCTAGAAACATGATGTGTGATTCATATTTACTCAACTATGAGTCTCACAATATACACCAATATAATCCAGCCACACAGTCCATTTCTTGGTTGTCTTCCCGGTTCTAATGCTTGGGACAGCATTCAAAAAAAAAAAAAAAATAAAGGTCTGGGACAGTGGACTTTTTCCATAAAATTACTTACCTTCACATTTTTCACCTAAAAAAGGAAAGAAAAAAAAAATAGACCAAAGGATTAGCTTAGGGAGGTGACACTTGTCCTTCCTCCATTACCTTC
The DNA here is from genome assembly GCA_030407325.1 of Camellia japonica. Classification (NCBI taxonomy): domain Eukaryota; kingdom Viridiplantae; phylum Streptophyta; class Magnoliopsida; order Ericales; family Theaceae; genus Camellia; species Camellia japonica. The sequence continues at coordinate 48,691,491 of JAPPVO010000017.1, forward strand.
CTATTGATTATAAGAAAAATATAAAAATAAAAAAGAGACAGAACGATTCAGAAAGAAGCCAGCTTTGAGTATTCTTCTTCTTCTTCTTCTTCTTCTTCTCCTTATTATTATGTATCTTTAAAATTTGATTAAACAAATCTTATCTTGATCCAATTCTGTATTTTATTTATTTATTTATTTATTTTGGATAAAAATTATAGCTTGAGAAATGAAATTGGACTTATGTAGAGTAGCATCAAGCTTTAAATTTTTTTTCCCCCTTTCTTTTTGTTTTAATATTATTATTTTTCTGGATTCCCATTCAGCCTTTTTGAATGTTAGGAAATCAGTATATATTAAAAAAAATAAAAAAAACCTTGGCAGAATTTCACTCTCTTATCCATTAAAAAGTCAAACAAGAATGAAAACCGACATTGCAGACATTCCAAACATTAGACTCTGTTTGGTTTGGTTGGGTTTAGTTTTAAAAAAAAATAAAAAATTAATTTAGTGAAATATTTGATAAAGAAAAAGTAATTATTATTTTAAAAAAAGTTTACATTTTGAGATAAAAATTAATTTAAAAAAAAAATTAGTGTTAACTTTTGTCAAACTAATTTTTATTTTTTCAAAAAAAAAAATTCACAAAATGATTTTGACTTTGAAACCAAATAGAGCCTAAAGTTTTTTTTTTTTGTTTGGGGGGGGGGGGGGGGGCGATTTACAAGCGGTCTCTCTAGATGAGTTGAGTTTTAGCCAAATTCTAACCTAGTGAGAATAAAATGATAATGAGTCGGTACTTCAAGATTAATTGACATAAATCTCATATCCTAACAAGCTGGTTCAATCCTAAATGAGGTCGACAATAAAATCTTAATAGAAGATTATTTTTATATTTTAAATAATATTTTATTTTATTTTTTATGTAAAATTTAGTGTTTCTATTTTGTAAATTAAAATTTAAAAGCTCATTACGAGGAGGCCTCTAATCACGGAGAACTTTTGTTCGTTGGGCTTTTTGTATGAGGGAAAGGGAAAATTATTTAATATTTTCGCAGTATCACGTATCTGTATTTTTTAATTAATTATTATTTAATATGTCTTTTTATTTTTCTCAATCACCTAACATAATATTTTATCTATCCATCTTCTTTACTAATCATAATATTATAAAATATTACGTGTCTATACTCTAAGATTACTGAATAATTATCCGAGGTGAAGTTTTCGGAACTTTTATGAAGAAGAGAATATTTTGGGCCCTTATTATTGGGCCTTCAAACAAGAAAAGTTTTTGTAGACCATTGGACAAAGCGCTTTGGTATTGACTTTTGGACCAAAAAAAAAAAGAAAGTGTTTTTCAATATGGATAAACTAACCTATCACCCGTGTTATGCATAGGATAATTATAAATATTTATATTTGTTATTAATTTTTTTTAATATATAAATTATGTTTTTAAAGATTTTTTATAAAAATAATTTAACAATCTTATCACTAACCATAGTGTATATGAGAAATTAAAAAGGCTACTGTAATAACTATGCACGAGTTGTATCTATAATTATTTGAATGAGGGGATTTTAAATACTGATCAGGGATTTTGATCAAATCAATAAATGCAGACATGTGGAAAGACATGTAGATTGAAAAAAGTTAATAAATGTTGATTAGGGGATTTTGATCAAATCAATAAATGTTAAGTTTTTTTTTTAAATAATTTTTTTTTAACAAGGCTACTGTAGTAACTATGCACGAGCTATATCTATAATTATTTGTATGAGGGGATTTTAAATACTGATCAGAGATTTTGATCAAATCAATAAATGCAGATATGTGGAAAGACATATAGATTGAAAAAAGTTAATAAATGCTGATCAGGGGATTTTGACTAAATCAATAAATGCTGAGTTTTTTTTTTAAATAAAAAATTTAGAAAATTAAGGTTGGAAGATTGGAGCTCCTATAAGGGGATTTAGAAACCCTATTTTCTTTAATATATACAATATATATATATATATATATATATTATAAGATGAGAGAAATAAAGTACTATCTTATTATAATGGAGGAGATCTTATAAAAAAAAGCTTGTAGACATGAATGGCCTCTTATTTTATTGTGTTTACAATTATCTATATATGTGAATTGTGATTTTTAAATGTCTTCTTTTTTTCCTTTTTTATATAATATTAAAGTTTAATATTTTGATAATAATCATATGTGTTGGACTTTTCAAGGAATTAAATGTCTTTTTTTTTATTATATTATATTAAAGTTTAATATTTTCATAATAATCATATGTGTTGGACTTTTCAAGAAATTTTTTTTTTATGTTTGTTCTTAATGCATTAAAGTGTTATTATGAGGGATAAAAATCGTATGCGTTGGGATTTTTCAAGGAATTCATATTTGTTGGATTTCAAAGAATTTTTTTTATACTTGTTCTTAATGCATTAAAGTGTTATTATGAGAAAGTGTTATTATGAGGGTAAGACTTGGGAGTTGGGAGATGTTAATAAATACTAAGATTTTTTTTTTTAAATCAAAAAATCAGGATATTTAGATTAGGAAATTGGAGCTCTCACAAGGCTTGAGATTAAAAACCCCATTTTACTTAATATATAGTATAGATTACACTCTTAATCTTTATATTTTGACTCAAATTTTATTTTTATTTTTATTATTTAAATTTAAATAATTTAATATTTACACTTTAAGTCTAATTTTATTTTAATCATTATATTCAAATTTACTTCTTCTTCTTCGCCTCCTCACACCCATAGGAAGAAAAAATTGAATAACACATAAATAAGACTAAAACCGTGACATTTCATCGGATAAAATAGTTACTCATCCACTAAGCCAACAAAAATTAGACTTAAGTAATGCATTTTATTTAAGTCTAATTTTAGTTTAATCATTCTATTCAAATTTATCTTCTTTTTTCACACCCATAAGATGGAAAAGTTACATAACACATAAATAAGACTTAGGCCTTGTTTGGGAAGACTAAATAAGTATACTTTTTGTCTTTTTGGACAAAAAAATTGAGGTTGAAAATATGGATGTTTGGGTTAACTTTTTGACTTTTTATAGAAAAATGTGTAATAAAAAATTATAAAAATTAGTTTTTAGAGGAAAATTTAAATTGGGAGTTGTGCAGCTGTAATTGTTGACTTTTGGTGAATAGTGTTAACTTTTTAACTTTTTGAGTAACTTTTTGACTTTTTGGATTATTTGGGAGTACCCAAACTTGGCCTTAGGCCTCGTTTGGCAACATTTAGCCAAAAAGTTAAAAAATTACTAAAAAAGTCAAAAAGCTAATAACCCATACAAAAAAGTCAAAAATTCTCTTTTCTCTTTACTTTTTGCACATCTTTTCGTAAAAAGTCAAAAAGTCATTTCAAACATACTAATTTTTTTTAACTCATATTTTAGCCAAATAACAAAAAATTACTAAATTAACCTATTCCCGATATCTCAAGTGGTAAAATAGTAACTCGTCCACTAGGCCAAAAAAACAAAAAAAAAAACGATCAGCACTTTATTGTTCTACAGTAACGTAGCCAAAACTTTCACTCAATGATGTCATTTAAAAAATCATTATCAAAGTTACTATATTGATATTTAGTTTTACAAAATTCTATCAAAATCAACTTTCATACAATCTAATATCCTATATATTGTCAATAATGTTGATAAACAAAAAAATTTATACAAAATTTTCATAAAAAATGATGTGGTTCAATACAACTCTTTTATTTCAAAGTAGAACACCATATAGATGAGTTTATTTAGAAAAGTGATATTGTCACATCATGCTTGTAAATTTTTTTTTGTACAAATGAAAATTTTCTTTTGTATATTTTTTTTACTTGTATTATGTATAGCATTACACATTGTGATTTTGTTTTTGTTGATTTTGTTTTTGTTGAAAATTATAACACGGGCAAAAGATAAGATAGTAATTCTCTCAAGTTTCAACTAACTAGCAAATAAGTTTAGAGTTTATTCGAGAATTTGAATTTTTAGTGACTTTTTGTAGCCATTTTTTTACATTTTCATTAATTTAACTATTTCCCAAACGGGAAAAGCGGGGGAGCTCGAGGGGGTGCCCCCGAATCCCCCGAAATTGCCTTTTTTGGCAAAAAAAAAAAAATGCAAGGCAAAGTAAAAAAAAAAAAAAAAAAACAGTTTACTTAAAATGGAAATTAGGGGGATTAGGGGGGATATTTTTAGGGGGATGTAGCATTGTTGTTCCCAAACAAGGCTTTAGTGAGGAGCTAAATAGCCTCTTCTAAATAAACGAGCCCATATTGACCCTTGGCCTTTCATCTTCCAACACATCAACAAATTCCAATGATTTTTCACAACTCCATGTATTTAGCTTCTTCTATCTTCTGTTTATTGGGTACAATATATTAATAGAGAAAGACATATCTGAATCCAACCCAATTCAAATTTACAAAAACCCACTTTCTGAATTGTTGTGATCACAGTGGCTGCCAATCCAAATGCCACAGTTTCTCTGAGAATTCTGGTCGATGAAGACAATAAGAGAGTAGTTTATGCAGAAACCAGCAACGATTTCATTGACATACTCTTCAGTTTCCTGACATTACCAATGGGCACCATTGTCCGACTCATTCGCAAGCAGCGATCAGAGCTTGGCTGCATCAACAACTTGTACCAAAGCATAGAAAATCTCAACACATCCAATTTCTGGACCAATGCTTGCAAAGACATGTTGCTCTATCCAAGAACTCCATTAGAAGCATTTTGTAAGGACTTGAAAGTGAATGTCAATGACACAAAGACCACCAAGTACTTCACTTGTTCTGATTTATCATGCATTTTGAAGAAGAGATTGTTGAGTAATTATGTAAATGCAAAATGTAGATGTGGGAAGTTGATGAACAGAGAGATTGTATCTGTGTGCAATGCTGATAATGCAATGGAAGAAGATAGAGATGGTGATGGGGTGTTTGTGCAGGGATCAACAGCTTATATTGTTAGTGATGATCTGAGAGTAATGGCTAGCACACCTGGGGCTCTTGTTGAATTGCCAGGCAATCTTGGCATCAAAAGCGTAAATCATCTCAAGGAAAGGGTTGTGAGATGGTTGGATCAGTGGAGGTAATTCCTAACATAATTATAACATTCATATATCTATGTCTGCAATGCTACAAATTTATAAAGTTGAGAATTTAAAATATGTATATTGAATTCATTATCAGTTTTTTGCATTATGTCAATGTAGTCTAATTTATGTAATTGAACTAATAACATTTATATAGAAATTTAGCTAAAATTATGGGTCAAAATGATTTATTCATTCTTCTCAAAGTAATCGAGGGTGTCCAATTTGAAATGGTTTTGAATGGACCATTTCTTAATAAATAGTATCAGTTGGACTAAATTGGCAAAATGTAAAAACAAAAATTAAGGGACAATATTGATACTATTGGAGCTAACCAGAACTATTAGTATATATTTTTCTCTTTATGTATATATGCATTTTTTTTCTACTGTCGGTCCTAATTACTATATACATTTTTTTTTTTTTTTAATGTTAAGATTTTGAATCTGCTCTAGCGGTCTTTGGTTTCCAAGTCCCCTTTGACGGATCTATTTTTGCCAAATCAAAGATTCATCTGCAAGAGCATATCACTCGAGCCAAGAAATCATCAATTACTATGTTATAACATAGCTGAAAAAAGGGCAACCATTGCAACTATGATAGTGAAGATTTTTGTAAGAAAGTCCGATGGAAAGGCATTGTGTGCCGAGGCCATGGAAGATTTTGTTGATCTTCTCTTCAGCTTCCTCACAATTCCACTAGCAAATGTAGTTAATTGTTTGGGTGGGGATTCTTCATTGGGATGCATAGATAACTTGTACAACAGCATACAACATTTGGAGGATAAGTGGTTTGTGACACGTAGAGTACCATGGAGCCTTGTTGGACCTCGCTTGAATTGCCTATTACTCAATCCTGGGCTTGCTCCGAAATTCAGTTGCTGTAGCCAACTATTTGAACTTGAGGAAAGAAGTCCAAGTTATTATTGTTACAATGAAGAAACAAAAAATGGCTATGTTTGTTCTTTGACATTTTTCCCATGTCCCTCTTGCAAGCCTTTAACCTTAATTGACCCGTGCCCTAGATTGGAAACAAGGTCCGGTGAACTTGTGAAAAGACTGGTTACATTCTTCGTATCGGTTGATTTGGTAGTGATTCCATCGTCTAGTACGATTTCAAGCATCTTTATCTAAAGTAGTTCAATGTTTCACATTACATCTTTAGTGACAAAATTTTGAAAATGTCACTAATAAATAGACTTTTAGGGACCAAATAATTTGGTTTTAAAATGGTTTATTTTTTGAGACAAAAAATTTGATCCTAAAAGGATAATAATTCATCACTAATGTTCAATATTTGTTGCTAAAAATATAATAACACACTTTTCGTAACAAAAATATTTATTCTTTAAAAAATAATTTTATCCATAAATTTTAAATTTTAAAACTTTAATTTTTTGTAGTGCCAATTCATAAGGTTGAGGAGCAAGTGATAAAAATCAACAAGAACGAGGTTAGTTGTAGTTATTGAACTTATTAAAACCTTGACTTTTGTGAGGAAATGAAAAATAAATAAATAAATAAATAAAATGGTTGTAAGTCTTAATTTGATTTATGTAGGCATTGAACTTGTTGAAGGCATTTTTGATCACTACAACAGTTTCAACAGGTGTCCTCAACAACCTTGTTGTCGCAAAGAAGCCTAAGCAAGAACCTTAGCCTTTTCATGGGATAACCCAAGGCGTTTGATTCGCGGAATTAGGGGACTAACACTATTGAGATTGTAATTCATTTGAAATCTTTTATCCGGTATTTATTTTTTTAGTCTGTCGACTTTGGAGTTCGGCTAGATTCTTTATCTCTTATATGTGGGATTACATTGTCCAGGGGAGGTGTGAGACAATTTTTATGGGATAACAATGCCATGAGATTAGGTGGTGAAATGACTATTTTGACCCTCTACTATTTAATTATATATTATATTTAATAAAATTTAATAAAATTTAAATGTCTCAATTTAAAAATAAAATAATTTTATTTAACTTTTTATTGATATTTTATTTATTTAATTTTTTATAGATATTTTATTGATGTTTTATTTTAAAATTTTGTTTATATTTTATTTAATTTCATTATTTAAATTTTAATAGATGTTTTATTTAATTTCATTATTTAATTATTATTATTTTTTAAAATAAATTTATTTAAAATTTTAATTAAAAAATAACACATGTTTTTATTGATATTTTATTTATTTAATTTTTTAAAATAAATTTATTTAATTGTGTAAAAAATAAAATAAAATAAATTTTTATTTAATCTAGCTAAAAATAATTAAAATATTAAAGATATGTTTAATATGCTATTACTTAGTAAATAATTGAAAATGGTAAAATAATCTTTTGAACATTTATCCTTATCTAGTATGTCCGACTAAATATTGGATTCACTAAAAATAGTTCTTTCCAGACATCTAATCCTATGAGAAAACAAATACGGGATATACATTTAATCCAACCAAATAGTTTGGGGAATTTACAATCCAGGATTCAAGTTTGATGGATTCTAATTTCCCTTTATCTAATCTATCCAATTAAACACACCTGGAGTGTTTTATTTGAATTTTTCATATTTTGATCACAATGGAGTGTCTTATTTTGGTGTTAAGGTTAACTTGTAACTTGAATCGTTTCTAATTATTGTTATCTATATGTTTCTAGTTTGGAATTTTAATATCTAATCTGGCTTATTTGGTTTGCGGGGAAGAGGAATTGGCACATTATTGCATGACAGAATTTGTAAGGGTAGCCAAGTGCCATGAATTTTTAATCGGTGGTGTTATATGTATTAATTAGTGTATCAATACTAGTTATAACATTATTATTAACTCCACTCATTATATAAATTATAAATATTAAAAATTTCTTAAATTATGCCACATCATCAATTAGTACATTAAGTAGTATACTAATTGGTACATATAGTATTATTTATTTTTAATTATATCATTTCTTGTGGAACTTATTGATCAAAGATAGACCTATCTTATCCTATGTGCTCGGATTTTATTATCATTACTAATGAAAATTTCTTTTATTTTTGATCTACTATATATATCCATGCTGTTTGTTGCCCAAATTAATAGTAATATGTATAAATGGAATGAAATGGAAAGAAAATGAGAGAAACATTTTTCTCTTGAAACTCACTTAGCCTCAGTTGGGAATATTCTATTTAATTTTTTTTTTGACTTTTTATAAAAAGACATATAGAAAAATAAAGAAAGTAATGTGACAACCTATAGTGATTTTTTGATTTTTTAACTAAAATGGTTACTTCCCAAACGAGGCCTTATTGTATGTCTCGAAAAGTGGACCGATTTTGAGGGGAAAAAAATAATTAAGTTAGCAGTGATGCTACACTCACTAATTACCAACATATGTTTTGAGATTGTCACGTCAAATTAGAAAGACCGAAAGTTTCTAAAATGATGTTACATCATCATTAGTATATTAATTGATATAGTAATTGGTGTCTATAACTTTATTCTTAAGTTAGGCCTCGTTTGAGAATAAGCTATTTTAGTAACTTTTTAGCTTTTTTCCTAAGATATGAGGTAAAAAAAATTTGTATATTTGGAATGACTTTTTGATTTTTTACGAAAAGATATGCAAAAAGTAGAGAGAAAAAATAATTTTTGGCATTTTGGTATATATTATAGGCATTTTGATTTTTGTAGTAACTTTTGACTTTTAAGCTAAAACTATTACTTTCCAAACGAGGCCTTAATGTTGGCTTTTGATAATACCAAAATTATCCATTGAAATATCAAATAAATTAAAGGGTGAAACACAAGTAAATCTTAAATAGCAATCTTATGAACTGTTTGGTCTTTTTTTTTAATGGACCCAAAGGTTCTATCGTAGTGTGAATTACATAAATGGTCAATCATAAATGCGAGTGTGTTGTGTATTGAGAGACAAATATAAATTTTCTTATAATGTTAAAATTACTAAACGTAACACTTCAAAAAAACTTTTTAGTGCATTTTTTCTAAACATAACACTCTAAAAATGTAACAATCCAATGTAACATATTAAAAAGTTCATTAGTGTACTTTTTTTTTATATGTAACAACATAATATTCTAAAAAAACTACTTATACTATAACATATAAGAATTTTAGAAACCAAATTTTTTGGTTTCTAAAAGTGAAGATTTTGTTGCAAAAGATATTTAGGAAACAATTTTTATCGTTGTAAGAATAGTCACTAAAAGGTTGCCTTGAAAAGTTAAAAGCAAGGCTTTTAGGGTCAAAATACTGAAAATGTCACTAATAAATAGATTTTTAGGGACAAATAATTTGGTCTCAAAATGGTTTATTTTTTTGACAAAAAATTTGGTCTTAAAAAGACAATAATTCATCACTAATGTCTAAATTTTTTTTGTTAAAAATATAATAACGACACTTTTTATAACAAAAATATTTAGTCCATACAAAATAATTGTCCCTAAATTTTGATCTCTAAAATTTTAATTTTTTGTAGTGTTAGTGTACTGTTTACAAACGTTACACTTAAATTAATGTAACACACAAAAATTTCTTAGTGCTCTTTTTCTAAACATTACACTCCAATCAATATAACACATAAAAATTTCTTAGTGTACTTTTCTCAAACGTAACACTCTAAAAACATAATATTCCAATGTAACACACTAAAAAATTCCTTAATGTACTTTTCTCAAACGTAACAACGTAATGTTATTAAAAAAACTCCTTAGTGTATTTTTTTTCCCCAAACATAGCACTTTAACGTAACATTCTAATATAACACCAAAAAAGTACACTAACAGAAATGTTGATTTTTACATTTGACAACCAACATTTCAGCAACTAATCCCTCCAAAAATAATATTTCATATCTCACATTTCCATTCTCATATGAAAAACGAATCAGAAAATTGAAAAAATGAATCTCAAAAAGGTATTCACTTAAACTTAAATAGCATAAAATCAAATAAATATAATTTTTCAAAACAAAAAAGGTTAATTGGTTTATAAAAAAACTTTTATGATTAAATTGGTCAACATTCCCCGTAGAATTTATAGGTAAATTTTCCTAAATTAAAAGAATTTAACATAATACAAGATTATTTTGATAAATAAGAAAAAAATGGTTGTTTTTTGTCACAAAAATGGATCCCTCCGTTGCACACCTTATTGGTGGGAGAAGGGGTACGGCTGTGCCTTAAGGCACAATAGTTATTGTTGTGCCTTTTGTGGGAGATTGTCCCGAGTGTTTTTCGATAATCTAAATAGTTTATATTATAGGGTTCGTTGAGTAGACCATCTATACAAAAAATCAAGTTGATTGGATATCTGTAACCCTATAACCAAAGTACATTTGTTCCTATAAATATTAACGGTTAACATAACTTTCATAAAATTTTAAAAATAAAAGGACCTAATCATGAGATTATAAATATTCGATTAACCTAATTTTTTGCATGAATAATATTCTTGTCGAGAGATATATAACTTCAGTAGTTCCTTCCATCGTTTTTGGGAGAACAAATGTGTTCACACAAGTGAACAATACACATTATTTTTTTTTTTAATTTTTTAAGATTTGAACAATATATAATTTTTTTATCGTTTGCTCCATGAGGTGATCCCAACTCTAATACCAAAACTTACCAATAGCGTCTATAAAATTATTATTATTATTATTTTTCAGTAATACTACAAATTCATATTTAAGTACCCAAAAATCATTAGAATTATCATATTATAGTTCAAATTTATTTTACACATGAATCTCACACTATATAAATTCAATCTCGAATAAATTCAAGACACATAAAGGGTTCATAGCATTTTTTTTTTAATGCAGAGTTTTACCATGCATTATGTCAAAAGAGTTAAAGTGAATGTACTGATACACTTTATAAAAAGCTTTACTTCTCTCAAGTTGGTTATCTCAACTTGATAACATCTAGGCTCGGTAGATCCAGTTTGGGACGAATTCAGTGATTCGAACCGTTCATCATTTAGGTTTCGTTGATGTTGGCTTTTTTTGGCTTTCGAAGGTTAATAATATAATTTTAAGCGTGCTAGCAATGATCAATTAGTCCTTACAAAAATTTTAATTGCCAATCAATTATCAAACGATTGTGTTAAAGTTCTTTCAGTCTCAATGAAGATGACTTTTTACTGGTGGCTTTGCTTAGGAGAAAATTGAAGATATTGACAATGACAATAGATAAAACAATTTCCTGAACTGAATTTCATTAATTAATAAGAACTTACAATGACACCTTCACACTTTCATAGCCTCGAAGGGTTTTACAACAATAGACTACTTGGAACTACTCCTAAGAATTAAAGTGCAATACAGGAATTGAAGAACTGGAATGTAAAAATTGGAAAAATATAAAGTTGTTTGCTTTTTTGGCTTTCAAAGGTTAATTGTATAATTTTAAGCGTACCAGCAAGGATCAATGAGTCCTTACAGAATTTTAATTGTCAACCAATTATCAGACGATTGTGTTGAACTTATTTCAGCCTCAATGAAGATGACTTTTACTAGTGGCTTGTTTAGGAGAAACTTATAAATGATCACAGGTACAATATAGTTCAGAAACTGAATTTCATTAAATAAACAAGTACTTACAATGAAATGACCCAACCTTGAAAAGGTTTATAGCAGCGACTACTTGAAACTACTCCTAGGAAATGAAGTGCAGTACAGGAATTGAAGAACTAGAAATGTAACGACTGGAAAGAAAAATATAAAGTAAACAACTGGTTTCTAGATCTAAGTCTGGGTCCTTCTTCTATTAGCCTTCTTTTCTATTTATACTCTCCAATGGTAATCGTCGAAATGCCCTTCCATGATCATTGGTTATGGCCCTGAACAATCTGCTCCCACGACGCCTTTCTTGCAGTTGGGCTTCTCTCTTGAATTTGAATTTGAATTGTAAGTAACCGTTAGGCCACGTCACTTCGCGCCTTCTAACTGCTTCCATGTGATGCAAACCCACCATTACCAATATGAACAGGAACGTGTCTGTCGCTGATTGGAGACTTGCATTAACTTCCAAATTACCCTTTATGTGCCACATGTTAAGCAGCGATTGGCCTATACAAAATATATAGCCAACATTACCCCTCGCACTAATATACCCAATACTTAGTGATATTAGTGGATCAGTGCACTTTGTCCACGTCATAGGACGTGCATGGACTTTGTTTATCTTACAAGTGTAATCGTCTTTTTAGACATGGAGCATTGAACTTCATTAAATTCTCCTTTACACTGAACATTTCCTCCACTACTTGTGTATACGAAGGGACTGATACATCTCTAATGGCCAATCAAGCCCTCTCTTACATTGATCGAACATACGAGGAGGTATTGGATAATGATGACCAACCTTGAAAGAACCTTCATGCAATTATTGGCCACACTTATCCGCCCCATTTATACAAGTTATGGAAGCTTTTGCACCATATGAACCTCTGGAACAAGCATTTGCACAAATGGATCTTGGAAGCTCTTTATCTGCTCCAAAACTCTCTGCATAGGATGAAACTGCTTCATCTTCTTCTGGAATACTGGCTGGAATACTTGGCCCACACCCACTCAACCTCAAACAAGGAAACGAATCCACTATCGATTTCTTGAATTTGATGACCCCATTGCAATCCATCCCTTTATGCATAGCTTTGTAGTGTATCCATATGTTCCCGTCGATCGTCTTTGCAGTCTCAAAGACAACTTGCTTTCGGCATGGTATACTTCTACCTTGCCATCCAGAGTAGTGCGAAAGACCCCGCACCCTATTGAAGCTTTGGCAATCAACCCTGCACTCTTAGCCAAGAAGGCAAAACTTTGCTCCTCTGATTAGCTAGAGTGCATAAATGAGCCCCAGTTTCCACCCTCATTTGGAGAGGACCTAACTGCTCATTCCCTGCCTTCTAATCCTAATTGGATTGAGGAATTGAAGTTTACCCTCTTCGAGAGCCAACATTTCACTCCCTACCAGGCTCTAGTTCCTCCAACTGCTTATCAGCAGTATAGAGCCCAAACCCTGCTTGCTGCTTTCTCTCACTTATCCTTCGAGGTCCTTTGAGACGACATCCCTCGCAAGAACTTTTCATGGGCTTGTGACATTGTCTCTCGAAGCCATATCCTCAATCCTGTGGCCCAGGTAAAGCTTCATACTTTCCTGGATCAACTTCCCCTCATACTCAATTGGCACAAAAATGCTTCTGCCAGTAGTGAGTCCTTAGAGGAGCTCTTTGATGCTCGCATCCAAACTCAGTACGAGGCAGAGAATCTTCTTGAAGAGTATGAAGACTTCAAGAATCATGACTCAGAGTATAGAGTAGATGCCAATGAAGAAGATACTGATATGGGTAATACGCATGAGAGGAAGGAGATGGACGAAGTGGAGAGAGCTTTTAAGAAAACAGAATTCAAAATGAAGGCTCAGCAACTCTTCTTCCAAATAAGGGCTCATCAATTAGATAAACCAAAATTAGATAGGATAAAAGAAAGGCTAGAAAAGAAATATGTATTTATTGAATTTTACTGGACAAAGTTCCATGATCTTGTGACTTTGTCCATTCCATAATTTTATGAAATTGAAAATGTAACCAAGTAGGTTTTCCCAGTATGAATATTTATATATTAATAAAACTAGGCTTTTCATATTTCAATTTATATGACCTGGTTTTATATTCCAATTGTATGATCGATTGTATGGTTAACATGATTTTATTCCTTACTTTGTTTATGTAATCTGTGAATAACAACTTCGAAGCAACCAAATTTGCTTTGATGCCAGGTTTTAAAGGTTTCAAAGCATGGAGCTTCTTTTTGAGACAACATTTGTCTTGGATTTTCATATTTCAATTATATGGTCAATCTAATTTGTGCAAACAATAGTTTTGACTTAACTAATCTTGCTTCGAAATCTGGTTTAAGTGTTTCGCAGCATGTAATTTCTCTTAAGAATGACAACATTTGCCTTTGAAGGATCTTATCTTAGCAAAAAGTGCAAGAAAATGCTTTTATGCATAGATAAATCCTTTGGTCTTTGAACTTTCCACATTGCTTGACCAAGTATTGGTTTCATAGTGCTTTTTTATGCCAACAGATCAGGCAAGAACCATACTCTAATCACAGAACATTACAAAGACTCCGTCGAAGGAATTTCTCTTTTGTGGAAAGCCTAAAAGAATACCCTCCAAACCTTCGAAGCAAACAAACTTCAGCTATACTTGAGTTCAAGGTATAAAATTGGCTTAGAAGTCAATTGCCTGCTTTCGAAGCCAAGCTGAGTATTTAAAAACTAGCTTTGAAGCCAACTCCCTGTTTTCGAAGTCAAGCTAAGTATTTTGAAATATGTTTCCCTCCTTCATAGGTTTCCACTTACTGTTATGGAGATAGCTCTCTTTCTTGTGTTTTTAGGTTTTTTAAAGTAAAAGTCTTAATCACACACATGGGTCAAATTTGGGTTTATTTGACCCGTTTTATTAAGTGGGTAATTTTGGACAGAAAGATTTAAAACCCCATCTTCTCGCGTTTTACCTACACACTTGTCCAAAATTTTCTTTTTACTATTATTGCTTCCGACTGCAACTTCTTACCCTTCTCATACTTACTTTCCTCATTCCCTTTTCAACCGTTCATTGATGGCTTCCTCTTCTTCAAAAGTACCAGTCGTCGAATGTTTGAGCCCGTCTGTAGCTTTGAGGAGGTGTATCAACGAAGAGTGCGACAAATACAAAGTTGGTGAATGAAGTGCTATTGATGGACGTATCTTCATCCCCCGTCACCATGCTCAAGGGGAGTTCGTCTTTGGGCCTATCTTTAGGGAAGCCCTTGCTTAGCTTCCTGCTTGTATCCTCGTTTAGAGGAAAATTGTCTCCTTACGAGGGGGGTCTTAACTGGAGAAGTTGGAGTTGAACCGGCCTTATCGCTGCTGGCCCACATTGAGGCCAGAATATGAGGAATGGTATAACCGAGTTGTTTCTGCCAGGATGTTGGACCTCCAAGAATTTTGTCTCCTCGACGCCCTTCGACTAGCCAGGTTTACCATTCCTTAAGACCCTTTTCTTATACATGTTGCACTTTGTTTTTGGAATCCAGCGTTCAATTTTTTTCAATTTCGGTGTGGCATGATGGCCCCCACTGTCCTTGATATGTGTCATCTTTTAGGGTTATCACCTATTGGTACCCCTTTCAGTCTAGACTATCCTGATCTTAAGGTCTTACTTTCTATTCCCCCTCTAAACTCTTCCTTTAGTGATTTTGTGTCACGACCCAAACCCGCCCCTATGGGTTTAGCACCGTAACTGGCCAGTAATCCGTGATTACCGAAGGCCTGCTTAACAGTAATAACAGTAATACAGAGCACAGGGGCTGA
Organism: Camellia japonica; assembly: GCA_030407325.1. Lineage (NCBI taxonomy): Eukaryota > Viridiplantae > Streptophyta > Magnoliopsida > Ericales > Theaceae > Camellia > Camellia japonica. Next base: position 48,706,989 of record JAPPVO010000017.1, read on the forward strand.
CGGAAGCCAAAACAGTAAATGAAAGATATCCAATGAGCTGTGACAGTTTGTATGCAAAAAGACTTTTCATAACACATTCACATTCGGAACAAAAGCAATATGTACATACATCATATACAGGCATTCAGGTTAGGGACCAAATCCCTACCATAACAGTACAGTACAAGTCTATACAGTATTACAAAACAGAGACAGAAGGGTGAACTGAGACACCCCAAAAAGCCTAAGCTTGAACACACTTGGAACCTCGTAGAGAGGCACGTTGGTTGGCTTGACAAAAAGGGAGTTTAACCCAACGCTCCTAGCTTCGATCTGGTGCCTGGACACCTACATATATATATAAATAGTGAGCTAAAGCCCAATGAATAACACATGCGTAAAGAGGTTAAGAATGAATGTCTATTCAGTATTTAAAACAGTCAGTTATAACAGTATATCAGTCATTCAGTCATAGCAGTCATATGTGGTACATCCCATAGCAAAACAGTACAGTAGGTCTTAATAGACCGAACAGTTAGTTGATGGCCATCATATCAGTAAACAGTAGTAGTTCCAACATGGGAACCGACAGAGATCTTTGTAACAGTAGCAGTAATAGTACAGTAACCGTAAATCGCTATGGATGCCACGAATACAGTTTGCAAATAGGACGACCATTCATTCAGTAAGAAATATCATTCAAGAAAACAGTATAGTGGGTCATTCAGAAAATATTCATGATTGAATATAACTTTACAACATTGTTACTCACAGAGTTCTGGGCTACAGATAGGCTAATGAGCATCCTCGGATGCCAACCCTATACAGTTACAGGATGAACACACACTAAGTTTCACGTTTGGGAAACAATAACTTAGTCCCTATCTTGACTCGGTGTGGTTCTATAGCATTATCCTCATTAAGATGCTTTAAACTAGGCCTAGGAATGCCTAGGATGGAATGAGGATGCAAAGATGCACTTTAAAACACTTTTCAAATTTTTGCTGAAACAAGGGTCCCGCTCGAGCGTGGCTTTCTTCGCTCGAGCAGACATGCAGACAAAAGAGGTACGCTCGAGCGTGACTCTCCTCGCTCGAGCGGACTGCAAAAGTACTGGATGCATGAAATTCACGCTCGACGGGCGCTTGACCCCCGCTCGAGCGTGAGACACAAGTCCTCACTCGAGCGTGCATTCCCTCGCTCAAGCGGACTGTAAACACATGCAAAGTACTGGATACACGCATTTCACGCTCGAGCGTTACTTTCCTCGCTTGAGCGGACTGCATGAACTCAGAGTGTACGCTCGAGCGTGGAGTTCCCCGTTCGAGCGTGGATCCAAAATCTGAAATTTCCAGATTTGTCTCCAAGCATGAAACTCAACATTTAAAGCATCGAATTCGATCCTTTTGGGCTAATTTTCTGGAAAACACTTTAAAACTCATAATATGACATGTTTCAAAGATCAATTTGTAAAATCAAAGCCCAAGGGTAGATCAATTAAACATAAATTTCAATTCAAGATTCAAGAACATGAAGAACAATGCAAATTCAACACATGCATGGGTTCCTAGGAACTCCAATGTTCTAAAACAGGATCAAATGCAAGATTCAACTTCAAAACATGATGAGTTCATAGATCAAGACCCAAAATATGAACATGAAAGTAGAAATTCTCATGAAACAACTTCAAAACTCAACAATGTGTACATGCATGCATGAATTTCTACTCAATTCAACACTTTAATTTAATTCTTGACCTTAAGCTCCTATTCCTCCATGAATCATGCAAGAAATGACTTAAATTCACAATCAAGAAGATGAATTCCTTACCTAGGTCTTGAATTCAAAGTCTACAAGCTTAATTTGCAATATCCTTTCAATTCCTTCTAATTCTCCAAGTTAATCTCTTGTTGAAACCAATTCTCCTATCTCACTCTCTCTCTCTCTCTCTCTCTCTCTCCCACGGTTTTGGTCTCAAAATGGCTGAAGAAGGTGCCAAACATATATGAATTAAGCCTCAAGATCTTTTGTAGAAGTGGCTCACTAAGTGGCAAAAGAGAAAATAAGCCAACTAATGTAATTTACCATTATTTAATCCAATTTAATCGCTCCAAATCACATTTTAATTAAACATACCATAAAATCACACAAATTCTAATTAGCATGAAACACTAATCAATTTCTGATTCGGCCGTCGATAAGGCCTTCAATTTGCAGTTCAAAACATAAAGCATGAACAGATCAATTAACAGCCAAACAGATAGGAATGCGTTTAAACTAATACACTCAATCAATCAGTCACTTAACATGCTTAATCATAGATTATCACTAATCAGTGGTGAGGGTTGTCACATTTTGTAAGTTTTGAAAATAAGAAAGAGGGCCCTGTAACAGATCGAGAGTTCTTTTCTTTTCTCTTATACTGGCTTTGCAAATTTTTATTTTGTACCTCTTCTCAGAGGATTATGACTGAATTTGCCCCTCTTGCCAAGGCTTTTGCTTCGACAAAGAAAATAACCTTAGCTCCTTATGTCCTAGGTCATGTATATAGAGTATGTTCCCAATTCTGTGAGAGGCCCATAGACACTAACCAAGGAGGCCTATTCTAGGTACTCTAACTCTGGCTTTTTGCATACTTCACAGACTTACACTCCAAATGTTTAAAATTCTTGGTGCAAGATCCTACCACCTATGGAGTGAAGTTTTCCAGAATCTCTCTCTATCCATCTAGTTTTGCCTTCTATATTTTTTTTTTCACCAACTCCCAGCTTCCCCTCTTTCCACAATCTTCTGTCCCTTCGAAGCTAACACCGGGCCCGCATGGTTGAGAACCTTTCTAGCTGACAAGATCTACTCTAGACCCCAACACAAAGATATGTGGGCCTCCATTCTAACTCCAAGGGAGCTTTTTGTGGACACCTTGAACCCTCAAGCATACAAATGCATATATAAAGCCTACTACCCTACCCAATTTGCTAGGCAATTTGGGCTTACTCAAGGAATTCCTGTCCTTCTCTGTAGTCATTCTAATCCAAATTTGGCAACCAGAGAGCTGAAAGTGCAAAAAATCAGGCTAGATGAAGCAACCTCTAAGCTGATACAAGATTTGATTGAATTTGAATTTTCTCCCTTCATCCCACAAGGCAATGCATTAAAGAGATATCAAAATTGGTGGACAACCAACATGAAAGTGCTCTTGGCCATCTCCCCCAAGGATCTGCTGGTAGGGCTAGATGCTTTCTTAAGCCAAGCCCAAGGAGACTGGAGTCGCTATCACCTCCTCCACTGCTTTTACTATCCCAATTCCTACTCCTGCTGCTTCATCTCCTCCTCCTAGAGTCACCAGGGCCACTTTGAAAAAAGGTATGCACCCTGTCTCCTTTACCTCTTTCTTTTTATGGTGCTTGTCTGTTTACTTATAGCTTTTGATATTTAGTGCAGGAACTTCACATGAGGCTTCTCCTCAAAGGACTCAGGCCTTGAACATTCTCAAGGGCAAGTAGTAACAACAGAAGAAAAGAAAACTTTTGCTTGACCCTGAAGAGAAGGTACTTGAGACTCACTTAGAAAAGGAAGATGAAGAAACAGAAAAAGAAACACTGTTAAAAAGGAAGAAGAAGAAGACATTCTCTCCAATTGAGTTTATTGTAGACTCCACCCATGAGGTAGTTGCCAAATCAGTGGAGAAAGAATAGTCCAAGGAGATTACTGTCTTCCAAAGGTCAGAGAAGAGGAGGCAACAACAACTATTAAGAGAATAAGCTACTGCTGTTGATGCAATGCAAAGGGAGACTGCGAGAGCACTGTACTCTTCACAGCTCTCCAATCATTATTACTACAACCACTAAGGCTGGTAATTTTCTCTGAGTACTTTTTGACAATTTCCCTGTTCTAGACTTAGCATGCATTTAACATCTTTTTTCTTTTTGGAATGCAGCAGCAGCTAGCCTACCTCTTCCTACTTCAACACTGCCCTCTTCCACTCTACCCGAGGATGAAGGGTTCTTTTTGACTTCTGCAGAGCTAAAAACAACTTTAAAAGGAAAAGGAAAAGTTAATCCTGAAGTGCCATTAAGTGCAAAACCTATCCAGTTGATACTTCTATTTTCTGGCTCTACACTCTCCATGACTGCTTTTCTTTTTTTCCTTAAGGCCAAGCATCCTAGCTTCTCTTTCTTTTGGCCTTTTCACTTCTTCGAATTTGTCCTTGATTTCAATCGCCTTACCTCTGCAAGCCTCTCCTAGAGTCCTGGCTACCCTATTATCACCTGAAAGAACCCAAGCCGTTACTTCTTCTTTAGTAGCAGCCGGTACTCCTGCAGGTGACACTAGCAGTTCACCACTCCCCTCTTTACCATCCAGCTCTAGTCCTTCATCCTTTAACTTGTTAGTAGCCAGGACAATTAATGCAACCAAAAAAGCTTCCATTCCTCTGGTTATGCCAATGCTTCCAGCTCTTCCCTCAGCTGAAGATTCCCTTACCATTCGACTTTCTGAAGAAGAAATGAACATATTCGAGGCTCAGTTGACTAGTGTATTTGACATTTCTGCACCAGTTTCATCTACTAGTAGTGAAGCTAAACCATTGAACCTAGATGATTCTCTGTTAGAGATCATTGAAAATTCTGCCACTGATGCTGGACCCTTTTGCCTCAAGTGGATTTGGACATTTGTTTAGAGCTGCTGAAGTCTTTCTCCAGAATCCTATTTGAAGCTCTGTAATTTTTTTTTTATTATCAAGAATGGCTTCCTGTAGTGCTACAAAGTATTTGAGCAGTCTAGTATGGCTTTTAGGAGCTACTTATCTCAGGCAGCAGCTACCATTGACTTCTACATTAACATCTGCCAGATGGCTAAGGCTGCAGAAGAAGATTTATTGAAAGATAAAGAGTTTGTCTCTCAGATTCATTCTGAGGTTTTCAAATTAAAAGGACAACACTCTTATGCTTCCCATCTTCAAACTCAACTGCTGCAAAGGAAAGTAGAATTAGAGAAGGAATTGGCAGTAGTGAACCTAGCATTATAGCAAAATGCTGAGAAGCTGTATTCTACCAACCGGAGGCTATCTAATCGCAGATAGGAAATGACCTCAGCTATTCAGTTGTTCCCAACCCTAAAAAGTAGAGAACTGATTGTAACAGAACAACCGAAGCATTGTACAGATTTTTGGCCCAAATTGTGGCATGACATGCTGTAATTTTTATGAAATGAAAATCCTTATCATTTATTTAAGTGTTCATTTCTCTTTCATCATTCTTACTTAGCATTTCTTACACTCTTTGTGTTTCCTACACAATTGGATAATAAGGCTTCAAATATCTACCATTGATTTTCTTGGGATGCACATAACCATTTAGATTTCTCAGATGGTAAGCTCCCTCAGGCAGAACTCTATGAATTTGATATGGTCCCTCCCAATTAGGTGACCATTTGTCAAATTTATGGCTCTTAATTCCTATTGGGATTATTGTTTTCCAAGCAAATCTCCTTCATCAAAGCTAATGTGCTTGACTTTTTTATTATAGCTCTTGGCTGTCTTTTTCTTTTGAAAAATGATATTATTTAATGCCAAAATTCTAGTTTCATCTACATTCTCTAACTCCAAGAACATGCTCTGATGATATTACTCAGTAATTAATTGGTCTTGGCATTTTACTCTCAAGGATTTGATATTAATTTCTACAGGCAACACTACATCATGCCCATATACTAAGGCATAAGGAGTGATACATGTACTTGACCTTGGATAAGTCCTGTAAGCCCATAACACATCTAACAATAAGTTATGTCAATCATTGGGATTGTTCTCCACAACTCTTTGTATTCTTTTTTTCAAGGATTTGTTAGATGATTCAGTTTGACTATTTGCTTGTGCATAATAAGGGGTGGAATTGATAAGACTAATTCCAAATTCTGCTGCGGAAGACTTTATTATCTTTCCATCAAACATAGTCTCATTATTTACAGTTATGGTCTGCGGGATGCCAAACCTATGGATTAATTCTTTGATAAATCCAATAACTTCAGTCTGATCCACAGCCTTATAAGGCTTAGCTTCGACCCATTTAGTGAAGTAATCTGTGGCTACTAGAATGAAACAATGATGCTTCGAAGATGGTGGATATATCTTCCCTATCATATCCATTGCCCATCCTCTAAATGATCATGGTTTCACAACTACATGCAAACCAGTTATTGGCGCATATCTTATCATGCCATGCTTTTGGCATGCCTAATATCCCTTTGCATACTCTATACAATCCTTAAGGATGGTTGGCCAATAATAGGAATACCTTCGAAGCAACCATCTCATCTTCATCCTAGGCTGATGGGCACCACAAATACCTTCATGCACAACAGCCATGGCAGTCAGTGCCTCTTTTGGCCCTAAACACTTCAACAGCAGCCCATCTGCGCCCTTTTTGTAAAGAGCATTCCCATATACTTTGAATTGCATTGACTGCAATTTAATCTTTTTGCTGGCCTTTGAAGAAGGGCCAGTTAAATTTTGGATGATTGGATGTCTCTAATCATGCTCTTCTAAGTTATTCTGGTTAACTTCTACCATGATACCCCTTTTAGCCAAAGGTGGTATTAACTTTTGATATGTTGCTTGACTCATGTCTACTTGGGTGTCACCCATTCTTCTGAAATTCGAAGTCTTCTGAGCTATATCATTGGCTTTGTGATTCATGAATCTTGGGACATAAGTCACATTGGCTATCTGAAAATGAGAAAGCAAATATAATGCAGCAACATAATAAGGTAGCATGCTTGCACTTTGACATTTAAAGATTTCTTTTACTTGGTTGATTACCAATTGGGAATCTCCAAATATATCAACTGCATGAGCCTGTAATCCAATAAGTATCTCAAGCCCCATCACCAAAGCTTCATACTCAGCTTGGTTGTTTGAACAAGTAGTTTCATCACCTCTGAAACCATGTGTGGTTTCTATCCCTTGTGGTGACTTAATTACAACACCAATTCCCACTAGACCATTGGCTTTTGATCCATTGAACCACATTTGCCATGGCTTAACATCAACCATATCAAGATCCATTACCTCTTGGCTTTCTGTTTGACATTGGTGATCTACCAAAAAATTACCAAAACTTGTCATTTTATTGCCTTTTGGGGAATATATTCTAGATAAAACTCTGATAAAACCAATATCCATTTGCCAATTCTTCCTCTTAGCATAGGTTTAGATAACATGTATTTAACCAAATCTGTGGTTGCAATTACCAAGACAACAGTAAGCAAAAGGTAATATCATAATTTCATTGCTGCAAAGTACAATGCTAAACACAAATTCTCTACACCTGAGTATTTACATTCACAAGAATTTAAAAACCTACTAAGGTAATAAACTATTTGTTCCTTGCCTTCTTCATTGTCTTGAGCTAGAAAAAATCCCAATGAATCTTTTGCTGCAGCAATGTATAACTTCAAGGGTTTATCTTTCCTTAGTGGCATCAACACTGGAGGCTTGGCCAAATAGGTTTTGATCCCTTCGAAAGCAGCTTGATGCTTAGCTATCCAAACAAATTCTTCTTCATTTTTTAGCTTTAACAAAGAAGAAAATACTTTAATTTTCCATGTAGTGTTAGAAATAAACCTTTGAAGGAAATTAACTTGACCAAGGAATTTTTGTAATTCTTTTTTACTTGATGGAGGTTTGGCCTCAATGATGGCTTTGGCTTTATTCTAATCAATCTGTATTCCCTTCTTGTGCACTACATGCACCAAGAAGTTTTCAGCAGATACACCAAAAGCACATTTGAGAGGGTTGAGTTTTAACTTGAACTCTCTCATTCTTTCGAAGGCTGCTGTCAAAGGAACTAGGTGCTCATTTATGGACTGGGATTTCACAACAATATCATCAATGTAACACTCAAAGTACCCTCCCATGAGATCATGGAAGATAGTGGTAATTGCCCTCTAATATGTTGCTCCAGCATTCTTCAACCCAAATGGCATCTTGACCCATTCGAAGGTGCCAATGTTTCCAAGACACCTGAAAGCTGTCTTGTGGACATCTTCCTTTGCTATGCAGATCTGGTTATAACCAGAATGCCCATCCATCATAGACAAAATCTTGTGTCCTGCTGAGCTATCCACTAGGAAATTGACTATAGGCATAGGATACTCATCTTTTGGAGTTGCCAAATTTAGGTTTCTGAAATCGATGTATACCCTCATTTTGCCATTCTTTTTAATCACAGGTACAATATTAGACAACCATTCAACATACCTGGCTGTTCTAATAAAGTCTACTTTAAGGAGCCTAACAATCTCATCTTTCACGTTTTGAACCACTTCAAGACTCATTTGTCTTGGCTTCTGCTTGTATGGCTTGAAATTAGGCTTCATTAGGAGTCTATGTTCCACTAATGATCTGTCCAACCCAGGCAGTTCATTATAAGACCAAGCAAAACAATCCTTGTATTGTTTCAGGACAACCAACAACTGGTTCCTATTATTAGAATCTAACCAAGCATTGATATAGGTAAGTTGTTGTGCTGAACCTTCACATAGGTTGCCTTCTTCCAAGGGATCTCGCACTTGGGCACTCACTGATGTTTTCCCTTTGACTTCTTTTATCTTCGAAGCGACCCCTTCATCTGGTTCTACCTTTACCCTTTCTGGTTCAACATCCTTACTCTCTTCTTCACAGACAAAGTCTGTCCACAAAACCTCTTCTTCTTGTATCTCGTGGACTTTCATTTCAATGTCCAATGCACAGTACCTTCCAAGAGTCAAAATCTTGGCCTTTTGTTGCCCCTGATTACAACCAATCATCATGGCTTCTCTCTTTCTTTTTCCTGCACTTTCTGGACTATTGACTCTACGTCCAATGTTGAAAATTTGATTAAAGCCAATGGTTTGACTTCTTGGTCTTGATCTTTTTGCCTACAACCAGGCATTATTGTCATCTTTGGTAATGAACTCTTCATCAACACTCTCCTGTACTAGATGCTTCAGGTGTGCTACTTCCTCATTAGCCGTCACTTCGGCTGTTCCATCAGGCTTCCTCAGTACACTGAGTGGTACCACCCCTTCAGTGTATAGTTTGGCCTCTGCAAAATCAGCACAAGTAATAAAGGGCTATGGATTTGCATTGATCTCCTTTGTTTTTTCATTACACAGTGTTATCTCATCTTCTGACATCTTCTGATGTAGAGAGAAGGGCACACATTTGTTGATGTGGATCCAATCCCTACCAAGCAAAACATTATACTTGGCATTGCTATCTATAATAAAGAATGTCGTCATGTAATCTCTGGTTCCCACACTCAAGTTGATAGGCAGAATGCCTTGAGCCATCTACTTATCCCTAGCAAAACCAGCAATGGTTGTGCTTGTTGGGATCAACCTACAGTTTCTTTTTCCTAACTTTTTCAAAGAGGACCTCAGAAGCAGGTTCACTGCTGCCCTATTGTCCACTAACACTCTGTTCATTTGAATCCCATCGAAGTAAGCCTTGATGTATAGGGGCTTAACATGTTATGTCATGGATATTGTAGGCTATTCGAAGGGGTATGAGAGGTTAATGCTCATTTTCTCACTTTCTTCACCAATTTCCATGGGCTTGGCCACTTCAGATTCATCTTGAACCATGCTGGTCTGTGAATCTTCACTAGAAACTGGAATGGGGTCATCTTTTGGACCTTTTTGGTTTTCTTTTTTAGCTTGGAATTCTTGTAGCAGCACATAAACCATATTAACTGGCACTGGAGGGAATGAGCCAAGCTGTACCACTGGTTGTGTTTGCTCTCCTTCCATATTGGTTTGCTCTGAAGCTTGGGAGGCATCCTCCATACTGCACTCTGGTACCTCAGTGCTAGTGGGTTCCTTCGAAGCAATTTGTTTATGATCTGCTTCTGTTGGCTTTTCAACCAGGAAGGTCTGTTCAGCCATGAAAGCTTCGAACACTTTATCTTTAGCCAATTCCTTCTCTTGGCCTAGTTCAACCTCTCCATCTGTCTCATCATCACTCTCCATCAAGGCCTTTTCAAGACCTGCTAGGCTAGATTTTTCTTTAGGTTTCAGTTTAACATGAACCTTGGCTAATTGTTCTCTACTGGCACTCTCTTTGATCTTAGGAATAGGCTTTGAACCCTCTCATACTTCTATTTCACCTTTTGACTGGGCCAAAAAAGTACTTTCCCTACTTTCTTTCAAATCCCTCTGATACTAGGTATACCTTCACTGGATCTTCCTCCTTTGGGACCTGGAAATTACAGGAATCATATCTGGTTCCCTTGTTTTTGGGTTTTTGAGTAGAACCCAATTATTTGGAGCCACCAAATGAGCCTTGATCATCATTCTCTTGTCTCTGAAAGTCTTGCTTTGTGCATGTATTACTTTAGGTGTGCTCTGCATGACAAACCAATCAGGAATCCTAGGGACCCATGAACCCACTGCTCTAGCTACTGGGCCTGCTACCCTTGTCTTCGAAACTAGCTTCAAAGCAGTTCTTGGAGGCCAATCACTAGGCCTGGGTCGTTGTCTTGAACCAAATTCAGGTTTTCCTTCTGGCTAATTGCCCACCCTGTAGTAGTTAGGTGGCTCGGTTTCATGTAGGGGTCTTTTTCTCTTTGATTGCATCCTGGTGTCTGGTGAGCCAACCAATGATGAATGTTGTCTAGGACCAGCTAGATATGGCCTTCTGTTGTAGGTGCTGGCTGGTTTTCGGTCCCTCTGCACATCTTTGTAATATTGCTTCTCATCAATTGGGAGCTCCTTCAACCATTTATAACTCATCCTGCATCTGAGACATATCATCTACACTACAACTTCTTCGAGGGAGTCATCATCCAATGTTTCTTCACTGGAGCCACCTTTGGCCTGCAAAGCTTTGTCCACTAGCTGGTGAACTTCTGGTGTCCTTCTTGAAGGTAGTCTAGCTAGCAACATGCATCTGCACATTAACCTCCTCCAACTCATTCAAAGAAAGATTCTGGAAGTCTGGTATGCCAATATTGGATGCTGTTTCCCCAATCTCTGGAAATGAGTTGGTGTCAATTCCCATAGCTTTCTCAGTTTTGGTTAGAAACTTTAGCATTTCCTTCCGAATTCGCTCTTGGATCCTGTCTCGAAAAACAATGCAGTTTTTAGTTGAGTGAAACCAAGAATTGTGCCATTTGCAGTACAATTTTCCTTTAAATTCTTCAGTAGTGGAGATCTTAACTTCCTTTGGTAACTTTAGGAAACGTGTTGCAAGAAAATAATTAAAAATGTCATCTGCTTTTGATATTTCAAAAGAATATTTCCTATGAAGGTCTTTCTTTTTAAAACTGCTAGTCTATTGTACTGTCTTTCTGAATTAATGTTTCACAGGTCATAGGTTCTTTTCCTATGATCTCTGCTACATCAATTTCATAGTTACGGTCCTTATAGTAGGTCTTATATGATGCATTACTTCGATCTCGTTCTTTTTTAAGTAAAGTTTCATATTTAGACACTTTATAGGTTAATTCTACTAAGTCTCGAAACTTAGTTGAATCAAACTTCTTTTGAAACCTAAACTCTAACCCATTTTGAGCCAATCTTACAAATTCAGGCTCGGGTAGCATGACTCTACATTTGTTTCGTGCCCTTTTAAATCTGGCAATAAATTGAGCAGCCTTCTTATCAGGCCTTTGGCTCAATCTTGCCAAGTCTTCCATGGAAACCTCAGGTTTTGTTTGAAAAAATTGGGCATGAAATATTTCCTCCATTTGTTGCCAAGTTTGGATAGAGCCACGTGTAAGGTTTATATACCATACAAAGGCTGCCCCAGTTAGAGAGTTTGGGAAAAGTCTTAGTTTCATGTAATCATTATTAGCGAACTCACCGCATTGGCCTGTGAACCTAGCAATGTGTTCCACCATTGACTAGTTTTCATTCCGATAAAAAAGGGCAAAATCTGGTATTTTAAACCCCCTTGGATATTCATGTACCCTATCCACCTATTCTGGGTAAGGTTTTATGTACTCCGGAGTCTAGACCTCCCGAGCCATAAGTCCACACATCTCTCTAACAATATCAGCAATTGGGTCTTTAGGAACCATATTTTGTGTTGGTTGGACCACTATTGGAGGAACAAACACAGGGTTTAGAGGAACACCATGTGCCTAAGGGCCTCTTGGTCTATATATAGGTACATTTAGGACTGGTTGTCCTTGTTGTACTTGTTCCTGTTAAAGGTATGGCTGACCTCTTGGAACCTGTCCTGGGAAAGGCCCTATGAAAGGTGCTGCAGGAGGAGAAACATGTGTTGTTTCTCTTCCAACCGCAGGAAACCCCTCCAACCCCCGGCTGCAAATTCAAACACAGGATTATTGAAACCCCATATGGTAGGTATGGCTTCAAACATGGGATTTGAAAATATCCTCATGCCATTCCCTTGTACTGGCCCAGATCCACCAATTTGTATGGTTTCACTGGTGGGAAATGGTACATTTTGATTTGCTAGTGGTCTCAAAGGAGCTTCATACCATGATTGAGGCACAAGTGATGACCTCTCATGATTTTCATTACTAGTCCGACCATTAGTTTGTCCATTATTTTGCATAGGTTGTTTATCTCGAGCCAATTTATGCTGAAGGGAATTCACGTTTTCTTCAGCCTATCTTACGACAGTTGGTTGATGATAATTCAATGGATCCAAAAAGAATGTTGCCCATCTTTCCATTGTATAGATTAGTTGCTGCCCCCTAACATCTACTAAACCTCCCCATGGATTCATTGGTTAGGTAGAAGGGATAGTTGAAGGTCTAGTTTCATGGCCCTGTCTAGTATGTTGGACATATGTTGCATATTCTGAAGTGCTGGTCTGTTCGACCATTTGTGGAGGATTTGATGGGATAGGTGCATCCATAGGATGTGATATTACATTATCCTCTTGGTTAGGTACTTCTACCTCTCCTTCCACACCCTCTTTCAGACATTCATTTTCTCCTCTTGCTCTACGTCTAGCCATTTTTAATGGTCCCACTGGGCGTACCAAAAATATATGTTGGCTTTTTGGCTTTTGAAGGTTAATTGTGTAATTTTAAAATGTGCCAGCAATGATTAATAAGTTCTTATAGAATTTTAATTGCCAACTAATTATCAGATGATTGTGTTGAAGTTCTTTCAGCCTCAATGAAGATGACTTTTACTAGTGGCTTGTTTAAGAGAAACTTATGAATGATCACAGGTACAAAATAGTTCAGAAACTGAATTTCATTAAATAAACAAGAACTTACAATGAAATGACCCAGCCTTGAAAAGGTTTACAGCAGCGACTACTTGAAACTACTTCTAGGAAATGAAGTGCAATACAGGAATTGAAGAACAGGAATGTAACGACTGGAAAGAAAAATATGAAGTAAACAACTGGTTTTTGGATTTGAGTTTGGGTCCTTCTTCTGTTGGCTTTATCTTATATTTATACTCTTCAATGGTAACCGTCGAAGTGGACTTCTAACCGTCGAAATGCCCTTCCACGATAATTGGTTATGGCCTTTGTTAGACTTATTTATTTTGATGATTTATTTAATTATGTTTTAATTTATTTGAAAGAGAAAAATAGAATCCAAAATTTATTTTGATGATTTATTTAATTATATTTTAATTTATTTGAAAAAGAAAAATAGAATCCAAAATTTATTTTGATGATTTATTTAATTATGTTTTAATAGAATCCAAAATTTATTTTGATGATTTATTTAATTATGTTTTAATTTATTTGAAAGATAAAAATAGAATCAAAATTTATTTTGTCCCATTATTTCTTACCTAAACTTTTATCCTAAATATTGTTTGAATATATTTAATATTTGCTTAAATCAGGAGTTCATTTCAACCCAAAAATAATGCCCAAACCAGAGGTTCAAACACCCCAAAACAAAGATTCAAACAGCCCAGCATAGCAGCAGGCCAAAAGGTTCAAACAGCCCAGCACAGCAGCAGGCCAAAAGGTTCAAACAGCCCAGCACAGCAGCAGACCAAAAGGTTCAAGTGGAAGATATTCAAATTAGTAATGATGAAGTGGAAGATATTCAAATGAATACAACGGCTATAAATGGTTATAAATTCAAATGAATACAACGGCTATAAACGGTTATAAATTCAAATGAATACAACGGCTATAAACGACTATAAGTTTCATTATATATACCAAAGCCTCTAATGTAAACAAGTTACAAAAAAATCAGAAAATATTCTTTGATCTATAATTACTCACATCTATTTTCTGAAAAATTCTCTGAGAAATATTCTTCAATTTTTGTTTACATCCTCTTTCAGAAATTATACACTGAGACGTATAGCTTTAAACCCATCTTTCCTATGTGAGGTTTACAGAAAAACTAGAGCTTAATTTTTATATCTATCTTTGAGAGATAATTCTTGTAGCTTTCTGTGAAAGCAAAACACATTCTTTTCAACCTTGTAAGAGTGTAGTACACTCAGTGTTCTTGACTTAGAAAGTCTGTGTAAAATCCGTAGAGGATTGCTCCATCTGTGAAAACGTTGCTAGCACCCTGTGAAGCTAGAGAATAGTGAAAAATCTCAAGTGAAGCTTGAGGAGTGGACGTAGGCCGAGTTGAAACCGAACCACTATAATTTTTTTTCCCTCTCTCTCCCTTATCTCTTTATTTGATTTAAATTGCCACAGCTATATTTCATATTTTTATTGTGCTAAAATCATTAATTGACATAGTTGTTAGAACACTTGTTTTAATTATTTTTATTTCATCAACTATATTTATCTATTGTGCTAGTAATAATTTTTATTAGAGTATTATTATTTTTATTTGTAAAAACCTAATTCACCCCCTTCTTAGGTTGCCTTTTGGGTAACAGCCCTGAACAATCTGCTCCCCCGACGCCTTCCTTGCAGTTGGGCTTCCTTCTTGAATTTGAATTTGAATTGTGAGTAACCGTTAGGCCACGTCACCTCGTGCCTTCTAATTGCTCCTATACGACGCAGACCCATCATTACCAATATGAATTACCACGTGTCTGTCGCTGATTGGAGACTTGCATTAACTCCCCAAATTACCTTTTACGTGCCTCATGTTAAGCAGCAATTGGCCTATACAAAATATATAGCCAACAAAAGTAAATAACTGGTTTTTGGATCTGAGTCTGGGTCATCTTCTATTGGCCTTTTCTTCTATTTATACCCTCTAATGGCAACCGTCGAAGTCGTCTTCTAACCGCCGAAATGCCCTTCCACGATCACTGGTCATGGCCTTAAATAGTTTGCTCTCACTACATTATTCTTGCAGTTGGACTTCCCTCTTGAATTTGAATTTGAATTGTGAGTAATCGTTGGGCCACGTCATCTTGCGCCTTCTAACTGCTCCAATATTGCGCAGATCCATTGTTACCAATATGAACTACCATGTGTCTGTCAGTAACTGGAGGCTTGTATTAACTCCCCAAATTACCTTTTAGGAGCCACGGGTTAAGCTGTGATTGGCTTATACAAAATATATAGCCAACATTACCCCCCGCACTAATATATCCAATACTTAGTGATATTAGTGGATTCTATGCACTCTGTCCACGTCCTAGGAATGGAGCACTGAACTTCATTAAATTCTCTCTAGTGCTTGAACTGCCTCCATTATCTGTGTAAACGAAAGGACTAATATCCCTCTGATGGCTAACCAAACCATCTCTTTCATTGATCAAGCATATGAAGAGTTTATGGATAATGATGATCAATCTTGAAAGAACCTTCATGCATTTATTGGCCACATTTACCCGCCTTCATTTATACAAGTTATGGAAGCTTTTGCAAAATATGAGCCCTTGGACCAAGAACTTGCCAAAATGGATCTTGGAAGCTCTTCCTTTGCTCAGAAAACTTTTGCATGGGATGAAGCTGCCTCATCTTCTTCTAGAAATACTGGTTGGGGTGCTTGGCCAACACCTAATCAACCTCAAACAAGGGAGCGAATCCACCATATATTTCCTGAATTTGATGATCCCACTGCAATTCATCGCTCCATGCGCATCTCTGTAGTTTATCTATATGTTACCTTCGACCGTCTTCGCTACCTCGAAGACAACTTGCTCTCGGCATGGTATACTTCTACCTTGCCGACTAGAATAATGCGAAAGACTCCACACCCCGTTGATCAGCCCCTCATTCTTAGCCAAGAAAGCAAAACTTTGCTCCTCTGACTAGCTAGAGTGTGTAAATAAACCACAGTTTCCACATTTTTTTGGAGAGGACCCAACTGCTACTCTCCTACCTCCCAATCCTATTTGGATTGAGGAATTAAAGCTCACCCTCTTCGAAAGCCAGCATTTTTCTCCCTATCAGGCTCTAGTTCCTCCAACTGCTTATTAGTAGTATAGAGCCCAGACTTTGCTTGCTGCTTTCTCTCACTTATCATTCGAAATCCTTAAAGATGACACTCCTCACAAGAACTTTTTATGGGCTTGTGATATTGTCTCTCAAAGCCACATTCTCAATCTTGTGTTCCAGGTAGAGCTTCATACTTTCCTGGAAAAGCTCACTCTACTGCTCAACTGGCACAAAAATGCTGCTGCTAACAGTAAGTCATTGGAGGAGATCTCTGCTGCTCGCATTCAAACCGAGTATGGGGCAGAGAATTTTCTTGAAGAGTATGAGGACTTCAAGAACCAAGATTCAGAGTATGGAGAGGATGCCAATATGGGTGGCATGAAAGAGATAGATGAAGTGGAGAGAGCTCTTAAACAAACGGAGTTTGAAATGAAGGCCCATAAACTCTTCTATCAAATAAAGGCTCACCAATTAGATAAACCAAAATTAGATAAGATAGAAGAGAGGTTAGAAAAGGAATATGTATTTATTGAATTTTGTTAGACAAAGTTTTATGATCTTGTAACTTTGTCCATTCCTTACTTCTATGAAATTGAGAATGTAGCCAAATAGCCCCTCCAATGTAAATATTTATATCAATAAAATTGGGTTTTCCATATTCCAATTATATGATCTGGTTTTTCATATTCCAATTGTATGGTTAATGTGTCTTTATTCCTCACTTTGTTTACATAACTTGTGCAAATAACAACTTCGAATTAACCAATCCTGTTTCGAAGCACAAAGCTCCCCTTGCAAAATGACAAGTTTCCCTTCGAAAGGTTCTATCTTAATAGGAATTCCAAAAAGTACTTCTTTTTTTTTTTTTGAAATTTAAAGGCATGGGTTTTATTTTGCCTATTTGCAGATCTAGCATTATTTTAACCAATAATGGCCTTATGATAACTATTTATCTCAAAGTTACAGACAAAGCTCAAAAGCACACTCTCATTCCTTAAAAGGCCACAAAATATTCCTTCGAAGGAACTCTTCTTTGTCAGGAAGCCTAGGATTGTGCTTTGAAGACTTTCGAATTGAATAAATCCTAACTACGCTTTAGTCTAAAGCATAATCTTTACAGATTCTGGGAAAACACTGGCTTCGAAGTGAATAACTTGTTTCAAAGCCAAGCTGAATCATTTGTTTTGAAGCCAAGCTGAGCATTTGAAATGTATTTCCCTCTCAAAATGCTACTTTTGAAGAAAACTCTCTTTGCTATGCTTTCAGGACCCATCTTATTCTAAAATAAAGGCCTTAAATCCCGTATAGGCCTAAAATAACCAATTTGATTAACTGGTCTATTTTGACCCGTTAGACCGAATGGGTAATTTTTGGACAAAAAGGTTTAAAACCCCCATTTCTCGCGATCTTACCTATTCACTTGTCCAATATTTCCCTTTCACTCCCATTACTGTTGATTTAAACTTCTTACCATTCTCATACTCACTCTATTCACCCTCCCTTCAACCCCTTACTAATCGCTTCCTCTTCCTCAAAAGTACCAGTTGTTGAGCGTATGAGCCCGTTCGTGGATTTGAGGAGGTGTTTCACTGACAAGATGGATAAATACAAGACTGGTGAACCAAGCACCATTGATGGGCCTATCTTCGTCCCCCGTCACCACGCCCAAGGAGAATACATTCTTGGACCTATCTTTAGAGAAGTTTTTGCTTTGTATCCTTGCTTGGAGGATCACCAACTTCTCTACGAGGGAAATCTTAACTGGGGAAGCTAGAGGATGAACCGACCTCATCGCTGCTAGCCCATATTGAGGCCAGACTAGAAGGAATAGTATGACCGAGTCGTTCCTGCCATAACATGGGATCTCTAAGAACTCTGCCTCATTGACGCTCTTCGACTATCCAGATTAACTATTCCTGAAGATCTTTTTCTAATACCTGCTGCACTCTGCTTTTGGAATCCACCTTTTAATTTTTTCCAATTTCAGTGTGGGATGATGGCCCCCACTGTTCTTGACATGTGCCATCTCTTAGGGTTATCACCCATTGGCACCCCCTTCGGCCCAGACTGTCCTGACCTTAAGGTCCTTTTTTCTATTCCTCCTTTGAACTATTCCTTTAGTGATTTTGTAAGTTCTGAGAATAAGAAAGAAAACCCTGTGATTGACCAAGAATTCTTTTTTTTTTTATCCTCTATTGGCTCTGCAAATTTCTCTTTTGCAGCTATTCTCAGAAGATTATGCTTGAATTTGCCCCTCTTGCCAAGGCTCTTGCTTCGAAGAAGAAGATAGCCTTAGCTACTTATGTCTTAGGTCATGTCTATAGAGTTTGTTCCCAATTTTGTGAGAGGCCCATAGATATTAACTAAGTTGGCCTATTCTGGGTATTTCAACTCTGGATTTTTGCATACTTCATAGACTTACACTTTAGGTGTATGAAATTCTTGGTGCAAAACCCTACCATTTATGGAGTAAAATATGCCAGAGTTTCCCTCTATCTCTCTAGTTTTACCTTCACATTTTTCACGTAAAAAAGGGGAAAAAAAAAAAACAAATAGACCAAAGTATTAGCCTAGGGAGGAGACACATCTCCTTCCTCCATTATCTTCCTATTGATTGTAAGAAAAATATAAAAATAGAAAAAGAGACAGAACGATTCAGAAAAAAACTAGCTTTGGGTATTCTTCTTTTTCTTCTTCTTCTTCTTCTTCTTCTTCTTATTATTATTATTATTATGATTATTATTATTATTTATGTATCTTTAAAATTTGATTAAACAAATCTTATCTTGATCCAATTATGTATTTTATTTTTATTTTTTTTAGATAAAAATTAGAGGGATTTGGTGATAGCCCCCTCACTATCTAATTTGTCTTTCAAAAGGACAAGAATTATATAAGTACTTTCAAAACCCCATAATATTTTAAAACTTGTTTCTTTTACTATATTACCCTCATATCTATCAGCTCTCCTATTAAGCCATCTTCACTGTGTATTTCAGAGTAAAATTTTACTCTGTATAAAAGTAAAATTTTACTCTGAATAAGAGTAAAATGTTACACTCTGAAACTAAAAGTAAAATTTTACTCTGTATAAAAGTAAAATTTTATTCTGAAAAACTAGTAAAATGTTAGACTCTACACAAAAGTAAAATTTTACTCTGTATAAAAGTAAAATTTTACTCTGAAAAACTAGTAAAATGTTACACTCTGAAACTAAAAGTAAAATTTTACTCTGTATAAAAGTAAAATTTTACTCTGAAAAACGAGTAAACTGTGAGACTCTGAAACTAAAAGTAAAATGTTACTCTGCACAAAAGTAAAAAAGCGAAGGTAGTGTTTGTGGCGGCTAAAGTGTTTGGCAATGACCACCTCTTGACAGTAAAATTTTACTGTCATTCTAACACCAGAGTAAAATTTTACTCTAATTCTCTCAAACAAAAAACAGAGCAATAGAACCAGAGTAAAATTTTACTCTCATTATCTGAAACAAAAAATAGAGTAATAGAACCATCAAATGAAATTAGATCAAAAACAACAAAAATAAATTAAAAAAAAAAAACAAACAAACAAAAACAAAACAAATTAATCAACAAATCAACATATCTAATTGAGAAGAAAAACTTCTAAAACTCGATCAACAATCACAAATTTCAATGAAAAGAATACATGTGTTCAACAACACTCATACACACAAATATATATATACACACATATTTTCTTGTTCTTCTAACAGTCGTAGAGAGATCTAGAGACTACGCGGACTCTGTGCTCACAAGTTCAGTTGTCGTTTTCTTCACTGTTTCACCACGTCAAACTCCGAACCTTTCACCACATTAGCATCGTAACCGCATTCAAACTCTGGCCTCACCTCCACCGAAGCATTCTTCACGTCGACACCGCCGTACGCAACAGCATAACCTCGAGAAGCCAACGGTGATTGAAGCTGCTGTCAACGAGGTCATCGTCTTCAACGTTGTCTTTGCTACTGAATCGAAAATCCAGATCTGTCGTTGCTTCTGCTCAACTGTGAGATCTAAATCTGTTGGTTCCAGATCTAGATCCACCACCACTACTGGCCGTGAAATCTGTGATGTTCGTCGCTGATCTTGGTAGAGTGGATGAGGAGAGAGACGGAGAAGGTGGGAAGATCTAGTTGAGGGGTATAATAGTCTGATAAAATATTTAAATAATAAATTTTGTCCTTTATGCAAGACTTTATAATTATGAGGGGGTTTAGAAAGTATAATTTTTTTCTTAGTCCTTTTAACAATGAAAGGAAGGTAAAGGAGGTTTATAGCTAAATTTTCCTAAAAATTATAGTTTGAGAAATGAAATTGGACTTATGTAGAGTAGCATCAAACTTTAAATTTTTTTTCTCCCTTTCTTTTTGTTTTAATATTATTTATTGAGCATTGATTGGGACCTCGAAAATGGAGGCCCCGAATGCCCCGAATGAAGATGAAGAAGAAGAAGAAGAAGAAGAAGAGAAGGTGGGGCTGGAGGGGGCCATATCAACCGGGCGGAGGCAGAGGCGGAGGCGAGGCGGAGGCGGGCCGGAGGTGACGATCGCGGTGCTACGACGATCGCAGTGCTGCGACGATCGCGGTGCTCGACGATCGGCGGCGGCGAGGCACAAGAGGGGGCCTTCTCTCCTCCTCTCTTCTCTTTCTCTCCCTCTCCCTCTCCCTCTCTGGTTCAGTCCGAAAATGGAGGAAGAAGAAGGAGAAAAAAAAAAAAAACTAATGCCCAAAACGACGTCATTTTGGGCATTAGGGACATTCGGGACGGAGGAATTCGGGGAAAAAAACATTTCTCTTATTTATTTTTTTGGATTCCCATTCAACCTCTTGAATGTTAGGAAATCAGTATATATTAAAAAAACAAAAATAAAAAACAAAAATGATTTGTCCCCTTAAAAATAATCTCCCTAATCCCCCTAATTTCTTTTTTTAGAAACTGTTTTTTTTTTTTTTTTTATTTTTTTGTTTTTTTTTTTTACTTGAAATGAGAATTGTGGGGATTCGGGGCCCCCGGATTCGGGGGACCTAGCACTGCTGAAGAAAAAAACAGTTGGCAGAATTTTTACTGTCTTATCCATTGAAAAGTCAAACAAGAATGACTAAACCGACATTGCAGACATTCCAAACATTAGACTCTGTTTGGTTTGGTTGGGTTTAGTTTTAAAATTTATTTAAAAAAAAAAAAATAATAATTTAGAGAAATATTTGATAAATAAAAAGTAATTATTATTTTAAAAAAATTTACATTTTGAGATAAAAATTATTTTTTTTAAAAAAATTAGTGTTAATTTTTGTCAAACTAATTTTTATTTTTTCAAAAAAAATTCACAAAACGATTTTGAATTTGAAACCAAATAGAGCCTAAAGTTTGTGGGAGGATTGGCAAGCAGTCTCTCTAGATGAGTTGAGTTTTAGCCCGATTCTAACCTAGTGAGAGTAAAGTGATAAT
Organism: Camellia japonica; assembly: GCA_030407325.1. Classification (NCBI taxonomy): domain Eukaryota; kingdom Viridiplantae; phylum Streptophyta; class Magnoliopsida; order Ericales; family Theaceae; genus Camellia; species Camellia japonica. Next base: position 48,728,734 of record JAPPVO010000017.1, read on the forward strand.
GAGTCATATTTCAAGATTAATTGACATAAATCTCATCAGCTATCCTATTTACAGAAGCACCTGGCCAACATCCTGTCTATTTTAGCAGATTCTGTGGAAGAAAGTGAAGAACCTCTGTTATGTTAAATTCTTTGCAGTTTTACTACCTGAAGATGATATTCTTTGGCTTTTATGATTTAGACAAAAAAAAGAAAAAAAAAGAAAAGAAAAAGACGAAAATTGTTCACTAGAGATACATTTATGATGGTTGTAACTCTTGTACTTACTGCTTAATCGTTGTTGCGATGCTATTTTGTACTAAAGTGACCTGGTATTGGTGATTGTAGTGGTTTAATATTATGTGACACGTTAGAATAAGGTTTGGGTAGAAATTTAACATAGCCATAAGAAATTTCAACTCAAGAAAAGAAAGGCTTCTATTTTTTGTGAATTAGAAAGCACTAAGAAAACTTGCGCATAGAACTTGCTATGTTTATTATTTTTTTCAAGGTCCGATAAGAAATGGGTTAGAGAGAATTCGTCTCCGTCTCTTTTTAACTAATGAAAAATAGAACTTTGCTAATTTTGGATGGGAATTAAAATTCTCTCCAAGTCCTGCCATATTTTCTTGATATGTTAAAAAGTTAAGAGATAGGTAGAGGCTTAAAATCTTACATAATTTGAAACGGGTAGGTCATTCAATTTTGTATGCACCATGATATGAAGGTCCATTATATCTACTCATGCATTGTTCTGTCACTGCATTAGCTTTGGATATGTCTTTATATCTAATGAATATGAAAAGACTAGGCTCCGTCTTCCCTTTTCACTTTTTTTTGAGTATGTTGTTTAATCATCCTACCTAGGTGATCAGTTGATGGTAGAGAAACACTTTATGGGTGATAGAGATTAGAGGCGATCGGTCGTTGACCTCTAGAAAGATGGTAGGCACTTCAATGACTTAAGATTACCGGAGGTGGGAGAGGAGAAGACCAAGGCAAGCTTAGAGAGGAAAGAGGTGGCAGTGAGAGACCTTGAACACTTAATGTATGTTATGTGATTCTTGTTGCTCTTGTTGTTGTGTTTGTGGCTGCACTTATGATGCCGTTATATAGACTCCAGGAGTATTGGAGCCCAAGCAACCTCAAGACAGGTGGCAAGTTCTCCTCAACTCGACAGGAGGGTGATATCAGCCATACTAGCTGTGTCTTATGATTCAGGTCCTCGGGGAGGTTGCATCATAGGAATTGTAGGGGTAGGTGTGATATCTTGAGAGGCGTATCATCTGTGCATCAGATGTAAGTGTAAGGTCAATGTCTCTTTCTCTAAGCCAGGTCAAAGGGGGAGCTATCACTGCAGGGAGATAGCTACACGACCTTGACGATCCCGAGGTCTTAGCCTCCAATCCACAATCCTCCAATGATCCCATGCGGGAGTGCCTAGGTCCTGCTCCCGACCTAGGCAACCAAGAGGGTGAATGCATGGGTGAGCCAAGGGCTCACATAGGTGAGCCAAGAGTCTGGCTATGTTGCCATGGAGTTGGGTGAGTGGGTAGAGAATACATTTCTTGAGTTATGAAGGGCCATGAAGAGCTCTAAGTGAGCCAGCTCCATGTGGCCTTGTTTTATTCTTGGTGGTGTGCATGCCCCCGCTTAGGCTAGGCATACAATCTCGACTCATCGTGGTGCCTCAGGGGTTTGCCACGTGGATGCGTGATGGTGATGACATACTCATCGTGGTGCCTCAGGGGTCTGCCATGTGGATGTGTAGTGGTGCTGATGTGACGCCCGTTGGGCTCGCCACGTGCCAAGTATAGTATAGATACCCACACACTTCCAGAATGATGTTATTCTTTAGCATTTTCCTTAAACTCGATTCTCATATTTTCTCTTCAGCTTGTTTTATCTGCTAGATCTGCAATTTAGACTAGTTGGGTAAGATCAAAGCTCAACCCAGTCCCATGAGACTACATTGGATGTCCACCTCCAATCCAATCCCAATGTTATAGATAATATACACAAGAAGACAGCTTCAAGTTGGTCAGTTGGGGTGGGAAATCGGTTTTTGTAAGGCACTTCTCAACATATTTTGCATCTCTCTCTCTCTCTCTCTCTCTCTCTCTTGATTACACAACACAATTTCCAGAAATGATATCAAACAGTTCCAATCCTCATTTTGCTCTTTTCTATTTCAGTTATGATTGAGACCACTAAAAAACCAACCACTAACAGCTCTAATGAGCTGGAAAATGTAAAAAGAAAAAAAAAAAAAAAACAATAGAGTCAACCATCACATCAAAAAGAAAGCCAACTCATTAGTGCGCCCAAGCATTAATCATTAGTGCGCCCAAGCATTAATCTTTCTATTTTGTGTGTGTATGGGTTGCGGCCCTTTTTGGCTCCATTAGTGGATGCTCTTCTAAAACAAATGCCTTGTGTTGTGAACGTCTATTAATTCAAATCAACTTTTTGGTGTGGGCGATATGGCCCTTGTTTTGTCGTTATGTTCCATTGTAAAGCCATAACTTGTGTTAAAAAAACACACACCAATAGCTGTCCTTATTATCTCAACTAGTGTTCTCTTCCCCCAGCCTTTACTGCAATATCAATATTATAAATTTTACGCCTAAAAAAAGTGTCCATTCATTGATCAAATTATATTTGCAAGGTACAACTGAAACCTTACTCACCAGAAGAAGATAAGACCGCAACTTGCAGGATTATAGGTGTTCTTAATATGCCTTTGTTAAATAGCACATTAATAAAATTGCTGGTATGACATCTCGGAAAAGTGCTGCAATGACATTTGTAATGCAAGGCCAGGCTTAGGCTTTTGATTTTTGTCCTCATGTATCAACGATATACATATAATTTGGAATATGTATGCATATACAAAGTTGTCTTATAGTACTTTCTCTGGCTTGCTCTAAATGCTGGTTTATTCCCATTACCAGGTTTTAACAATGGAGAAGTTTGAGCACCTTCAATTTCTAATTTATTTTGGTGGAAAAGGATCAGAAAGAATTCCCTTGAGCCAGGCTGCTCCATTTTTTGCTAATTCAGATCCTGACATGCCTGCTGCTCCTGTTTCTGCAACACTAGTTCATGATTGGCTTCTACAGAAAATTTCCTCTGCCTTGGAACATATTTCTGAAAGAGTTTCTGCGAAAGAAAATGGGTCATCCAGTGCCTCTGATCAAGACGTTGCAATGGCTGATGCCTGTGTACGTTCAATCAAGGCCTTAACCAGTGCTAGGGGTCCTAGTTTTATTGAGGGGATCTCTAAATCATCATATGTGAAGCAAGCTTCCGATCTGAAAGGATCTTCTGTGAAGGTTAGTTTATTCGTATGGTTTAACATTTCTTTTTCCAGTTTAAACCTTCAAGAGTTATGTGTCACCTTGTGGTTAGCTGTTGTGATATCATCATTTATATAACATACTTGATTTTCTATTCTTTTAGTTCTCTAGTCAGCAAGGAGTATGTGCCGTTTCAAATTAGGCTACCAATGTATGGGGGATGAGAATCTGTACCTCCAATGGGGATGAGAATCTGTACCTCCAATGTGGCACAACGAAGACCTGTTTGCTTTTTTAGTGGTTTCAAACTTTCAATTCAATACTGCAAAATTTGCATTAGAATTAGACTTCTGAAATCTATCACTATTTAATCAAGCTTGGTCTATGGAGATTGAAGCTGATTAGGAACCAAGTATATTATGATGTATTTTGCATAACTGGCTTTATGTTTTATGTCCTATTCTGAAAATGTTCATTGTGATGTTATATGTGTGTTCTTAACCTGGAGACATAAAAAAAAAAAATTCTTTAAAATGATTTTAAGAGAATATGGAAAAAAAATTGCTTGGCTAAATGCATATTACTAAGTGTTGTCAGTATCTTATGATTCATGATATGTATCTTACAATTTGATACCTTTCATAAGGAAATCGATACTATCATCAATATGTATCTTAAATTAAATGTGTCTTACAATACATATACGATACGTGATGTGATATACGATACGCGATACATAATGTGATACGTATGTTACATAAATACTTAAATTTCTTTAGCAAATTTGAAAAAAAAAATTCAAATTATTTTATGTAAATTAATATTGTCGAAAATTTTCATAAAATTATTAAAAAAAAAAGAAGCTATTTTTGAGATGAAAATGGTGCTTTTTAGTTTATTTCTCTACCATTTTTACATATCTATCGTATGGTTTAAGAATATTGAGTTATTACATGTTTGTTTGGGCGGACTGGATTAGGTTGGATTAGCATTCCCATGACTAATAGTCCTAGGACTATGAATCCTTTGGATTGTGTATCCTATCCTATATTTGGATTGAGTTAGGATTATAAGGAGGGACTAATAGTCCAGACTTCGGCTTAGTCCTCTAATTTATATCCCACCCCCTAAGTGGGATTGAATAGTCCATCATATGTGGGATACCATATCCAATGGATTGTTAGTTTGTATTTCAATTGTTTAACCAAATATCGGATTAATAATTTTATTGGACTATTAGTCCAATCCCAAATTCATGTCCACCCAAACAAACATGGTGTTGATGTATATGCCTTGTGAAGATAATATGTATTGTTGCATGTATATATTTAATTTAAGGAACTTTACTTTTGCAATTGACAGAATTATGCATTGTTTAGTGTTTTATTCTCATAAGATATGTCTTTTTTATAACTATATTTATTTTTCTACCTATTTCTAAAAAATATTAAAGTATCTTACGATACACGATACGATACGATACGATATGCGATTCAGAAAAATTAAAAAACGATACGCAATTCGTATCCTGATTTGACAACAATATATAGGCATGTATACTTGAAAGAACACTAGTTTAGGCATTTTAGTGTCTTGTTTATTGACTAATTGCAAAATGGAGGTACTCAATTGTTGATTAGCCAATAGTAAGTTCAACTGTAAGAATCTTGATCAGAGCTCGGGCTTCAATGCAAGCTCATTTGCTTATTAATAGGTATGGACTATTGTAGTGCGAGCCTGATAAACTTATTCATGACTTCATATTAATCTTCTCTGTTAGATTTTTATTCTTGACAATCCCGTTTGATAAAATTTCTTTCAGTTGTATTTGTTTTCGTACTTTTATTTCAGTGAGGCTATGAGTTTATTAGATGCGAATCTAACCCGAATCGAGCCTTGCAGAGAAGTTTGTGATGTTAATACTTTCAAGATTGCCACTTCGCTGATTATGACGGGGGTCGAGCTGCCTTGTCAGCTCACGCCCGAAGCAAAATGCAAAATTGCATTCAAAGTTGGCTGTCCGCCCTTGCTCGCTCGAGCGAAGAAGGCCTCGCTCGAGCGAAGGACTGCGTCTGGCAAAAACCTGAGAGAGTTGAATGTGCGTTCGAGCGAAGAGTTGGTGGCTCGAGCGAAGAACTGCGTCTGCATAAAAACCTGAAAGTGTTCATTGTTCGCTCGAGCGAAGGGTTCATGGCTCGAGCGAAGGCACTAGTGGAAATCACGCGAGTTAAGGTTCTCGCTCGAGCGAGAGAAGCTTCGCTCGAGCGAGCTTCAAAATCCGGATTTCTATAAGGAATTGGTTTTCTTCCAAAACTAGGATTACTTTGGATTTCTATAAGTAGTTGGTTTTCTCCCAAAACTTGACTTACTCCTTCAGATCTTCTTTTTGGATATTAAGGTTTATATCTGGGGATTTTGTTGGTTTTCTTTGATGTTTTGATTGAGTATTCAACTCATGGTTTAAAGAGTATACATCAAAGGATTAGTTGTTTGTTCTACACAAAAGAGAGAGTTGTTCTTCGGTGGATTCTGAAGAATTCGAGCCTGAAGCTTTGGTGGATTCTGGGGTGGCTCATCGTCAAGACAATTCCGAGGTGAAGACGGGGTTGGAAGAGACACATAGGGGTTGGTTCAATTCGGGCGTGGATTCGCTAGGTAATTGAGAGTATACCTGTGTAATTCCTTTATATCTTCTTAGTGGATTGTTTTGTGGCTGTTGCCCGTGATTTTTTATCACAATTGGAGGTGTCCAATTGTGGTTTTTCCACGTAAAATCGTTGTGTCGATTTGTCTTGCTTATTTGATTGAGATTGTTATATACTGTTTAAAATTGATACATAATCACAAATCAACATCTAGGGGATTTCTAGATTTTTCAATTGGTATCAGAGCGGGTCGCTCTATTTTTTTTTTGTTTTACAAATCTATTAGAGCGAGATCTTGTTTGATTTGTGATAATGGATACAATTCGTGAGGGAAATTCTATGGTTCGACCACCCCTACTTGACGGATCCAATTATTCTTTTTGGAAAGCTCAGATGAGATCGTTTTTAAAATCTATTGATGAAAAAGTAAGCCAAACCAGAGCCCAGTCTGGCCTTAAGTCAATAAATTCTTAATGGCCTGAGCCAAGTTTCAACCTTTGAGCTTGTTACTGATGTTGCCTTGTCCAGCTAACAAGACCCAAACGTTCCTACCCGCAGTTTTAGTGTTAAATCTTTCTCTAGTGTGCCATCTTTCATGCATTGTGCATACGAGGGCAATTTGAAATTATGTTTTCTTCATTGTTTGAAGTTGCTTTAGCTCTGGCCTGGCTTCTAACAATGTTGTAATTTTTGCAGGTCATAAATTGTCATGAATTTGTCATTTACATTTTAGCACCTTTGAGATATGCCACCATCTTTGGATGCTTTGACACGACTATAGTTCTTGATGCTGTTGGGAAGGTAGTTATGAAGTTGCAGGAAGATTATGCTCTCTTTTTTTGATTGTTGCAATATTGTCTTGAACTCCTTAGATCAACAGTTGTTTTGAATAGCATCGCTGCTTATTAGAACGTGATAATATTCCCTCAACAACTAGCAACTGGAATTGCTGGATTTTTGTATATCTCTTTAAAATTTGAGACTGGGGTCATGATAATAAATTAATAATATTCTAATTTAGCATATTTCAAAGTCTGAGCCTAATATGTGTTCCATCTACGCCAATTACATGTCTATTAAACTTAAGTCACTCCCTTTTGCAAGAACGTAAATTTGTTCCATCTACGCCAATGACATGTCTATTAAACTTAAGTCACTCCCTTTTGCAAGAACGTAAATGGAACAAATTTTCATGACCCCAGTCTACGCCAATGACATGGAGTTGGCTATTAAACTTAAGTCACTCCCTTTTGCAAGAACGTAAATTTGTTCCATCTACGCCAATGACATGTCTATTAAACTTAAGTCACTCCCTTTTGCAAGAACGTAAATGGAACAAATTTTCATGACCCCAGTCTACGCCAATGACATGGAGTTGGCACTGAGTCAGCTATACCCAAAAAAGAAATAAAATTTTCCAAATGTTATGGGTGAGACTTGAACCCCAAATCAAAGGGTAAAACCCACCAACCTTGACCACTAAGCCAAACTCTCCCTTGTAATATTATTTCCCCAAATAAATATTTAAAGTATCTCTATTGGTTACAACATCATCGTCTTCAACCTCTAGCCGCTGTAGACGTCCCCGAACGCCCCGGGAGGGTTAGGTCCCGTTCTGTTCATATTGGGGTCACTACAATTCAAGGACTCATATGTCACGGTTCTTAATCTTGAACCAAAGAGTCCAAATCCGGCAAATCGTTTTGAAAACAGATTTTTTTGAAAGAAGTGCCAAACATGGACTGCTTTGCCAGATAACAGAGTCGCCACCTAAATATTTTTTAATGGGAAATTTAGGAAACCCTGACTCGGTGCCAAAGGCCACGTGTCCGTCATCACCAAAGTTGGCTCGGGAACTTGGGTACGATTGGGGAAGGTCACTTCGTGAGCACCCCCGCTCGCCCGGTCAAAGACCGGCCTCCACTAACCATGATATCTTATTTTGAAAACCTTGTATGCTCTTATTCCGGTTATTAGCCTAGGTTACTATGTGATGCTCGCAGCAAACAAGTATAGACTGAGTCGCCTGAATTGGAACAAAACATTTCATGTTTGTTTGTTTGAAAATGGTTTGATGGTGCTACTCGCAAGTAGGCTAAGACGCGGATTTGCCACCCTCAGGTGGGCTTAGAAAACATGATTTTGCCACTATCTAGTGGGCTTAAAACAAACAGTCAACGCATTGTCCCAATTCAAGTAGCACAACCTCCACCCACAGGCATTCAAGGCAGTAATATCACATAAGCACATAGCCTCATGGTAAGCATGCTATTCATGGCAATCACTCACACGCATGCAAGGATGCTAAAGCATAAAAACTTACTGAGTACTCCAAGCCAAAACAGAAAACCGATTAGAAATCATGCATGATCCTAATTATACAGAAATGCCTAATGCAACACATGCAAAGATGTAACTATAGCAGGCTCGGCTATTCTAAACATGGCATATGGAATGCTACAGCTAACATGTATTCAATTTGGAATTGAAATATAAATGCAGTTTGTATGATGCGCCGAGCCCGGTGCGTGCAAAACAGATAAATGATGCAAACATGCTGTCATACTGTATGCTAATTGAAATATGCCCTATATCTAACCATCGTAAGCGGGTAAATAAAAGGGAAGAAAGACGTGGGGTTGGAAAACATACATCACACTCACCCACACTTATTACAGTTATGCCCTCGCGCAGAGGGTCCGAATAAATATACAGTCCGAAATTAAAGAATAATACAGATTTCTAATTAATGTACAGATTAACTACAAAAAAGTAAAACTGGCATGCAAGCCAGGGACTGCCTTGCTTCTGATGAATAATGTATGCCGGGCTGCTCTGGCGCGGAAATCCACTGGGATGCCCCAATTAGCCTCTGTTTGCACTTTTCGAAATGCGTGCCAAACTCTGAAAAGTTGTTGGTCCTTGATTTTGCTGCAACAGAGAGCAGGAAAAGGGCATAGCAATGTATTTCACAAATATATGCATGCCTCGATCCTCGTGCCACCAATCACGCATATCGATGCATGATGGCCAAGGAATCGGATTGCACAGCTCAATATAGAATGAATGCACATGAATGCTACAACAAAACCTAACTCCATCATGGGTTATCCGGAGTGTCGGCGACTGGGGAATTGAGACCCGTTTCGTCACTCGGAGTACGAAACGTGCCTCGTTTCCCGTGCCCGAGCTAACTCTTATCCCGAACACGATGCGATATGCATGATATGCACGAAATGCAACTAAGATACAGCCTAGTATGCACAATGCTGTGAGAATGAGATGAAAATGAGATGAAAATGAGATGCCTCGAAAAAACGCGCACGCGTGCACGCAAACTGAGGCGATGGTGTGAAGTGGAAATCGGATAAAACCGAAGTGCCTCGAAATGTGTGCCCACAGGCACGCACATCGAGGCGATGATATGAAGTGGAAATCGAATAAAACCAAAGTGCCTCGAAATGCGTGCCCACAGGCACGCACACCGAGGCGATGATAAAAAGAGATGGAAATCGGATAAAACCGAAGTGCCTCGAAATGCGTGCCCACAGGCACGCACACCGAGGCGATGACAAAATAGAAATGGAAATCGGATTAGACCGAAGTGCCTCGAAATGTGTGCCCACAGGCACGCACACCGAGGCGATGATATGAAGAGATGGAAATCGGATAAAACCGAAGTGTCTCGAAATGTGTGCCCACAGGCACGCACACCGAGGCGATGATATGGAGGGATGGAAATGTAAATTGGGCTTATACTGACGTGAATGGACCTCAGCCACACTCACGTCAGATGCCGTCGGATAAAACAGAGGTGTCTCGAAGTGCGTGCCCACGGGCACGCAAACCGAGACATGACCCGAAGGCATGAAATAGCACGAGAAATGATATGCAAGCATGCAAACCAAATTTCAGCACCTAAATGAAAGGGAAAACAGCCCCGAAATGATGCGAAATGACAACCAATGCATGAAATCATCCCGAAATGTGATTTTAAGTGCCCGAAATGGCCTATAGCCATACTAAACATGCACAACATGATCATGACATGCAAACCAGTAGCAAGGAAGCCCCGAATATGGCATTTTTTCAGTACAAAGCAAGGCTAAAAAAACAACCACAAGTATGGCAAACTTAGCATGCAAAAACGGGGAAAAAGAGGGGAATTACAAAGCAAGTAGTATATACAATGCTCAAACTAGAAAAATCAGTTCTACAAAATTAAAGAGGGACCAAAAACATGCACATTTACAGTAGATTAGATCCTCCAATTCAGTATGTAGATATGCTTAAAATAGCATGCAAAAATGAGCCAATAAAGGGGTACAACATGAGGTACCATAAGAAATCACCAAACAACTTTGAACCCTTAACGAAACATGAAGAATGAGTCATTTAAAGACACTTTCTAAGCCTGATGAAGGCTCAAATCAGAAGCTAAGCAAGCCTAACAAAGCACGCAATTTTACGGAAAAAAGGGGGGTACAACATGAAGTACCAAAAGCATGCATCAAACAACTTTAGACCCTTAACAAAACATGATGATAAGGCCAAAATAAGGATATTTTCAGGCCTGATGATGGCTCAAAACAGGAGCTAAGTAAGCTCAAAAAGGGATTCAAGATGGGGCCAAAGAGAGGTATAAAGAGAGGTACAACATGGAGGCCTCAAACCAATTTGATCCCTTCTACAATGTTGTAGAGGGACCTAAAATAAGCTCAATCTCAGTTAATGGCATGCTCAAAATCAGATCATAAACAGGCCAAAGAAACCATGCAATTTTACGGTAATTTGAAGGAAATACAAAGCAAGTGCATGCTAAAGAGGCCAAACAGGGTTGATCCCTTCTTCAATGTTGAATAGGGGCTCAAAATAAGCCCATTCACAGTTTATGTCATGCTCGAAAATAGATCACACCTAATCCAAACAAAGCATGCAATTTAATGGCATAAAGAGTGATATTGAAGCAAGTGTGCCATAGAGGGCTCAAACAGGGTTGAGCCCTTCTACAATGTTGTAGAGGGGCTCAAAATAAGCACAAAACCAGTAGGGGTCAAAGCCCAAATCAGTGAGCAAGTAGGGTAAAGATTTGAAGCAAAATTGTGCAAGAAAAGGGGAATTAGTGACTTACCCTTGAAGATCAAGCTTTTATGGCTTCTTGGCTTGAATTTGTTGGTCCTTAGCCTCTGAGAAAGCTTCCTTTGCTGCTGGAATGGAAGTGGTGATGGTGAAGCTTAGGGTTGATGAACAAGTGGGCTAGGGACTTGAAGCTTTTTTTGAGTTTTTGAGGATGAAAATGGAGGCAAATGGTTAAGGGTTCTTGAGATCAAAGCTTGTAACCTCAACAAAGGAGGAGGCCATCCCCTCAAATAGGGAAGAAAAGGTGTAAAAGGGGAGGGAATTGCATCCAAGCATTCCCTCCCAAAATATCCCCCGGATGCCCGGGATATTTTGAAAAATATCCGGACAGCTGGAAAGGGCTGGAAAGCAGAAAGCTGGCCGGCCAGGTAAATTTCTGGGAGGTGGCCGGCCGGCCACCCCACCTGGTCGGCCAGCCACTCACCCTGGCCGGCCGGCCATGGCCCAAAAATGAAGTGTGAATTTTCTGGCGGACCACCATGCAATGGTGTCCTCCCAGATGTGTAGAATAAGGCCCCAAGGTCGGAATCTGGCAACTCTGAAGCAGGAGTCACAACATAGGACTTGAAGGAGAGGCTCAAAAATGAAAACAGCAATTTCTGGCCGACCATGCACTTTTAGGGTCCTCCCATGTGCCCTCATCACAGATATATGGTTGTGGTTGGAAGAAAATGGGCCTAGGGTGTTCAACATTAGCCCGGAAGTGAGCAAAACGGGCGCCGGAGGAGCGAAACTGGTTATCTGGGATAATTGCTGGCCTCCTACCCTCCAGTGATCTTCCTGATGCTAAAACAGAGGTACCTGCCAAATTTGAACAAAAACTAATGAGAAATGAACGCTCGGGGCCCAAACCGCGCAGTTCGGGGTCCCGAAAATGGGCTGCGAGCACCGGAAGTGGTGTTCAGCAGCGAAGTGGGCATCAGGGGCCCCAGTGTTCTTCATAATGATAAAACAGGGGCACTTGCCAAAAACCGGAGAAAACCGATGCAAAATGAATGCTCGGGGGCCAAACCGCGAGGTTCGGGGCCCGAAAACCGGCTATAAGCACCGAAAGTGGCATTCAGCCACGAAATGGGCATCAGGGGCCCCAGTGTGCCCTGTTATGATAAAACAGAGGCACTTGCCAAGAACCGGAGGAATCGGAGACGGTTGGGCGATCCCGAACCGAGGCACACGCCCTGACGGCTCCGAAAACCGGGAACCGGGCTCCGAAATGGGCAAAATGGCCTATGGCCACGAAATGTAGCACACGGCCACCGAGAAATAGTCTACAGGACCACTCCCTTCCCTCAGGAAAGAAAACAGAGAAAACCGAGTCTGGTTCGCAAACCGTGACAAGGCACAGAAGAGGATTCGGAAGTTCGGAGGCAGGGCGCACGGCCGCGACTCTGAGACTTCTGAATGAGCACAGTATGCAATATCACCGAGCGCTCAATCGGTGACGTCTGAGTCTTAAGGTCGGTCAAAAATGGGGTGTCTACAGTTGCCCCTCTTTGACAGAACTCGGAAGTCACAAGTGACAAGAGTGAATGTCAAAGCCCAGAGACGACCCATTTTTGACAAGGCCGAAGACTTAGACAATCATACAAGATGAGCAGAGATATGTGCCCGCAGGCGTGCCCGCAGGCAGGGGGCAAAATGCAAAGCGACATGCACAGAGCCAAATGATCATGCAAATGCAGCAAGCTGTAATGAAGCAAGTATTCGCAAATAGATGCAACAGTTTTAAGCAAGAATGCAAAGCAACAATTACATTTCATGCAGTTAAGGATGCGGAGAATTATGGAATCTTCACGAACATGTACGATAGATACACAAAGTGAAGCGAGTGTGATGGATACACTAGGCGAACGTGTGATGGATACACAAAGTGAAGCGAGTGTGATGGATACACTATATGAACGTGTGATGGATACACAAAGTGAAGCGAGTGTGATGGATACACTATATGAAGCAAAGTGTGATGGATACACTAGGTGAGTGTGTGTGATAGATACACAAAGCGAACGTGTGATAGATACACAAAGTAGGCATAGTGTGATAGATACAAAGCAAGTGTGTGTGATTGATACACAAAGTGAACACAGTGTGATTGATACACTAAGTGAAGGAAGTGAGCAAAGTGTGATGGATACACAATAAGTGAACACGAAGTGTGATTGATGCACTTAGTGAACAAGTATGATTAATATACCAAAGGTGAACACGAAGTGTGATAGATGCACTTAGTGAACAAGTGTGATGGATACACTAAATGTGAACACGTAGGTGATAGATGCACTTAGTGAACAAGTATGATAGATATACTGAATGTGAACACGAAGTGTGATAGATGCACTTAGTGAACAAGTATGATAGATATACTAAATGTGAACACGAAGTGTGATAGATGCACTTAGTGAACAAGTGATGATACACTAAATGTGAACACGAAGTGTGATAGATGCACTTAGTGAACAAGTGTGATGGATACACTAATGTGAACACGAAGTGTGATAGATGCACTTAGTGAACAAGTATGATAGATACACTAAAGTGAACACGAAGTGTGATAGATGCACTTAGTGAACAAGTATGATGATACACTAAATGTGAACACGAAGTGTGATAGATGCACTTAGTGAACAAGTGTGATGGATACACTAAATGAACACGAAGTGTGATAGATGCACTTAGTGAACAAGTGTGATGATATACTAAAGTGAACACAAGTGTGATAGATGCACTTAGTGAACAAGTGATGATACACTAAAGTGAACACAAGTGTGATAGATGCACTTAGTGAACAAGTGTGATGATACTAAATGAACACGAAGTGTGATAGATGCACTTAGTGAA